>OY294068.1:50881144-51481144 GCA_958510875.1 Endomychus coccineus | reverse complement strand
AACTACAACATTCCAAGCAATTGTAACAGCGGGAATGAAACGCATATAACATGCCAAATACGTTATTCATTAAGAGAATGCAGAAAACCGCTCTATCGAGCCACAGAACGGAATTCCACAGTTTTTCCTAAATACAAAACGTATACTATTAATTCAGATGATAATAATATCTACCATCAGAAAACTAAAAAATGTCCATCAAATCGATTTTCTTACTTAATTCGCTTCCCGTCGGATTAGAAGGCGTCTAACTTGTGATTTTGTGCTTCCTCCGTTTTCAGTTCAATATTGTGTGATGTTACTCATCGGGTTGCTGAATACATTTTAAAATGTAAAAGATCTTCATAAGATTACACTTCCTGATAACAGGTTAGCAAAATTATCTATAGCATTATACATTAAAAATCTACGTGCATGCTGAGGTGCTAATATGAACTGGAGTGATGCCTTGCATTTTGAAAGTTTTTTCGCGTATCGAGTGTTGCGCAGTGGGGTATAGTCGGCCGTTCTGTGCGGGAACCAGCTACCAGCGACTACCAATCACTCAATACTTTCATTCGTAAAAACCTGCATCTATTACAGGAACAAGCTTATAATCATGATTATAATACAAGACCAAATGAACTGTGATAAACAGATCACTAACTTCCCTCACTTTTGTTAGCACAATTTTCGGGAACTTCTGTGGATAAAATTTAAGATTGCAGGAACAGAAAATATGTTGGAAATCATTTATACAAATAGGTAATTGAAGACGTTAAATTATACTCTACACTGTAAAAAATGGGTGTAATTTTAATGGTGTAAATTGGTAAAATTACTACGATGTACTGGCAACTATTACCTCTCTATTTGAGATAAAGCTTGAAGTACCTAAAAGTTGGAGAACATTTACCAGGTAAATTTGATTCTGGTGTATTTTTACGTTACAGAATAGAAAATTACCTCTGCGTGTATAATTTTACCCTAGATTTGACTGGAAATTTATCATTATCGTGGTATATTTGATACCATTTGGATAAATTTACCCATTAATAGTGAAAATTAATTCATTTGGATAAATTTTCCCACTAATAGTGAAAATTTATTCAAATGGGTGATATGATCGTACAGTTTGACATCGTATTATGAATCGGTTACATGGATGATTGATCAACTAATAGGAAGCTGACTTCAAGAAAATTGTTGGGGTTGGGTTGGTATGTTAAAGGCAGAGGGTTCCATCAGCTAATCAAGTATCCGATAACATACATGCAGACTTTGAAAAATAATTGTCATGATGATTAAAAATTACAAAGTATTTTTTTGTGCAAATTAGTAAACATACAGCGATAGTTAACATCTTATGTTTTTGAGGTTAGAATATTTAATTATAAAAGAGAAATATTTTGTTATACACTTTATTACACAACACAGCCGCTATTCTATTATCTATATGTCTATTTATTAAATAGAAAAACTAAGCCGTTGTAGTATTAAATTAATAAAATTTCTTCAATATGCATATAAAATACTACCAAAAATATAGTATGATATGAATGAAAAATCTGAATCTTCGGTTAACAAAATAATATCAATTCAAATTTCCCTCCATCGGTTCTGCGCTCTAATCTGATTGCGGTACTGACATCGACAGATGGTGTCTTCTCTGTGTTGCGTATACGTAAAGATATTGATATCCCTCTCTATTACACGCTACTAATGATCTCAAGCGAGAGAGTACAGCTATCGTAGGCGTTTTGCGTAGTCGAATTTCCCAGATTGCATTGCAGTTTGCACTTACTGTCGTGTTGCATATGAGCTTCTGTTTCTAATTCAGTAAGGATCATTTTCATTTTAAAACTTTCAAATGAAATACATTTATTAAACAGTAGATTGTTTCGTTATTGTGAGAACCGGAATACTTGTTTTCTTGGGCCCCTTTTGAAAGGTAGGTTGATGGGTTTCTTTGCTGTTTTTGTACCTATATTCGCCTTTTATGTCTATAGATTTCCAAGATACACATAACCTGTTCGCCAGCAGAACTTATTACATTAAAAATAGGTTATTCCTGTTAAATATGCAGACATGGATTTCCTACATTAAGGCAATATAACTGTCAATTTTATCACAGACAGGTGTACTTACGGTGTAAGATTTATTTGTACCCGAAAAGTGAGTATTTTGTATGTTTTTATCTTTTAAATATACTACATTTTAATTTCAGGTGAATTTTGTCTGATGAATTTGTATTTTACAATAATTCCATTATTTTGTTTTAATATACTTTTCTTTCCTCAATCGGAATTGAGGTGCAAGTTGGTTTTATATCTTTGTTTTTTAATAATAATGTACAGTATGATTTTCTCATTGTTGTCATTCGTGGTTTTCTTATAGAGAATTGATGCTCTATTAAAGGTAGGTAGTAAATTATAATTTGGTTTGCATCGTTCTAGGCCCAGTACGGTTCATTTTATATATTTTATTTTTATAGAAAGGCTTCCTATTTTTTCCTGTTTTTTCCATTCCAGTATTTTGAATCTCAATTTTCTCTATTTTTGAATCCCCCTGGCCCTAATATGTATGTGTATTGCTTTTCCTCATCTCCTTTATTCTAATAATAAATATTTTTGAATTTCAGGTAGTCAAACTTAACAAACTTTTGTTGCCGTCCCAGTATGAGGTTTTTTTATATACAAGTTTGTAACAATATTAGTTATTTGTAATTTTGTTAAGAATTTTGTATAAACTTTTGTAATCCTGAATATAAGTAAAACAAAAATTCTCGTTTCAATTTGTTTAGGTTATTGTATTCAGGTAATGGTTCACAATTGAATGTTAGAAAAAGGGCTAACATGAACTGGTTAATTCATCTTCCTGGTTGACGATGATACAACAGAATTTTGATCAAAAGTTGGAATAGTGCGTAGGTAAAGTTTATTTTTAAATGAATATTTCAGGGCCAAATCATCTAGGTATTTCGTTTACAAACAAAATTACAATTTGGTGTAAATGTATCTGTAAAATTAACAACAGTAATTTTATCTATACAAATTTACATCAAACTGTAATTTCATCTATACAAATTAACATCAAAGTGTAATTTTATCTATACAAATTTACATCAGAGTGTAATTTTATCTATACAAATTCACATTAGAGTGTAATTTTATCTATACAAATTTACATTAGAGTGTAATTTTATCTCTACAAATTTACACCAATGTGTAATTTTAGGGGGTAAAATTACACCAACGTGTTTTTTTCTCTGTAAAATTTACACCGCCAAGGATTTTTACCCGAGCAATGAGTAATTTTCCCTTTTTGGTTAAAAATACCCTTACGCGTTAAATTTACCCCGTGGAATGGTGGCCGCCCAGTGGTCACCATTTCTTAGGGGAATTTTACCCAAATATTTTTTACAGTGTATGTTACATTGAAATTTTATTCAAATGATCTGCATAATCATGATGTACAATTATGGTTTATTCTGTCAGCCGCTGTCAGATTGAATTGCGAAATTACTGGCAGTATAATATAACCTTTTTTTTAAATGACAGCTACTGTCACATTTTTTTTATATACTTTGAATACACGAGAGGAAAACCCATAATGTTCGAATAACATCGTGTGAGCCAGTAGTGGAATGTAGGAGGAGGAGATAGGCATTCGTATTTTTCTTGAAAGTTTGGAGGTTATAGGCATAGGGAAAGACCTCACTAGTTCCACAACTTCGCTGTTCTGTCTGGTAGGAAGAAGTTCGGCAGCTCTCGAGTTCGACAGTGAAGTAGTGACTAGTTGGAGCTCGTCTAATCCGCATATCTGAAACCTCTCGTGGTGGAACAACAGACGAGATTTTTGATGAACACCGACCATGGAAATATCTGTAAAAAAGGGTGATATCTCCCACCTTTCTACGATGTTCTAGAGAGGTCAATGAACTCGTAAGCTCTCTTCTGGATAGAATCCAAGAGCTTTAGCGTATGTTTGGGAGCCGAACAATTGAGAAATTATGGAAAGGGTGTCTGGAATGGGAACATTGGTAAAGAGTGATTCGACGCCGAAGCTGACGAGCCAATCGCCTGGGTCAACTTTTAGCGCTTAAAGTTTTTCAACGAAATGAAAGGAATTTAGGATAAAACTATTGAAATAACCTAACAAGGGGTTTGAGAATAGATGACAATTATCGAGAGAGTTTTTAAGTAGGGAATCCGATAGTGCTGAGAATGGGTCTCAGGGGAGCTGAGGGCTTATGAATTTTAGGCAAACCATACAAACCTATCATAGATCCCCTTCCCCCTCTTCACTTAGAAGGTGTTCATAGCATTCCCTGTTCTTGCGGTAAAGTCTACATTGGGAAAACAGGTCGTACAGTAGCTACTCGTGTGAAGGAACATGAGCGCTGTACAAGGCCTCGTGACACCAGTAGATCTGCACTTGCAGAACACAAGTTTGACACTAATAATCAAATCCTTTTCGGAAATACTAAAATCCTAGCCCGATCCCCAAACTTCTATCAGCGAAAAATCCTTGAAGCTATAGAAATCCTAAAACATCCAACTAATATTATGAACCGTGACTCAGGATATCACCTTCCCAACATTTGGAAACCCATCCTTGAAAATTCCGCTTCGCACATGATCACACAACGGCAGGGTCAGGTGCCAGAACGGAGTTAATCACCGGAATAAAGGCAGTGAACTGTGTATCGTGAAGGATTTTTCCTACAAAAAATACGGCTACAGAGACCAGTAGAACCTGTTTCAGATCACCTGTAATGGTTGGCGAAACGTCGACATCAAGTCAAGCTATTGTAACGCGGAATCCTTTGGAAGCGAAGATTTTTCAAGATTAGCTATCCACGGAAGTCTATTATTTAAATACTCATTTCGCTACGAAAGACTGGGTATAGGGTTTCTACAACGCTCTGATGGGTTCCCCAAGTTCGAAACAGCTGTTAACTATTGAGCGCCTTTGACCACTACCGTTTGTAGCTGATAAATATTATGATATTTTACTCCATTCATGAATATATTCTTTGAAATTCAATTTCCTCTTATGTATTATTAGTCAGGGATTAAATTGTTTAAGAATTATTCACTGTGCTATATTAGGACACATTATCGGAATGTAAATGAATGAACATAAATATTATGTACCTACATAATGTTAACAACTATTTGATTTGATCTTAATATTCATCCATAAAGTGGAAATGGCCATGTAGAGATGTATATCACTTTTTGATTTATCTAACTACGTTCATTTATGGAGAAGAGGAGACGGCAATCTCCGATTATTAATAAATCAGCAATATATCACTTATAATTGGTATCGATTTTCTATTATTCGGAATAACAGGACGGGCGGGTCGACGCAGACATGAGCGAGTAATCCCATCTAATCTTATATCTATTACAATGTTGACTGCTACGGATTAATACGATAGGGAATACAAACAATTTGTCACGCTCTCCTTTGTTGCGCCCCATCCCTAGGATGATAACACATTTATCTACATTACCTAAACACATTCATTTTATATACTCAGTGCATTTATTGCGAAGAAATTACTACGATCAACATCTGTCTTAACAATAAACAACCTTAATTTATTTAACATTAAAATTAATGTAATATTGAAGAACCTGAATATTCACCTCATATTAAAAATAACTCAAGTTTAGAAACCGCGATTGTCGAAATAGAAGTTGCTTTAAAGAATGTACTGAATTCAAATAATACTAAAACATATTATGGCGCATTCCAGGTCATATTCGCACTTCATCCCAGGTGAGGTCTTTGGATTGCGCTGAAATTTCACATGTAGCTTCTACCTCAGGAAATATTAGCTTTCCTAAAATTTCAAGCTATATACTTCAATAATGAGCCGCCTAGGATATCTTTCTTTTTTTTAGTAATTTTAACGATTGAAAATGAAAATACGGCATTTCTTCTGTAGAAACGCATTACTGAGGCAAAAAAATATTCCAAATCATGGATTTGATGGGAATTTTTCCAAGGAATCCAACGCCGCCTTCAGAATTGAGCTATCGTTTCGTGCATGCGCGCAAACTCAAAAAACTGTTTTCTTCAAAAATTCATGTCTCCGGTGCTGTTACTCCGATTGTCCTGAAATGTTGTGTGAAGGCAGCTAAAAGTAAATACATCAAAGTGTCATGCATGAATTATGAAATAAAGCCGCTAGAGTCAATTATCTGTATTTTCAAAGATTCCTAGGCCATTTCTTTCAATTTTGTGCTGATGGGTGAATATTAATCTCTAATCTGATCCCAGATTCGGATTCCTCGGGAAATTTTCAATCGATTATGTATTTTCTACAATTTTTTTTTAAGTCGATTCAATTGATATTGCGAGCATGTTTTTTTCAATATTCAAATTTGATTGATTTCTTGATAAAAATTCAATTTCTTCTTTAAAAAATAATAATAATTTTTATTATTATAACTCATTTTATTCAATTATTATTTTTTTTATTATTATTTGATAATAATTTTTATTTTATTCAATTATAATTTTTTTCAATATTATTATTTTTCTCTAAAAAAATAATAAATTTTAGTATTAAAACTTATTTTATTTGATTTTTTTTTTAAAGAAGAAATTAAATTTTTATCAAGAAATCTACACTGCCCTTTCAAACAAATTTGAATATTGAAAAAAACATGCTCGCAATATCGATTGAATCAACTTGATGCGCGATACGATAGACCAATTCTGAAGGCGGCGTTGGATTTCTTGGGAAATTTGCCATAAAATCCATAATTTGGAATATTTTTTTGCCTCAGTACAGCCTTTCTACAGAAGAAATGCCGTGTTTTCATTTTCAATCAATAAAATTCCAAAATAATGAAAAATATTCTAGGCGGCGCATTTTCGAAGTATATGGCTTGAAATTTTGGGAAACCTATAATATTTCCTGAGGCAGAAACCACCCGCAAAATTTCAGCGTTATCCAAAGGCCTCACTTGGGATGAAGTGCGAATATGTCCTGGAAAATCTATCAAACATAAAATAAAAACCAACAATTTGGTGCATACGGAAGCCGATAAATCTAATTATATATAATTTCTGGGGCAATAGGTCACACTAACACATATGCTTATTATTTTCGTCTTTACGTACGTTTCGGTCTCATGACCATCCTCAAAAGACGTATTATGTCTAAAACGGGATTTCTTAAAGCTAATTATATCAGTACAAAGCGTCCTTATCGCACCAATTTCAATTACAAATGTCCACGTCGCCGAAATGAACAGAAACACGAATAATCAAAATTGTAACATTCAGCGAAGTGGGCATTTTTAATTGAAATTGGTGCAATAAGGATCCTTTGTGTTGTTACAATTAGTTCTTAGAAATCCTGTTTAAGACATAATACGTCCCCTGATGGTCGTGATGCCGAAACGTAGGTAAAGACGAAAATAATAAGCATTTGTGTTAGTGTGACCTTTCTTCCGAGAATTTATATATAAATATAATTCATACTTGGGTCAAGAATGATTATTGATAAATCTAATGCAACTACCATCCTAGATAAACTAGATTAGGACGATGAAATTAATACATTTGTTTCATCAGATTTAGCTCAAATGAAGCAAGATCCTACAAACCAATTCCAGTTAAAAACTAAACAATTTGTAGGAAATAGCCAAGTTGTATTTAATAGTAAATTTGAAAAGAGTATAGGCTAATTAACTGTAATCCATCTTCTTCTGAACCCATACAAAATCACAAACAAAATGCTCATATCCGCCCCGTAGTATCGTATGTTAATAGCCTACACATAATCTAGCGGTAAAATTGAATTCAATTTCCAAATATATAAGTAACTTCAAACCTAAGTATTATGCAATAAAAAAGTTCAAAGTTAATAAATAGATTACCTTCCCCTAAAAATGGAATTTTGGCATCAAATATGTTTTCAAATATTCCCCCCACTGAAAGTAAAATTTTGATAACAAAAATTCTGAAAAAATCACATACAAATCTCGTATTAAAATCCGAGATAGAACAAGCTTTTGATCTTTGCCTTAGCCAAAATTATTGTCAATTTAATAACGAGTTTTTCACACCAAATAATGGATTAGCTATGGGATCACGATTAAGTCTTTTTTGACAGATATTTACATGTCTTATATTGGAAAAACTATAATGAGATCCCCTCTAGCTAAAAAACATATTCCTTGTTGGTTTAGATATGTAAGATGATGTTTTATCCTTCTTCAAAGGTACATCACGACAATTGAATTTTTTCTTATCCTTCATTGATAATATCCACCCTAATATTAACTATAGACCTTACCTTCACGCACCATGATAATATTATTAATTTCGAAATTTATAGGAAATCTACATTCACAGATACAACTTTTACCAATTCA
Source organism: Endomychus coccineus (assembly GCA_958510875.1). Taxonomy (NCBI): domain Eukaryota; kingdom Metazoa; phylum Arthropoda; class Insecta; order Coleoptera; family Endomychidae; genus Endomychus; species Endomychus coccineus. The sequence goes on along the minus strand of OY294068.1, from coordinate 51,472,760 downwards.
TCTTGTAGTTCCCGTAGTCACAAATTAACAACATACAACTGTATGATACATAGAGGCTTTTCACTTCCTCTTTCTTCTAAAACAATGGTTTTTTACAACCTCAAATTACATCCAAATTAATTGACAGAAAAAATCAGAAATTAACTTATTCAACTATCTATCCTTTTACAAAAAATTCTGATTATTCATCAAAATATGTTTCCTTTACATATTTTGGTACCGTAAGTGGAAGAATTGTGGACATTTTATCGAATCATAATCTAAAATTTAGCTTCAAACCTCAAAATAAATTGGTCATCTATTAGTTTAAGAAATCCCGCGCTTTTGACGTGAATTCGTTTTCTAACATCTTCTGATGATGGTCGTGACACAAGAATTTACATAAAATTCATATATGGATCAAGAATCATTATTAAAGAAAGGAAAATATGGAATTTATTAATTACAGATGGATGATGATTGAAAATTTTGAATTTTGTTGAATTTTTGAAGGCAGTGGCTCTAATTTGTTGAGTGGTTGCGTTCCAATTTCCTTTTTTGTTTAGGAATGAATTTGTTGTTCAAAAATTTGTCATAACCGTCGTCCAACGAAGTTTCTCAACTTCGTTATTATAATTCTGTTGGATGTGTAATAATCTATGAAGAAGACTATTAAATGGAGCTATTTTATGATTAATTGGTGTAACTGAATCCGCAGGAATATACCTATTTGTTGAGTATGGGTTTTCTGTATATTGAATTCCAAGTGATTACTCTCTTTTATAATGTTAATATCAAGCAAATGATGAAAGAACATCAAATAAAACGAGAGTATCATCAGGTTCAAGTTTGAAATCTTTCAATTTTGCAATTAGTTCCAAAGATTGTTTTACAGGCAAACTTGGTGCGGTTTGGAAGTTGCTAAATTGTTCAACTAATCATTTTGTTATGTTACGTTGAAATGTTCGGTCTCATGGAATTACCTGGTTTATAAATTAGGGTTCCAAAGTCTACGTTTGTATTTTGAATAATCTGTGATGAAACGGTACATGATTTTAATAATTGATTCGCTAATTAATCGCATTTAGATAAGAGGTTCCTGGAAATCTGTTCATAGGGAACATCATTCAAGGAGGTATTTACAGAATTGTTATAATCCTGTTTGTACATAATTACAATGGAATTTCCTTTATCTGCTTTCAAGTAATAAGAGTTTTTTTGTTTTAATGATTTACAGTTATTGATTTATTTGAAATGTTCAAGAATTTTTTTGCACTTATTACGAACAATAGATTCGTCTCAATTATTGAGAGACCAAGTCGTATTTTCAACATCATTAATTAATTAAATCCTCAGTAATTAGTTTCTCAGAATGAATTGAAAAATGCAAACCTTTATTTAACAAACTCATTTCTTTTAATTCAATATCGGTTTTGTTGTGAATAATATTATTGTAATTCATTGTTGATTAATTTAATTTTTCTGTTGGTTTTTACCGTAACTGTGTTCGCGATAATTTAGAATAAAAGAATTTGAATGATGTTGTTTCAAAACTAAGTCTTAAATGTAAATTATAAACTTAAAGTTCTAAATGATCTAGTTTATGAAATTTGTTACTGATTTATGATTTTAACTATTTTTGTTCTGCAGAGAAAATTTTCGCGTTCTTACATGTGTATGTTTTACTAAATTTTGACAAACAGATTGTACATGAAATAAAGTTTTCCCAAAATTCATTAAAACATATGTAAGAACGCGAAAATAGATAAAATCATTTTCACAGCAGAACAAAGATGGTTAAATTCAGAAATCAGTTACAAATGTCATAAACTAGATCATTTACAACTTTCAGCTTATAATTTATTAAGCTTATAATTTATATAAAATTAGTTTTGAAACAACATCATACGATTTCGATTTCTAAATTATTAAACAGAGTTGCGGCAAAAAACAATAGAAAAATTTAAATCAATCAACAATAAATTTTAACAGTATTAACATTCTTCACAATAAAACCAATATTAAATTCAATGAAACGGAAACGAGTTTGTTAAACATAAAGGTTTGAATTTTGAAATTGATTCTAAAGAACCGTTAATCTACTTTTAAACAAAAAATTTTGGTTTTTAATTTAATAAATTCGTTGAACTCACCTGATCAGTTTATCATTTAATTGAGTTTTAATAACCGAATCAATTTCGTTTATAATAAATTTTCCTCAAATTATTGCTAGCTTCCTTCAGTGTATTTTTACAATATTCAATTTTGATTCTTTTATGAATTTATCGAGGAAGTTGTAATATTTTCTTCTCACCTCTCATAGTTCGACTATTACGCCACATTGAACTGAGTGGGTATAATTTTTTATTGAATGTGTCACGTTTAATCCAAGGTTCAATGTTATTGTACGTAAATATTTTATGAGAGTAGCTTGGTTAACAAATTCTACATATTCACTAAAAAAATATCAGTTAATGTTCAGACAGATGAATATCATGTTATAATACTCGATAATTGCTCAAATTGCTTGATGTTAAAATATGCAAAAGAATGCAAATAAGGTTGTAATAAAAGCACCGTTGCTCATCTTTTCTGACTTTTAACGGTGCTTTCAAAAAGTTTATTATGCAAATTTAAAGTTTTTCCTTACCTAAGTGTAACGGTATACGCATTTCTTTCGCAATTTTTATCACATTCAAGACAAAATACAGCATTACGTAGTAAAAGCGCAACAATGAAGTCAGAAACTGGACTTTAAAAACATCCATTTCGGCAGATTTTGCGAAAAGACTGTCGTGGCTAGATCGTAAAGTAAGGGTTCAATTTAGCATTTATTGGTGGTTAATAAATATATAATAGGGCAGTTTCTAGTCCATCGACCTTCTTGCTGTCATTTAATTTTTAACTGACCAGAGGGTGGGTGACCGAATATAATAGATCTATACTCAGAGCAAACCACATCTTTGGTTAGCTTGGGGTAATATTGTTACCATTGGAACTAATTGTTTAGTTACGGGGTGTTTAGTTTACATATTTACACATTGTTTAGCTCTAGGAAGTTGAAACATTTCGTCCAAACAATATATTTATTAGGCTGTCAATATCTTCTACAATAATTCAACGCACTCTTCGAATTCAAGAGAGTTTTAGCCAGAAAATGATTTCTAAAATAATAGACAGACTGTTTTCATTACCTACAACCAGGACCGGAGAAATTTGATGCGGGCCCTGAAACAACAATTTGTTTTGGCCCCCATATCCCATATATATGCCTTAATTCATGATTAAATGAAATAACTTATTAAAAGTGGTATGAAACCAAAAAAATGGTATAACAACAAAGTAATTATTGTTCTTTCATTTAATTATAATGATAAATTACCATAAAGTAACGGCTTCTATCATCGATTTTTTTATGCCTTAACTTATTATACTGAAATTGTTATTATATTTCTAAAATTACACACAAAACCTAGATTTAGATTTAGATATAATCTAAAAAAAGGCGAAAAAACGATAAAACTAAAGAGATAAAGCTACGATAAACCGTAATGCAACATTATATATTTATTTGTAATTTAATGTCAACTTTTGTGCCTTTATTTGCGCAAATATATCAATCTAACATTGTTAAAATCAATTCTTCTACCTCTCTATTATAAGACTTCCCAAACTTCTTAGTCTTTTCTAGTACATAGTGGTTCAAAGAATATTTTTCATAGGAGCTAAAGTGATGCTGAACGGTCTTTTTGCTTGATCACCTGTCACGGTATTATAACGAGGAATATCTATAGAGTTCGACAGCACTATCGTTTAACGGTACAAGGTTTAAATCCTGTTTTTCACCATTGCGAATTTTTCTCAAAACTTCGTTGGGTTCAAAAGGAAGGTCGGTTTTGCGGAAGCCTGATATAAGATTTGTCGAAATGTTGGGAAATTATTATATACCTTTGTTGGAGGGCTATGGGATTGCCCTTTTGGAATAGATCCACTGGATTTGCTTTCTTCAGAAGTGTTTGAAATTGATATTTTTGAAATTCTATAAATGTGTTTAACATAATAGACATAGGTAATCCTAAAATATGGAGGTCATGAACCATATTTACTTTCTAATGAGGTAAGATTGAATTATATATTCTGTGGTACATGAAAGTTAGGTTCGTTGTCTCTTAATGATTTTGATAGTTCACATGACAGCAAAATATAAAAATAATACTTAAATTGTACCCAAAGCAAAGAGCTGTAAGACACATGTGTTGTCAATTCAAATATAATCGCATTGTCATGGTATAGAGTATAATTTTTTGACTATAATTTATTATATTAGATATCAAGAAACCTATAGTGAATTAGGGGAGACAGGGGTAAATTTTAACAGCACAAAAATCTGAAAAACTAAGAGCTTGTGTGTATATTAATCAAGGTATGGCGTATGAATTCAATGCAGCCGCACCGATGTCTATGTGTCAACATGCTGACATTAGCTTTTTATTAATCATGTAAGAAGATCTTGCTCCTCCTTAAAATTTTTTAATTGCTGGTATATGCATTCTATTAAAATTTGTTTTCTTCACTTATATCAATCAGAAGATATTTCTTTACAGGTATGACTATTTATTTTATTGCAACCTTGCTGATTTTGTTAAGATATAAAAATGAATCATATCGGAGCAAGTTGCAATAAATTGTCATGGGCTAATTGTAACATGTTACAACTTACCCACTTTTATAGAAACTTTGTCTTAAGTATGCACAAACTTCTAATAATAACCAAGAATCTATCCCAAAACTGGTCAATCATTTTTCCTACAATTTGTGCGGCCGCTTCCTAATGGAGAAGAAAAAATAATATCTACACCAGGCAGGAAAAAAAAGAGAGTCGGCATTTCTAACGGACACACCGTTAGAGGAAGAACAACATATCCGTAAATGGGAAAAAACAAAAGAGATACAAAATAAAAAGATTCAGAAGTCGAAAAAAGCTTTGGTAGATTCTGATGAAAAAGAATTATTTTGTTTAAAGACGAAAGACAAGATGAAAGAAATGAAAAAAGAAATAGATTATGTATTTCCTTTGCAAATTTTTGCCTCATGAGGATTGCACTGACGGAAAGTTTCCTTATGTTTGACATAACTGCGACTCTGACACTGCCTAATTGAAAAAAAAACACATTTGGAGAGGTAACCTTCATTACCTACCTGAAATATTTTTTATTTTAGTTTATATTCTTTATTTTAAAGAATAACAAATGTTCAGTGGTCAATTTAACCCTTTTAATTTGCCCATTTGAAAGTTTTGGATTTTTGTTTCCATTCCAAAATTTGTGACAACGTGTCCCGGTCTCCCATACGTATAGTATATTACAATCATACATTTAATCCGCAGAAGGGTCCAAAAGCTATTGTGATGACAGAAGAAGAGTGAGGTTAATGATTTATTGGTCAGTTAGTTTTTAAACGAATGAATATTGTATTGATTGTGAATTACTTCGCATCCTTTCAGGCCGTACATAATAATAATGATATGATAATGTAACAATCGAAATACAAATGAATATATGAATACACGAGTACGTGATACTCGAGTTGATTCTTTACGTTACTATTATTATTTTTATGAAATTAAAGTAACTGGAGCTGAAGCACATATTGTATGTAATTGTTTTTAATGCAAAATTTCATTGAGCAGATAGAAAAGTATGATAATGTAAAAACTCAGACATTCATAAATATTGGAGATGATCAACACTTCCTAAGGAGTAGGAGCATAAATCTGAGTATCTTGCATGTAAATATTCGTAGCCTTAACAAAAATTTTGATGAATTGATAATTCTTTTAGAATCTATTGGCTCTGAAATTGTGGAAGCTTTGATACTTTCAGAGTCTTGGCAAATAAATAATATAAATAACTTTGATATTGCGGGTTATCAAATATTTTATAACTAAAGTAATTTTAACCAAAATGACGAGATGATAATCTATGTAAAATCTGAGATACCGGACAAAGTTAACCATATTAAGCTCTCGGAAGTGAAAATAACAAAAACAGTTTTAGAGTATAACAATACTGTTATAGGCATTAGCAGCGTTTATAGGCCCCCATCCACCCAAATACAATTATTTATTGAAGATTTAGAAAACTGCTTCAACTCCATCATTAATGAAAACATTGAACTGTTCATAGGTTACACAAGCATTGATATACTAGATATAGAAATGAAACTATTGATGTACATAGTTATCCTAATATACTAGCAGAGAGAGGGTTTGTCTCATATTTAAATAATAATACAAGGGTCTCTAATTTTTCTGGTAGCTGCATCGATCATATTTTCATTGAAGTTAACTCAACAACATCTACTAATACCGCCATATTTGAAAATTCGAGAACAGACCACTATACTTTAATGGCAATTATACAATTCTGTGATAACCACTATATAGAGAAACTCAATACAAAATTGATTATTACGCGCTTAATCATCACTTAAGTTTAGAAACATGGAATACAGTAACTACGAATAACAACACCGAGGAAGCAACAATATTCATTTATAAATTGCAAAATTATGTACTTTTATCAACATCGGTAATTCAAATAAAAAATAAGACTTAATAAAATCAAACCTTGGGGCATTATAGTTTCAATTGAAGAATGAGATAAACTTAAAAAAATATGTACCCTAAGTAATTCCATGGTTGATAAAAACAGATACCACATACAGAAATAGGCTCAATAAAATAATAAAAATGATTAGAAAAATTATTATTCTTCAAGAATTAAAAATGCTGAAGGAGATACTAAGAAAATCTGGTCAATTATAATAGAGGTAACCAACGAAGTCAGACGCCCGGTGAATAACCTTAACTTAAATGATCAAGCTAGTACGATACTAAAAGACGACAAAACAAAAGCCAACGTGTTCAACAATTTTTTTACCGGCATCGGAATTAAAATGACAAATAGTATAGAAGAGGTGGAGATCACCAATGGCTATCTCAATGCCCCCTGTCAACCGCAGTCTATATTCCTAATGCCTGTAGATAAAAAAGAAATTGTTAATAAAAATCTAGATTAAATACGGCAGTGCTCCAGGAAGAGATAAAATTACTTCAAAATTAAATAAAAATATGAATATCCAACTAATTGAACCTCTCAAACATATATTATAAACTGTATATTTGTCACAAGAATAGTGCCAAGCCACTTCAGACAGAGCACAGTCATCCCAATATTTAAATCAGGATGTAGGGATGATATTAATAATTAAAGACCGATCTCGTTAATAAACAACTTTGCTAAAAAATTTTAATCATGGATGAAAGATAGAATTGTGAATTATATTGAACATTTTAATATCTTATCTCCTAGCCAATATGAATTTCGAGAAGCTAAAAGCTCTGATGATACGATACTTAACAAATACAATAAACTCAAAAGTCTGGTTATTTTCTTGAATCTTGCCAAGGTTTCCCATGATATATTATTTTTAAAAATAGAAGAGAATATCGGCATTGGAGGACCTGCCTTAGCAGTACATACAAATTATTTACATGCGCGATTGCAAATTGTACTAATAAATGACACTTTAAGTGAAGCCGAGGTAGTGAAAATTGGCATATCACAGGGAACAAGTTACTTGTGGTCTAAGTACTGTAATTGTTGGTTACAATCGAACAAACTCACCATTGGTTCGAATAAAATTAAATTCACAAGTTTCTCAATCACGAAATTTAGTGAAAAAACTGTTTAGCCATCAAAATGTAGGATTGTGGATGTGAAAATTTAATACAAGCCATAGACTACATTGAATATCTTGGTATGATCATTGATACAAATTTTAGGTGGAACATTCAAGTAGAACATTTAGCAAGCAAAGTAAGAAAACTGGTTTATAAATTTTACCAAATAAGTAATAATTTCTTAAATCTGTAACTTGTAATTGTGCCTCACAATATTCCGAAAAGTTGTCCAAGATACCATAAGTCGGAGAATAATTTCACAATAATGTGATTTCTACGTTCAAGAATTTGTTAGACCGCGATACGCTTCCCAAAATATTAAACGTCCCGGCTATACAATCGTAAAAGCATGAACTGGTTCGTTGAACCATCATTGCTATTAGATACTTTTATGGATTTATTGGGACATAATAATTATTGTACGTCCATATTTCAGCTACCGTACCTTTTGGGAAGGCCATGTCGGCATATTCAAAGACGTTTCAACATTATGAGTAAATATACAAGAGACCATATCGAATGTTACGAATTTTAATAAACATTGTCCCTTTACTATCACTAACGCCTGCGTAATGGTGTAAACCGGAATGACTCCGATAAGGATCATAATAATTATAATAGTGTAAAATACAGGTAGTTACCTAGTTTCGTAGATATTTATTTAAGAACTTTGATTACTGCAATCTTAAAGCTAAATAATTTGCTCTTATTTTCACATAAAAATTGTCAAGTTTTACTTTATAGAATTTAAATGGAGCTATTAGCTATTTTGTGATTTATTCCATTTTTACAGAAAACAAGAAAATGTACTTTGTTAAATATCACTTTATTTAAGTTGATTGCAATTCCAAACTTTGCAGTTCATTATCAATGACAGTGAGAAAACGCTGAAACATCATAGTATTTATATGAAATTTTCAATGAAGTGAATCGATTCTAAGAATTAACATAGCTACTAAGGTTAATAATGTTGAGACAATAAACGGAAAGGGATTAAGCTGTCGGTAATTACACAAGGATTGTATTACGTGGAATTTGACAGGGTGAACAGAGTGGAATTTTCTAATAGTCGAGGAAATAAAGCATTCCACCTTCCAAAACTGGCGCAGTTGAATGGATTGAGATGCTGTTTTCTGAATTTGATTCAGAAAGTAATTTAGAAATTTTGTGCAGGGTTTGTTTTTTGCGGAAAAAATGTATTGCATTCCTACAGCCAAAAAATGCATTATTCTGAATGCACTATTTGAGGTGAATAAAAAAAAAGGACTCGAATTGGTTTCTCGTAAGTTTTTGGGGTCGCTGAACACGAATATGCCATCAAAAATTAACTGAGGTCCCCTTGGAACTTTCCCGGGGTATACGGTGGTCCTGCCGCCCTGGATATCGATGAATTTGATTCAAAATTATTTTTTAATGCTTGTTAACTGTTAGATATGTGAAAATAAGGTCGCTTAATGATGATAACGACATGCAAAAACTCTTCTGTAATACCTAGTGGTACCCGGAGGCCGGATTTCTACATCATCTTCAAGGCATTTGTTAATTTTTCTTCATAATACGTAACAAATTCTGGATCTAGGAGGTTTCCAAAGTCGCCGATCACGACTATGACACTCACAATGTTCTGCATATTACCTGGGGGTGTTTCCGAGTCTCTGGAACCCTGGTTATCTACGTCATCTTCTAGGAATTTGTTAATTTTTCTTCATAATATGTAACAACATCCCCAGATAATTTACAGAACATTGTGATCGGCGACTTTGAAAACCCCCGAGAGCCAGAATTTGTTACATATTATGAAGAAAAATTAACAAATTCCTAGAAGATGAGGTAGATATCCGGTCTCCGGGTAATTCGGGTATCACCAGGTATTGCAGGAGAGTTTTTGCATGTCGTTATCATCTTTAGCGACCTTTATATCACATCTCGAACAGTTAACAAGCATTAAAAAATATTTTTTAATTACATTCATTCATATCCAGGCCGTCAGAACTCCCGTATACCCCGGGAATGATCCAAGGGGACCTAAGGGAATTTTTTGGAAATCATATTCATGATCAACGACCCCAAAAACCCCCGAGAAACCAAGTCGAGTTAGTTTTTTTATTCACCTCAAAATGTGCACTCAGAAAAATGCATTTTTTGGCTGTAGAAATGCAATAATTTTTTTCCGCAAAAAACAAAAACGGCACAAAATTTCTAAATTACTTTCTGAATGAAAAGCAGAAAACCGCATATCAGTTTATCCAACTGCGCCGGTTTTGGAAGGTTTGGCCTTTCTTAGTGTTTTATTTCCTCGAATATAAGTTGTCATTATGTAGATCGCTTGAAGGTTTTCTAGTGGGGAAAAATGGTGGTAGGTTTCTATAAAGTAGTTTCATTTATTTATTGCATTTATTTAATTGGAATGACTTTAAATGTCTCTTATATCTAACTTCAAACGATCTACCTGTTTGTATAGGGCATTACATTCCTCACAAGTTAACTTCCTGAAAATTTATTAAATTTAGTTTTTGCATTGAAAAATATGTTTGAAAACTTTAGCTTGGTCTGAAAGCTACATTCATCTTTTGTTTCTTAAAGATAGTAAATAATTTAATGAAAAGAAAATTTTTAAAATTATCTTATAACCAAATTTATCCAAAATGTAACAAAAAATTGAGAAAAAATATGTTACCTTAACGTACTCTGGGGCAATTGCAATCAACGTTCTTTTAAATAATATTAATGATATATGATATTTAACAAGGAAAATTTTCTTGTTTTATCTGCATTACTTTATAATTTATGTTTACTTTCAATTTTTTAAAATTAATGGGGGAAACTTATTCTTTATGTTCCATTGGAAGTTATTATTAAATAAAACTTGAAAAGCGAAAAAATTACTCTGAAACTAGTGCGATAAAGATCTATTAAAGATTTTAAATTTTCAAATTACTATGACAATGAGTGTCACGGTCTGACTACATCACTATAGGAGTCAATTGGAATTTCAGATTTATCTAGAATCACCTCGGAGCAAATCTTGGATGCAAACCACTGAAGGTGCCTAATGAAAGCCACAGATTAAACCATTGGGATGTACAAACAATAGAACAAAAATCGCGATATATGTCATCCAAATTAATTTCATTGAACGTTTTCGTTAAATTTTAGAGATTTATTGGTCAACAGTGAAACAGTCGTTTTTTCCCGGATCATAAAAACATTACAACCCGCTATAAATTTTTAGTCCATATAATTTTGTATACAGTCTTTATGTTACTCAATTTTATATTCATGTATGGTGTTTTTTATTCAGCGATTGTTGTGATTATATTTATTAACAGATTTTAGCATACATAATGTATTAATTTCATAATATATTTATCTTAATTTTATTAAGTTTAATCATTAATCTGTTAATTATCTCATGATTTTCATTTTCACTTATTGACAACTGTAACAGTTATACATTTTGGTCGCAGGAATGAAGCATTCAAAATGCGGGAATCGTATACAAATATAAATATTTTTGTAAGAATTAAATGTAATTATTTTTACTTTTCTCCAATTGATATTCCATAGAGAGTGACAAAGAAAGCAATATATTGTATTGTCATGTAGGTACGTAACCTATGAGGAAAATATATTATTGTTTGAAACGAACGTCGTAACTTCAACTTAAGGAAATAGGTGAAACTTATTTTCCCTCCATTATAAATATTTTCGTCTAGTTGCACATAAGGATCACGTTGGCGTGATAACAGGAGTTGTTTCTCTACACGGAATGCCGTGTCATAGCTTTCCTGATTTCCCAGAGGCTGTATAAAGTTCGATTTAAAAACGTATCGAGTTCCATGTCACCGTTGTGTTCACTCAAGGTACAATATCTTGAACACACATGCACTTTTTATATAAAAAAATATTCTATACTTAAAGTGATTCGATATAAAATGAACCTTACGTCTAGATATACCTAGTAATTTTCTATTTATTTCAAGTATAATATTCGATGCTATAGATAGAACAGAAAATCTCAAAATCCTTGTTCGGAGTGTACTAGGAAGTGGAAGTATTAAAATTTAAAAATCACTATGTCCCTGGGCAAATACAACACTCGTCCCAATGACTATCCTTTTATGTGCGAGGCCCTGACAACCCATAATTATTTCACAGCTCTCCGGATGGTTGCTTTTTCGCACACACATCTGAATAAAAGATAATAGTTTCTTCCGGATGAAATTATCATTGAGGTAGGAAGGAACCCTGAAGCATGATGTAAAATGTGTTGCTAATCATACATACGCAAGTGAATCACTCGTAAACTATCCGATTTTAGACGATTAATAGTTCAGACTGTGAACCGCGATTATAGCTATAATTAAAAAAAAAAACATGTAAGTTCGAACCAAAAATTTTTTTTTGCTTTACTTCAGGAGGTTATCATGATCATTCATACACCTTGAAACCTCTTGAGAACCCCAACCCCACCCATTGGGGGCGAAATTGGCCCGATATCTCCAAGTCCTAAATTATATTTTCTACAAAAAATATTTTGGCATTTCGAGTGCACCTAGGAGGTTTTTTGGGTCGCTGAACACGAATCCGTAGCCAGATTCACTTGCAATCCATCGTAGGGGTGGTAAAATCGACAAAATTGGCCAATTTTGCACCCCTAATATGTTATTCTGCAATTTACGTGTGTTAGGCATTTTGAATGCACCAAGGAGGTTTTTGGGTCGCTGAATACGATTCCGAACCCATATTTACTCGAATATCATCATAGGGGTGGGAAATTTACAAAAATGGTTAATTTGACACGCTTCTAAATTTTTATTATTTTTGCATTTTAAAATTATTTCGGAGTAAATCTGGCTTCGGACTCGTATTCAGCGGCTCAAAAAACTCCCTTGGTGCATTCGAAATGCCAAAAACACGTAAATTGCAAAATAACATATAGGGGTGCAAAATTAGCCAATTTCGTCGATTTTACCACCCCTACGATGGATTGCAAGTAAATCTGGCTACGGATTCGTGTTCAGCGACCCAAAAAACCCTAGGTACACTCGAAATGCCAAAATACCTTTTTTGTAGAAAATGCAATTCAAGACTTGGAGATTTCGGGCCAGTTTCGCCCCCAATGGGTGGGGCTGGGGTTCCCAAGAGGTTTTAAGGTGTATGAACCTCCTGAAGCTACTGCAAAAAAAAATTTTGATTCGAACTTACATGTTTTTATTTTTTATTTTCCAGTTCATAGCCTGGACTATAATAGTAAGATTTCATTTGGGGCAAAACAATCTGACTGAAGTTGCTGTTTTACTCAATGTAACACATTGACATTGATTTCGGGTTTCGCCTTCTTCAGAAACTATTTCTCATTCTACATTGTTTGAAATGATCAGATTTTTCTGAAGACCTACTCACTCATTGTGACTCAGAATTCAGACTGATAAAGATTCTTGGAAAAAAACAAAAGACAAGAGAAAGAGGTACTTCAATATATATGAACTAGCATCCCGCGCGCAATTCCGCTAGAATAAAAAGTCACGCTCATTATTTCGCGATATTTATTCAAAGTAATAATAAATTTGTTTTAAAAGTAAATCAAATATTAGGTTGTAATAAAAACAAAATGCAATAGTCAAGTGTGAATGTACAAATATTTACGCTTTTCAGCTCTTAATATAAAATTGAAATTATGATTTGTATATAAAATTTACAAAATTTCATTATACACAGGATTTTTACTAGAAATTGAATTATCAGATGTGATAGACGGTTGTTTTCGTCCATTTATATTCTAAAAAATAAATAAAAATGATCATTAAAGAAATGTCGTATACCCCGTTATATACTACTTACCCAAAAAAGAAAAATGGCGTCAATCTAGTCAAATTTAGATTATTTTTTTATTTTTTTTATATTCCTAGATCTGCTGCGGTCAAGCCACATTATGCAGAGGATCTTAACAACAACTTAAAAACAACCTTTATTCTCACTTAAAAGTGATCAGAAGTTTAGATCAAACCTATGCGAGTAGTAAAAAACTGGTATAGCCACTTTACATAAATTTTTTGTAGTAGTTTTTTGTTTATCTCATTTTACGATGCGCTTAATCCTAATATGCTGAATTCATATATGTCTTTAAATTTATGTTTTAGCGAAAATTCAAAGAAAATAAATTGAAAAATAAAATTTGAAAACTGAAAAAAAAATTACCTGACTTTTCTGACTAATTTTTGTATGCTGAATCCAAATCTGAAATTATTTTTCATCTATCTCCTATAGTTTTTTAGGAAATCACTTTTTTTATTTTGAGGTCAAAGGTCACCGAAAATCGAAAAGCGTTCGTAACGTGTTCAGCCCATGACCTTCCGATTGACATATAGCATGTGCATGTAAGTCTAACGGTCTAGGAGGAGTACTGCTTACAGTAGCGTAATATATATAGAGATAGATAGATAGATAGATATAGATGTGGTTGTTTGATTCTTTACTGAATTAGATTGAGTATTATAAAGTTTAGGATTGGAATTAGTTTTATTATTAAGGGAGGGACCCTCATAATAACTGCCTTTCGTCAGAGCACAATTATGCTAGATGTTCATACCAAAAAGGCAATGGGCCAGACGGAATTTCACCTGTCGTTCTCAAGGAATGTGCGCCTGAGCTAACACCCGTTTCTAGCAGGTTGTTTACTCGTTCATACATACTTGGTGTGTTTCCTTCAACCTGCAAGGCAGCTAGACTTCAACCAATTCTTAAAAAAGGGAAAGAAACCTTCATAATAATTATGGACCCATTGCACTATTATCTGTGATGGAGGAAGCAATCAACATCGATCTCATCCAGTACCCAGAGGGCACCAAAATCGTGAATGACCAGCAATATGACTTTCATCAACAGGAATGAATAGAGACCTGCTTGCCTACGTAACACTTGTATGGCAGAAATCTATTGAAAAACATGGGGAATCTCTAGCTGTAGCATTGTATATCTCCAAGGCATTAAGGCATTTGACTATCGAGTTTTCTCTCAGATAGATCACTCCATGTTGTGGTTGACGGAGTATCTCACGATACAATGGCTATCAACATTGGTGTTCTGCAGGAATTTTTCTTGTCACCAACTTTACTTCTGCTCCATATCAACGATCTGTTGGAAGTGACCACCTGTCACGTCTACAGCTACACATGAAGCCAGAGGAGCGGGACAGCGACAGGTTGAAGCAATTAATGGAGATTTGGAAATGATTTTGAAGTGGAGATCTGATAATCTAATAGAATTAATTAACAAAAATTTAAACTTGCATCTTCTCCAGGAAGGCGAAAGCCACAATCCCTAATATGATGATGTCAGGTACAACTATTCCTATCCATGCTCGGGATCACCACCAACAACACCGTCTCATGGAATGATCATGTGAGGTCCATTACGAAAACCGCTTCACAAAAACTTAATTTACTATTTCGTGTCAAGAGCTACTTTACATCTCAGCAGCTCCTCATAATCTACACGGCACAGATTCGACCTGCCCTGGAGTACTGTTCATATGTTTAGCTCCCAAACATACACTGAGGTTCTTGGTATCTATCCAGAAGAGAGCTGATTGCGTCTTATTGATGATGTCACACACACACACACACATTCATTGACCTCTCTAGAACATCATGGAAAGTTGGGCGATTTTTCCCTTTTCCTTCAGAAATAGTAATAATCTCGTCTGTTGTTCCACCACGAAAGATTCCAGATACGCGGACTAGACTAGCTCAAGCTAGTCGCCCCTTTATTGTCAAGTTCGAGACCTGCCCCCCTTTTTCCTACCAGATTCCATTTTTCTATCGAACCGCGAAGTTATGGATATATATATATATATATGTTTCTTCTTAGGTTCTCGCGGACGTAATGTGTAGAACTGGATTCTCGGGTATTGATCCGCGTTGTGTGGTTTCGGTCCTCAAAAGGACCAATTTCACGACGTTTCGGCAAAGTCGCATTTGCCATCTTCAGGTGATTCGACCGTAGAGTCTGGAAAATCTAGGCGAACTGACGCTTACTTGGAGGGACAGGTATTTATATCCCCCGTTATGCTTGACCTTTGGACTTTCGAACTATTTCACGCTTGGTTGATTCCTACGTGTTTGGCTCCGAGTGACACGTTTGGATGACGTCATTGCGACGCTGGAATCAGCCGGAAAGTTTCCGTGACCTGTTGTACGTGCACTGGATACCACGTTCTCTCTTGTTTTTGGTTGTATCTTCCTACTTTCTAAAGCGGGTTTCCATGTTGCTGGTAATCTTAGTCCGTCATCTCGTTTGTTAAGACTATGTGGACGTTTCTCGATCTCTATTGCCTCCCTGGTTATTCTGGTGTAGAAGTGTTCAATGTTGGCTAGAGTCTTTGTGCCGCTAAAGTTGAAAATATGGCCAGTACTTCTTACATGTTCAGCTAGTGAAGACGTGGTTTCGTTTTTCGACACAGCGTTTGCATGTTCAGTCTTTCGCACATCAATGCGTCTGTTGGTCTGTCCGATGTATGTCTTTTCACAATTACCACATGGCACCTCGTACACTCCTTGGCATTCTAGAGGAATTCTGTCTTTTGGATGCCTTTTGAGGACCGAAACCACACAACGCGGATCAATACCCGAGAATCCAGTTCTACATATATATATATATATATATATATATATATATATATATATATATATATATATATATATATATATATATATATATATATATATATATATAGGTTTTCCTCTTGTATAGTCAAAGCATAGAAAATTGTATTTTTTAATTTGAATAGTTTCCAATATCAAACATTTATCATCATTGTTTTCAATATTCAACATTCTTGTATTGTTGTAGTCAAAAGAATCGTGCTTTTTGAAAAAATGAAGTTATTGAGATCCCAAATTTATCACTTTCACAACATGCTTACATTATTTTTTTCTCACTTATTTCATAATATTTTTTACAGTTTCATAGCTTATCATTATTATTTTCAAAAAATACCAATACCTTCTGTAAATTAGTTTCGGAGGTAATCGCAATAAAGTAAGACTTGCAAATGTTAAATATTTTGTTCCAATTATAATAACTCAAAAACAGTTCAGAATCAAGGTAGGCATGTATCATAAAACCCACAAAATTACAAAGAAAAAAAGCGTCTGAATATCTGACAGCCTCGAGGCCAAAAAAATCATATAATAAAACATTGTATTTTCTTCCATTGACAAACTATATGTTTTCACAAATTTCATGTATCCTTTATTTAATCATATCTTGTTAAAAAATTTCATCTTCACAAATTTTGCATTACCATCTGTCTGAGGATTCAACTACACTATTTTCTTTTCCACGGCTTTACTTCTCTCTTCCCTTATGGTCTATCCTAATTTCCCCCTCTTCTCCTTTCATTTTTTCAGTTTTATCAATTTTGTAAGCTTTGTTCTTTTCCTTTTTCGAAAAATACTCTTGCCATTCATGGGATATTGCTACCTCAATATCAGGAATATTTCTTCCATAATCTTTGGGTCATGAAGAAGAGTCTCTTTTTTCAAATTCTGGTCATCTGGAAACTGCACATAATCTAATGCATCAGCATCAAAAGGACAGAGCCCACAACGGCGCATTTTCGAGAATGTCAGCTGTTATGCTTTTCAAGGCCCCATTTAAAATTAGGCAAAAGTTATCTCGTTTGAGAGGTAATCTGGTATTGTTTATTCTGAATGCGTATACCGCCTTTTTCCAAGATACTTTTATCCAAATGATGGAAAACTACTACATCCAAGGGTTGCAAAATTTGGGTGGCATTGGGTAAAGTATTCATTTTTTTACAGAAATCGGTCAATATCATGGTCAAGTGTGAGCTATGGGTATCGCAAAAGTAAAATTCAACTTCATTCTGTAAAAGTTGTGGATGCGCAACAAATTGGTCAAATATTCGAACGAAGCCAGTTATTATCTGACCTGCCACTTGCCCAGCTGCCAGGCACAGACTTCTGAAGAATTCTGTTCAAATTATAACGGCTACCATTTGTAATTACTCCTTCGAACTGCATTTCTCATTAGGAGAGTAGATACATTCGCTATCATCAGAGTTTGTAAAGGTATTACAGTTGCTTGGCCTTTTTCTGCTAACACCTACTATGTGTATGTATGTATGTATGTTCTAACTTCTACAAACCAATCCCACAATTTTTTTTTCAGAAAGTGTGGCTCGTCTTGCAGTTAAGTTTTGAGCACTCCATTTAGCTATCAGAGGTTCAAACAATGGCTCGTACCAATGACGACCATGTCCTCCATTTGGAAATGTATCTTGCATTCCTTATTGATTTGATACCCCAAAATTGTACGTCGTCTAGAAGTTGTTCTTTTCTAGTTGAAAAACGTAGAGACGCCAGATGGAGAATCCACTTTTGCAATAACTTTTCTTCTTTGCTGGATGAAATAGGTGGTGATTTTTCTTCCGATAGATGCTTTCTCGGATAATGTCATTCTTGGCATCTTGGGACAGTGTCAGTGTAAGATTTTGCGGTCGAAAATGATTTGAACGTTTTAATCGTAAACATCTTTTATAGTTTAATTATATATAAATTCTCGGGAAATAGGTGCCATTAACACATATGCTTCATATTTTTGTCTTTTATAGTTGCACGTTTTCCAATAATGGATATAGTTGATGATTGGCAATTAATCGTTATAACCGTTCGGAATCCAACATTTCTATGTGTATAATTGAAAATTCATTACTGTTCTATGGAAATAATTTACCAATAAAATCAGACGTGTCAGTTGTAAGTTGAAGGCAATAAATAACTTACAACTCGGGTTAAATCAACTAAATTGCTGTCAAATAACGTAAATTGAGCATGAGTAATACAACCTCGCACATATACACATAGAATTGGAAACGGTATAATGGGTCAATTTATCGCATCAGTAGTGGGTGGTTGTGGAAGACTGACCACAGCTGTCAACGAGCATTACAGACAATTGTGATATTACTACAGATTTCAATGAATAAACTCCGCCCGCCGTTTTACCACATATACACTAATAGGTAGTTCAGCCTAAATGACAGTAGTAACGGAAACAATTGCGTCAACCGATTTGAAGCTTCATTTATTCAAGTTATGTTACAAAATTACAGCTCTATTTTATTTCCAAAAGTATCATTTATTGTATTCTATCGTTTCACCTTTCACTACGTGATAGAAAATGTTATCCATATTGGTAAATTAAAGACTACTATATTACCACCACAATACGCAGTAAATAATGGTTACTGAGATCAAATAATAACTAAATTAAACAACAGAAAAAAACAAAGCAATATTCATTTCAATACTTATATACCCGATCTTTTGAAACTTCATAACTTAACTATGGTATTTAAACCTTATTCTCAATTAGAACATATTTTAAGCAATAATAAATACAAAACGAAGATAATCGATGAATCTGGAGTTTATAGGCTTATCAAGGATGCGATTCCCTTTATATAGGACGAACAGAACGTTCAGTTTCTACTAAGGCTTTATACTTTCAATAACAGGTTCCAGATTTGCAGATCACTTTTCCGTTAATAATCATTTCTTGCAATAGACATTTACATAGCTTATACATATAGCTGATGATGGCTTGAAATCAAATTTACTGGGAATCTCTAGAAATTTACAAACATAAAATCAACAATTTACTCCTTAATGATCAAACAGACTGGATTTAATCCACTTTGCTTGAAGCTGTTTACCGTAGTTTTTCCACGAGTTCTTTGTCCTGGTTTTTCCTATAGTCTGATTTTGTTACCTAGAATCATTATTAGGGTAAAATCCACCATTTAATCATATAGTAGTAATTCTAAGTGTATGAATGACCACTGTATTCCTTTTATTTAATCGTCGACCGGTGACATCACCAATTACTCGTTCTACTGATGAGCCTGAGAAGGCAAAACAGCTGTCTAGAACTATTGAATTGTGTTGTCACTGGTCTATTCAAAGAAATCAGTGATAATAAGAGGAGGATTATTTGAATGTATCTAACTCTATGCTCATACCACCGACTTATATTTTATAATATGTGTATATGCAAATGGACTGAATACATACAATTACTTTTTTAGTTTCTGAAACAAAAAAGTTTTCTTGCTGCTATTTGACTGTCATATAAATGATAATCGTTAGCCTCATTTCGTAGATTTCATAATTATTATAATTTAATTTATATATTTTTTTTACAGAATGCGTAGTACGCTAATTTAATAATGGTGAACGATTTTCTCTCATTTTCTTGAAACACATTTGGCGATTTGAATAAATAATGATTTGCAACAAGATTAATGTTAATTACCTCTTCATTTCCATCAGAATCCTACAAAACTGCGTGAATATAAATATAAAATAAAATATAAAAAAATAGGAAAACGTAAATTGAGTCCCATTTCTATATTCCTACGTATATTCAGTCCCACTGATAAAATCATACTACGTAAATCGAATCCCAGGTTTCAATATAATTCCCAGAATATTGTTAGAAATGATAGTGTTAAGATATGCGCGATTACAATATTTGCATTCTATATCAACAAAGTAAGGTTTGTAGGTTAGATTAGGTTAGGTTTACAAGGTAAGGGGGTAGGATAAACAATCATTATTGGTTATTATGAGAGTGTTAAGATTAGTGCGATTAAAATATTTGCAGTCTATATCAACAAAGTTAGGTTAGTAAGGTTAGGTTAGGTTAGAAACAAATAAAATCATTATTGGTTATTGCACAAATACCTGCATACAGAAGATGGGCAGAAGGTACTATATACTAATTATCTGACCTGTCAACAAGGTACATACCTGGGACTCAGCTTACGTAGACCTTAAAAACATCCCAGGCTGAATTTACCTACATAGAAAAATAGAAAGGCAATTAATACTTACCGGACTCAATTCACTTCTACTCTAAAAAGGCCTAGAAGGAATACGGGACAATTTAAGATATATTCATAATATTACAAATAAAGAAAGGAACCACTTAAGCATTACATGTGATGCTTGAACGTGGTTTTATACAAAATAATGTAAAATATAAATTTGACAAAATATCAAAACAATAGCATATTGTTATTAATAGTATAGATAAATGTAAATCTAAAAAAAAATGTAAATATAAATTTGGATTCGTATATCAACATTCTACAAACAAATAATAAGCCATAACTAATAAAATGGAGTAACAAAAGATTGGCATATATAGGAACAATTTATGAAAACAATTATATTTATGCAGTTTTCGAATCTATAATATTATTTATCAATTCACGAGAAGTATTTAGTAATAATTTCTTACATTCCCGTTTAAATGATCGATTTTGTTTAAGTAATTTGATTTCAACGGGCAGATAATTGTATATTTTAACAGAAAGGAATTCAAAAGATCTTTGTCCAATGGTTTTAGAAATTTTATTAAGAGGTAAGTTATTATTTCGTAACCTATATTCATGACCAGGATTTGTGAGTACTTTTTCAGTGTGGCATTTCAATGCTAAACATGCGAAATAGTGTTGTCTAATATCAAGCATTTCTGTTTCTTTAAATAGATCGTTACTAGTAAATCTATTGTTTTTGTTGAAAATAAGCTTTAAGATTCGTTTTCAAGTAAGTTTTGGAGACTCCACCCCATCCTACTATACCATAAATAAGGTGCGTTTCTACTAGTGCATGATACAATATTTTAAGCTGATTGCGATTTAATATTTGTTTCAGGTTCCTAAAAGTATATAATATGTATCTTAGCTTTCGTACAACGTAATTTATATGAACATCCCACCGTAAGTGACTGTCTATATACACACCCAAATATTTGACCTTTAGTGCCGCTTGAATAGAAATATTTTTATCTACACCTTGTATTTCTAGAGTATCAAATATAGGTAGATTATTTTTATATGATGCAAAGGGAAGAAATAGAGTTTTATCAAAGTTAATAGTTAAAAGTTTATTGTCAAACCAATTTTTTATTTCTATTAAGTCCTTCTCTACTATAGATTTCAATGCTAACCATGTAGTTCCCTCAAAGAAAATGGCGGTGTCATCAGCAAAACTAATGATATATCCACTGATATCTACATTGAATAAATTGTTCAGATATATAATAAACAATAGTGGTCCTAATACAGTGCCTTGAGGAACACCGCAAGTTAGGATTTCAAAATTACTTAAGGTATTGTTTATGTTTACACATTGTTGCCTATTTGTTAAGTAACTTTTTAATAGTGATAGGGGCGTATTTCTGATACCTACATCATCTAAACAATCAAATAATTTTTGATGGCAAACAGAGTCGAAGGGTTTCGCTAAATCGATAAACACACAAATCGCAGGTTTTCTGTTATCCAGTGCTTTGTATATTTTTGCAGTTAACTCAGCTATTGCATGTTGTGTTGACTTTTTTTCTTGGAAGCCAAATTGTTTTGCGGATAATATTTTATACTTTGTTAAGAATTTAGACAGCCTTGTTTTGAGAGCAATTTCAAAGACCTTTGTAAATGATGTAATTAATGATATTGGCCTGTAGTTTGTTGGGTCCATGTCATCACCTGCTTTGAAAATAGGTTTCACCACCGATTTTTTAAATAAAGTTGGACAAATGCCTTGTTGAAAAATTTGATTTATTACATGAGACAGAGGTTCTGCAATATGGTGTGCTATTTGCTTTAGAGTATCAGCTTTTATATTATCTATTCCTGGCGCCTTGTTTCTTTTCAAGTTCTTAATAATTGACATTATTTCAATTGAGTCTGTTTCTGCTAACACAATGGAGTTTTTATTTATCGCTTTCTTTTCTTTATGGTTTATATTTGGCTTTATTTTCGAACTTAAACGTTTTCCCATATTTGTAAAAATTTCATTGAATTTATTGCTTATGTCTTTTGTGTTCTCCAATATATTATTTTCACTATTTATTTGCACTTTCTGATTTTTGATGTTACTATTATTTTTTATTTCATTTACAACTTTCCATAGTGTAGTAGAACAATTTGCGTTTTTGTTTATTTGCATTTTGTAATAATTGTTTTTTGATTTTTTTAATAGATTATTACTTTGTTTCTGAGTTTGGTGTATTCAGATTTTAATTCCAAATTATTTTTATTTTTTTGCAATTACTTGTACATTTTATTCTTTTTGTCTACAATTGATACGAGCTCATTTGTTATCCAGCATGATCTTTTTTTACTTTAATTGCTATTATCTTAGTATGTTTTTCTATTAAATAAGTAATCGTATTTAAGAAGTTATTTGTCAAATCTTCAACATTTATATCCGTATGTATTTGATTCCAGTCATACGAAGCAAGATTTTCATTTAGCTTTTTAAAATTTATAATTTTTATAAGCCTATTTTTTGGTTTGCTTTCAATTTTCTTACTTATCACAATTTGCGCTGCTATTGTATAATGGTCTGTGATGTTTGTTTGTATTATTAAGGGTAATGTTGTTTGTTCAATATTTGATGGATTACTTTTGAGGAAAATATGATCAATGCATGAAGAGGTATTTTCTTGAACTCTTGTCGCCTTATTTATTAGTGATGTGAATCCGTTTAAAGCCATTATATCAAGGTAATTTGAAGAGTGCTCAAAATTTTTCATTATGTTTATGTTTATGTCCCCAATTATTACATTAATATTAGAATTTAGGGGAAAATTTTTCAAATAGTTCTCTAATTCGATATTGAATATGTTCGGGTTGTTTGATGGTGATCGATATATAGCAAGTAATGTTAAATTCTGCAGCGCGAAATTTATATTTAATCTTATTGCGGAAGTATATCCAATTGACTCTATTTTATAAGAATAATTATTGATATCTTGTCGTAAATAAATCGCGACGCCGTCATTTTTGTTATAGTTACCTTCACTGTAAAATAGATTATAACCTGAGATCTGGTACAAATTGATGTTAGATATACGCCATGTTTCAGACACAACTATACAATGGATATTGTTATCAAATTGTTTTAAAGAGATTTCCATCTCATCAAAATGTTTAGCCAGACTCCTTATATTACTATGTACTACTGTAAAGTGTTCGTATTGATTATTTATGCCTAGTACTAATTTAGCTTGGTCAATGTTTTCTACAATTTCTGTCTTTATAGGATTATCTCCAAAACATTTGATATACGGATCCATTTTGGTTAATCATTAAATTTAATACACTCTAAATTAAATTCTATTATTTAATATTTCTAAGACTCTTATTATATAAGAAAAATGACAAATAATTAATTCTAACTTTATCTAATATTAGTAATAATGCAACTTATGAGAAACTACATTTTAATCACAACAAGAAAAACATTATTATCTATTTTTCACAAGTGAATCTAGAAATTACAGTAATTAAATTGCAATATTTAATATTTCATGTATTAATTAACGTAATTGAATAATTCTATTTGAATGATATTCCTTTATAAATTATAAGTTTCTTATTCTATTTGGAATGTAAAATTTATAATTTCATTTACATAATTAATATTATAACATTTGTAACTTTTATTAATACAGAAGTAAAAAAGAACTTTATTAACCTCCCTTTGATTTTTGAGTAGGTGGATTTTTATCGACTACAGATCTTGTTCTAGTTCGAATAACCGTATGTTTCAAATTATTTAGGTTTTTAGTTTCAGAGTTTTTAGTTTGTGATATAATTGGCGTATTGTCTCTATCGGCACCTGAATTATGATGTTCCTCGTTTTCCTGTGATAGTTGTCTCAGATTTGGAGTAGCCGGCGCACTCTTGGATGTTTCAGTTTGATCTATGTTAAAAACATCTTCATCATTTTCAAAGTCAAGATCTTGTTCAATTAATTGCTGAATCGAGTATATTTCTTCATTTACAAATAATTTGTTGTTCTTGATGTAGCCTTTTTGATTTTTTTCTTTGGCTAGTTTTTGATGCTTTCTTAAAATTTTCTGTCCTTTTCTTTCCTTAAAACTTAAGACATTATTTATATAAATATTTGTATTTTTTAGTTTTTTGCAGTTTTTAAGAACTTTCTGCTTGGTTAAGAATGACACAAATTCAATTATAATTCTGGCGTCTCCGTTCTTACTTGAATTTTTGTATATATTATTTATATGGTCTTCTCGTATTTCAAGTTCTAACAGCTCATTAATTTTATTAAGAGTGTTTGACAGTAAGCTTTCTTCTTTTTCAATTTGTAAACCAAAAACAACTAAGTTATTTTTGCGATTTTTCGATTCTAATATTTCTATTTTGGTTTTCAGCGATTCGATTTCCTGATATTGTTGATCATATTTTAATAGTTTATTATTTATTTCTTTTATTTCCTTGTGAAGTGTTGAAAATTTTTCATCAAAGTACTTTTTGATATCTTCAAAGGAACCTTGCATAATTGAAATTAGTCCTATGTATGTTACTGAATGTATAATACAGAAATGCAATGTCGAGGTTCCTGATCATATGGTCGACAGGGTCATCCAATGTTTACAATCTTATCGGTCTAGCTAGCATTTCTTACTGCTTATCAATAGATTTGCCTTGATATCATGTGCTTAACGGTTTTAATTTAAATTAACAAACTATTTATCTGCACTTACTTGCCGTTTATCCAATTGTAATATAACTCAACTTTATAAATTCACTTCTAGCATATTATCACTATCAGAGAAGAACTAGTAATTAATTTGTAACTTATTACACAATTTGAACGGATTAAGCAGGAGCAAAATTTATTCGACTTATAGGATGAATGCTCACAGCAGAAGTTAATTAATAGTATATACGAGTATAAGGTAATTACCCTCAGCTGGAAATAAATCTGAATTCATTAAATTGATTTTTCGCTTATACATTTTCCTCATTTTTAAATTAGATATTTGTAGTTACTGTGTTTGAAGAGTGATAAACTTTCTTGAGAAATGGTGCGATCTGTATTTACAATGTTTATAGTGTGTCCATAGTGTGAACTATCTATAGCTTATCAAAACCTAGCTAATTGAGATGAACTTGTAACGCCTCAAAGTAAAAACCTTATATGAACAGTCCCAATATAAGCAATAATAGTAAAAGCAAATTTCTAAGTGGAAATTTGTTTCCAAAACCAATAATTTAAAATCGTTGGAAAAGTTCTCATTTACTAAAAATACAATTACATACTAGTCCTTAATATGGCGAATCGATCAGAAGGAAATTTACCAGAACTAAGTTAGAACCTCACAACCCAATGTTTCTGTTTCTTATGTTCAAGAAGTACAGTATTAATAATTCCAAATGAAACTCAGCACATCGAATTACTTCTGAATAATAAAAATTACAAATATATACTTAATTAAAAGTAGATATATAACAATTGCTTCACACTAGGACATTCTGAGGATATCTCATATGTTGCACAATAGGATATTCCAGTTGAGTATACAGATATTAAAATAATGAGTAAGATGATACAACTGTCTAGTTACAGTAACATGTATTTTAAAGAATAAGAGGGCAACGTACCTACATAAGATACTTGCTACATTGCAAAAATATCCAAAAAGGGTCATCAACTCCTAGGTTGTCTAATGGTGCATCCTTTCAAATACAACTGGTTAATAAATTTGTTTGAATTGCAAATTTACCGACAGACTGGTCTAGGGGACAAAATAAAGATGGTTAGTTGATAATTGCCCCAATATAAAATTTTGCCTGGAAATATGTCCTCTGCATAAAGTAAAGACATACTCTACACAAATTAGAAAGTCGTGCTTGTAGCCATGATGAACATAAGAAGCAGATAACTCTTGCACGTAGTTCTCGCCTAATATAATTTTACCCAGATGAAGTAAGAGAATATTGTATGAAATATTCTTTTACCGTGTAATTTAGAGTGTTATATAGGGGCATAAAGTTATAAAGTATTTATTAGGATAATTTTGAAGTAAACGAGTTCGGTTGTAAAATATCTGTGAAATACGTTTGTGGTGAAATCATTATTACCTGAATATTTCTCAAAGCTTATTCTCTTATTCCTTGTACAATAATATTTTGTCGTTGATCTTGATAATTTTACAAAATTATCAGTTCCGTTATCATTTCGAAGCTGGAGGAATTTTATCACAATTGATATTTTGTGTTTTATGTTTCTTTTTGATCGATTGAATGGATAACAGTGAGGTTAAGAGGCAAATAATTATGTTATGATAAGATAACTATTCAAAGCTCTGTGTTCTAGTTCAGGTAATCAAACATAAAATAAAGATCTTTGCGCCATTTTCTTCAATAATTGGAAATTACTATGTATAATTTTTTCAGACTCAAGTTGAGTTTCTCAACTAATTGACACTTAATAGGCCCTATCTATTCAATTTTTCTCCAAAGACGTTTCTCAAAAAGGGTGGATAAATTTGTCAGTAGAGAAATATTTGAACTTTAATATGATGGGCTAGCAAAATTTTGATTTTCCCTGGACTTGCTTTCACAAATTTCACTAGATTATATAGCACGCACCCAGTTGAAAATTGTCCTAGCCACGAAGATGTTCTTGACAAAAAAAGTTCTGTCATATAGAGAAGGGATAAGAAATTAATTTTTGGTTTTTTAATTTCTAGATATCCTTCTTTGTACCATCTACGACATTTTTAACCGAATAAATATAATCATACGAATACTCCCATTGTTAAACTGCGTCTAGTTTGTCCTATGTAGTACGTATTACAGTCATCACACCCAGCCTATGATCTACAGATTTCTTTAATTCATCTCTTTTCGATTTTGAATTATTAATATATGAATACAGATTATTTGTTGCTTTAAAAGCGACATTTTATTCAGGTTTTTAAGAAATTGAGATATTTTTGTGAGTTTTTACCTAAATATTTTAGACATACAAAAGTGGATTCGGTATTATCATTAATCTACGAATACATTAGGTGTAAAGCTTTTTTATTAAGTTTATTTTGAAGTATTCTATTTACTATGTTATCATTCACAATATCTATGATTCTGTTCAATTCTAAATGGAAGTTATCTTTACTTAATAGGATAATAACCAATCTATGTATTATCGGTAGTAGTACCTACTGCAATCGGCCTAAAAAAAATTCCGCAGAAATATCCTCCTTTCTGCATTGTATGACAAAGTTTTGATTGCTCTCTGAACATGTTTTCGAAAATTTCACTGCAGTACGAGGGTAAGATAAAAAGTCCTTGAAAAATAAAATAGATGGCGCCACAATCGAAAATCCCATGTGACCTTTGTGATGTACCATCTTTAACTAGAACGCATTAAAATTTTCAGGCTGATACGTCATTCAGTTCGGTTTTGACACCCATCAAAAGCAAGCAGCCTTGAAGATTTTTGTAAACATGGAAAAAAGTGAATTTCGCGTCTTGATTAAACATTATTTCTCGCGTGGAAAACACATTAAGCAAACCAAAGCATCGCTTGTTAAACATTATGGGGACTCTTCACCATCAATTGGAATGATTTACAAGTGGTTAACTGATTTTCATTTTGATAGTATGACCACAAACGACGCCGAACGTTCTAGTCGTTCAATTGAGGTTACAACGCCAGAAATCGTCGATAAAATGCATGATATGATATAGCACGATCGGCGAGTTATAGTGCACGAGATTGCTGAGCCTATGGGCAACCGAACGGGTTCAGAATTTTTTCATTCATCATTCATTTTGCAAACATTTTTGAACATGACAAAGCTACCCAGATGAGTGTCACATATGCTCTCTGTTGACAACAACTTTGAAGGAGTGTTTGGCGATGTTCAAGCGCAATAAAAAAGACTTTTTGCACCGTTTCGCAACCGTGGACGACACATGGATCCATTACAACACACCAGAGACCAAAGAATAGTCGAGACAGTGGACTTTTCCTGGCGAATCGAAGCCGAAAAAGATCAAGGTGGGTTTATCGGCCAACAAAGTTATGACAACAGTTTTTTGGGATACACATGATATAGTCCGTATCGATTACCTTGAAAAGAGCAAAACGATTACCTGCGTATATTATGCAGAGCTCTTGGATCGACGATTCGACGCCGATTTGAAGCGAAAGATGCCGCCTTTGTCGAAGAAAACAGTGCTCTTCCAACAGGACAACGCACCGGCGCACTGGTCTGCGTCGCAATGGCAAAATTGGGCTACGAATTGGTTCATCATCTACCATATTCTCCAGATTTGGCCACCTGCGTTTATTATCTATTCCCAAACTTGAAGAAATGGCTTGGCGGAAAAAGATCTGGCCCCAACGATGGGGTCCTCGCTGAAACAAACGCTTATTTCATGTATTATGTATTATTTGGAAGGGATCGAAAAATTAGAAAAAGATTGGACGAAGTGTATCGAGCTACAAGGAGATTATGTTGAGAAATGAAATAAGCTTTTACCAAATAAATCATTTCTTGTTTAATTAGCAAGAACTTTTCGCCTTGGCCAGTTGAAAATTGGCCTGGAGACCGATCTGTTCTGGACAAAAATATATAGATAAATATATAGTTTAAGCTTCGGTCATAAAAAGGAAAATGGAATTAGAAATGGGTTTTTTGGCTTTTATATGCCTTCTTTGTATATCAATTTCAAGATATCCTTCCTTATACCGTCTACGACATTTGTAACCCAATAAATATAACCATACGATTACTCTCATTGTTAATTATCTCTTATTTAAACAGAACTAACGTTTTGCTCGTCTGGACATCAGTTTGTAACTCATATAAATTTTTTCCGGCAATAGTGAAGAAAAAGTTCATACTTTATTAAGATAAGGTTTTGAACATCTTATTGATATATTGCTGCGCAATCGAAACATGTGAAGTTAATAGGTATATCAAAGTTTAAAGTGTAATCTAGTTATTAATTATTTTAAAAACCTTTTCTTCATTATATAATGGATTTTTATAAAATCGAAGCCAACACCATCAAATATTTGAAATAATTAGCCTGCTGAAAACTGGCCTAGATAATAAGGTATTCTTGACAGAATAAAATTTAGTAAATGTGGGAGGAAATGCGTTTTCTACCTTTTTAGTATTTCTTAATTCAGTAATTTTGGAATGATTTTTCATGTAAGAGTGAAATAATATATATTACAAAGTATAACAACTATTAATAAATGTCCGCTATATCGTGAACCAAAATTGGGTGACGCTTTTCGTAAACGAAGTGACTATCAAACACTAGTAATGTAGAAAGAGTGGTCTGAACTGTGGCGAGAATCACCATACATGAGGCAGGTTAAGCTCTTCATCAAAGCTTTTCTCAAAGAAACTCCTTTCTCTGAACATAAGGGACATCAGAGAGATGACTGGAAACTGGAACCCTAACCGGTCACTGTCGTCTTAACAAACACCTACACACTATGGACATCACAGATGACGCAATATGTAGGAAATGCAGAGAGGCGGAAGAAACTGCCTCTCATATCCTGTTGGAATGCCCAGCATTAGCATCCTTCAAGCACCGACACTTCGGAGAATCAAAACTGCTCCCAGAAGAACTTATGGAAGCCAGCCAGCACAAACCTGCTAGAATAGAATAGACTTCAGACCACGGGAGGCACAATGGGCCCAACTAAGTGGCCCAAGTGAATTTGGGTGCTAAGCCCCCTCCCTTCAAGTGATGATGATAATGATGAGGTTAATTATCTTTGCAACTTATATTAAAAACCAACAATTGTATCTGTTTGGTTGGATCCACTTTAGTTTAGGTAATATATTCTGTACTGATTTTGTATTGACTTATTGTTGTTCCATTCTACTACTGCCCTTGCTGCGAATATGGACGGTAAATTTGTCTAAAGAACAAGATGTCAAAAAGTGTTAAGCTCAATCTGGTAACAGACGTTTGAACTTTAAACCACACAATAACGAACAAATTGACTGCATTGTCTGCTTTGATCAATAAACGAGATTTCGAAGAAATTATTTATTGGCTAGATTACAGCAATCCATATATAAAAGGAGAGCCGGTAAAAACAGATTTGTTCTCGCGACAGGAGGCCTAGTTTTAAATGATAAACTTCAATTTTCCTAATGATAGGCTTATTAATACCTACGTAAAGGTGTACGGATTACCATAATTATAGAACAAGGGTTATACCTAGTCGGCAGAAATGTGTACTTAATTCCTATGTAAATATTCTTCGAATGAGATTAGGGGATTTGCAGGTTTATTATATGGGTTTAAGAGAATTAAATTCACCGCATTATGTACCAGGATGAGGCGAACAAGTAACGAAACTAAAGTTTCGAAACGGTAAGAAAATTTTGAATACCTCATATTCTGAAAAATATGTAGAATAACGAAATAAAACACAATAAACTTTGCAGTTGGTGGAAATTTGAAATAGTGTATGTATTACATTATTCTACATCTTTTCGTAAATAGAATTTGCGTCAAGTAATCAGGGAATTCATTAAATATGTTTCATGTAATTTCAACCTTTTTAACCATAAAGATGACGGCAGCTTATAGCAAACATACGAAATTGAAATAAACAAAATCAGAATAGGCAATTATGAAAAATTAATGGCAGAATCCATCAACATCGCTTATCATTATGATTAAATGAAAGACCAATTGCTTTATTGATAAGAAATAATCACCCTTATCAGAGTAAACTCTGATGATGGCTACTTGGTAGCCGAAAGGTCCTCAGTACTTTAATAGTATTTTTAGTGGATACGGGTGATTATTTATTACCTTATAGTGGTATGATATATCCACATTGTGAACTCTTTTATAGTATATTAACATTTACTTTGTTTTTACACCAGTCTTAATAATAACATGAAAACGTATAGTTTCAGCACCGAAGTACAATTATCAAACATTATTATTAGAGACGTTTCCATGTTATTATTAAAAGAGATATAAAAACAAAAGTATAACTGTATTTTCATTTAATCATAATGCAATTATATTATTTATCCAAATGTTACGAACAGATTAGGATTTTCTTATTTTACAAGATGTCTAAATCTTATGAATTAAGATCTTCATGTACTACCCCTGTGGTTATTTAATACGTATTACTTTGAGTTCTAATTTTTCCATGTATTTGACATGTCTTATACAGTTCTACCATGATTACTGGATAATGCAGTTCTTCCTGTCACCTTGTAATTACATCTGAACCTAACGGATCTGTTCGAGGTGTAGAAAATGCTCTTACCTGTAACAAAATATACATATAATTGATTTCTTGAATAGATAAATATGTATTTATAGTGAATATGAAAATATGCGTCTACCATCTATAATAGCTCCTTCAGAACGTTGACTCATTCAATAAAATTCGATAGAACTAAATTTTGAGTGTGTTTTCAGTAGTGAAATGTAGTAAAATTTCATTCCGTCAGTAAAAGGTATCTTTTTTCGGTGACTTATACTTCCTTTTTTACTGTTTACTCATTTTCGTTTACATACTGCTTTGGAAATATCAAATGAAAGTTAGTTATTGTTAAATATTGTTATTTTATATAAATAAGAAATATAAAATTAATTAAATCAATACTCAATACCTTTTTACTGCCTTCACTATACTTATCATTATAACGGAAATATAGTAAGTTTCGGTTTGTTGAAGAATTAAGCTCAAGTTTTGTACACATTTAATTTAGAAAATGATGCATACTAATTGTTTCACCACACTGTGTCATTCTAGGAGTTATCAACTAAAGCTAAATTTAAAAGTATGTCCTTAAATTCCTTAAATATTAGGAACTAGTCTGAATGTGGTACAAATTGAGGGATGGGGATAGTTTATAAATTGTTGATAAGTCGTGAATTATTAGGTATTGATTTGTTCATTTAATATTATGACACTATTGTTTTTTGAATTTTTTAAGATTTCTCTAGATTTTAGAATATTGAGTTTATGTCCTTTTCCCTAAATATATTAAGTATCGAGATTAAGGGTGAAATTGTAATTATGTTCCAATAAATGATTCGAATAATTAGAGTCCACTTTTTTTGAGCCTGCAAGTTGTTCGTTGAACGTTACACTGAATCTTCGTCCATCAGTGAGTCCTATGTACAAGGCATTAGTCTCACACTTCGGCCTATGAACTCCAGATTTCTTTAATTCATCTTCTGAAGATTTTGAATTATTAATATATTATTAATTAATTATTTTCGGCTTCACGACCATCATTAGAAGTCGTGTCCATATCCAAAACGGGATTTCTTACAACTAATTGTATCAAGCACAAAGCTTCCTTATCGCACTAACTTAAATTAAAAATGCCCACGTCTCCGAAACGACAACGTTACAATTTCGATCACCCGTGTTTCTGTTCTTTGCAGCAAGTTAACTCAGCTACAAATTGGGTATTTACTTTTTCCGAAAAAATGTTTCAAGATATTTGTAAAATATTGGTTTGGAGACCTTTGAACCCGCATAATTCGACTCGACGCGACGGTGTAAAATCATAGAGGAACTCTAACACATTATTATTTGAATTCCAAATACTAACGTGTAACAAATTATTCTCAACTTTTGAATTTTTGATGTCTTATTTCCTTGGACTATACATAATGGTAACTGGAAATGAGAGGGGTGTAACTATCGCTTGTAGATTTTCACCAAATTTTTCGGAATCAGGAATCAAACTGGACATTTCCACTTTATATCTTTGAGAAATCAGAAGCTTACAAGTTCTAGTTGCATAACTTTCCGCCTACCCGGAATGATAAAATATGTGAAGCATGATGAAATTTGGGAAAATAACACCTATCGCAACATTACTATGTGTAATGTATAATTGGAATAGAAACACATAAACAGCTTCCTTTCCATGATATTGACATCATAAAAGATGTACTCCTGCTGATTCAGTTACACCAAATTAATTGTAAAATATCTCCATTTAATACTCTTGTTCATAGATTGTTAAACGTTCCCTTGAGCCAGCAAAACTATAACAACGAGGTTGAGAAACTTCAGCAAATAACGTCAAACAATGGTTACGATAAATCTTTGATCAATAATTTAATATGTAAAGAAAAAAAGAAAAAAAAGAAGCAACCAATTAAGCAAATTAAAGCCACTACCTTTAAATAGTTTAATAAAATTGAAAAGGTATACTTATCATCCTTCAGTCAGTTATTAATAAATTTCATGATTTGTTTTCCAAATTTGCATTTCAACCCCCTTTATATATGTAACAAACAAGCTAAAAAACCGTTTAGGTAACACCTTTGATAAAGTTTCCGATTTCGACAAATCCGGGATTTACAAAATCGATTGTGAGTCGTGTTTAAAATGCTATGTGAACCAAATTAGAAGGAATATTCTAACTCGGTATAAAGAACAATTTGCCCATACTAAGAAAAATAATGGTGAAAATTCAGCGTTAGCAGAACATATTTTAAATAAAGTTCACACCATTTCTGAAGAAAGTTTATCACTTTTAAACGGACAAATATCTAGGTAAATTAGATGGATAAGCGAAAACGCAATTTATTAAATTCAGCTGAGGGTAACCCCTTGTTTGCATTATTAACCCCAAATAGTATTTAAACAGGCACATTTTAATTTCTAATTTAGTTTACTCTGATGATGGTTACTTGGTAGCAAGGCCCTCAGTAATTTAACAATTTGTTTAGTGGATAAGGGTGATTGTTTCTTATTTATTAATAGCAAGTTTTAACAAAGTTCATCTCGAAAGTAGCAAAGGCATGTCTGGTCGATCCTTAAAACGGAAATAGTTATATAGAGTTCGAGGGTGACGATTGTATCATCCTATCATCTTATTAATGGCAGATACTTGTTGGTTTTCACAAGTTGGTTTTCCCAAATAAAATTGTATTAAATAATTTGTTAAGTTTATAATTTGACTCAAAGAGATCAAGGCCTCTAATAAAGGGACGACCCATGTCATAAAATTCGGCCTGAACAATAAATACCCTTCGCGCGCTACACGTACATCGGCTCCGCGCGCTACAATTCGAAAAAGGATTATTTTATTTCCTGCGCGCTAAACGTACGGTCGAATATTTGGACGGCATTATATTCGCCACAATTTGATTACGGGGACCGGTCAAGGTCTCACGTAAATTTTAAGGGTGCCTGAAACTCGTCACACAGAGCTTTCTTTGGTAAGAACAGAAAACGTGGGCGGATGTTGATCATTACGACTAATTGAATAATTATTGCTTATTAAGGCTAGGCTCATTTCCAAACTTCTAATCTTTATATTTTTCGTGTTGTAATTGCTAACAAGTAATAGTTAACATTCTTTTTAAAATTTAAAATGTCGTTTGTGAAAGGAAGTATAAGTGAACGCAGACACACGCAAATAGTGTACAAAAATTATAAGTTTTCTAAACATCAATCTTCAACTAATGAAACTATCTGGAGGTGCATCAAACGGCCTAAATGTAAGGTTTATGTGTACACCATTGGGGAATCGGGTAGTTTTGTTGTAATAACATTAAAAGATCAAGATAATCGTCGTGCCTGCAAAAGATAAGCGGAAGAAGAACGTACAGAGAGACAAACTAAAATATTGCATAGAGAATTAGTTTCAAATGGTTTTCCCTTGGAGTTTTCTTCAGAAACATTCACTTCCCGGGACTTAAAATGCGTCAAAGAAAATATGTACAATAGACCTCGCTCTGTCAACGGAATTCACAGTTATCTACAAGAACGTTCGTACAAAATGTCAAGAGAGGAAAATTTTGTTCTGAATAGTGATTTCCGAAATGGAATTGTAATTTTTAGCTGCCAAACAAATTGGACATTTTTATGCAAGTGAAGTTTTATGTACATGGATGGCATATTTCAATATTGCACAAAATTTTTCACAAAACTATTTACCATTCATGGTTACATAAATGGACACTTATATATCGCTATTGTTTAGTTTGCTGAAAACCAAATCAGAAGAAACTTATATACTGTTTGGAACAAATTATGTTTATTTGTTCTCTAAGTTTTATTCCTGAGAAAGTAGTGGTTGATTTTGAAATTGCCATTCATAATGCAGTTCGTAAAGTGTGGGCCAACGTTACAATTATTGGTTGCCGTTTCCATATACGCAGTCTTGGTGGCGTAAAATACAAAAGTTGGGGTTAAGTGGTGAATAAAAAAACAAAAATTGTGAAACTTGAAATTTGCTTCGTTATGGTTTTGGTATGATATTTTTAAATTCAAATCTTAAAGCGATTTTTTTGTTTTTGAGTTACTTGCGATAAAACCAAGTGACGATAAGTTAACGGTTTTTGCTGATTTCGTTT
Organism: Endomychus coccineus; assembly: GCA_958510875.1. Classification (NCBI taxonomy): domain Eukaryota; kingdom Metazoa; phylum Arthropoda; class Insecta; order Coleoptera; family Endomychidae; genus Endomychus; species Endomychus coccineus. The sequence continues at coordinate 51,436,785 of OY294068.1, read as the reverse complement.
TCGTGGATTATTTTATATCCGACAAAGCCACTTTTCCACTCCACATTTGGACTGAAGCTTCTTCAACTCTAAATAACTCTTTTTATTATAGTTCACCGGAGTTTTTTTTATTTTATGGACGTTTTGTTAAGATTTCAAATAGAAGTGTACATAAAATTTAATAGTGTAGCTACTCCTTGAAAATCTAAAAACTCAGCCACAATTCCGATATTTTTTTTTTAATTGTTTTTATATTTGGAACAACAAAAGATTCCTACCCTTCATTTTGTTAACGTTATTTCAAATATATATGGACACAATCCATAAAATATGTAGTATTATTATGTATAAATTGTGTTTTTCTTCCGAGTGTAAAATTTATGTATTATAAGTACATTATATTCTTGATCATAGGTTACACATTTTTTATTACACTAATTTAATAAATAAAAATAAGTAAGACCTACCTCAATCATATTAATTTTTTTGTAAACGTTTAAATATTTCTTGAACGCCTATGGTGATGGCAAAATAGTTGCATCAACAAGGTTTTCATTGCATTTTAAAATTTTTAAATCAATAATTATCTTTGTGACGTTGTTCCAAAATCGGACGACAGAATGCCATGTGACGAATATCGTACACTTCTTTTATGTTTACCTGCGTACTGTGGCGAATTTCGAATCCCTGAATATTTGTGCTAACAAAAGGAAGGTGAGGGAAGTTAGTGATCTATGAATCAGTTATTTGTAGTACGTGATTCAGCTAATTCTCAAGGAAAAGAATATAAATGTATGAGTAGACCTCTTACACGTTTCAAATGTATCCACCAATTAATAGATTAATAATTATATATAAATTCTCGGGAAATAGGTGACACTAACACATATGCTTAGTATTTTCGTCTTTACGTACGTTTCGGTCTCACTGTATAAAACGTGATTTCTTTCTTCAGTCGTATTACGTACTGTGATTCGATATGAATTTAGAGTTTATAAGAATTTTGCTTAGCAGTGGATTTATGCTTAAGACATTAATATGTTATAATTTCGATTGTTCGTGTTTCCGTTCGTTTCGGCGACGTGGGCATTTTTAATTGAAATTAGTGCGATACGGACGCCTTGTGGTGATACAATTAGTTTTAAGAAATCACGTTTTATACAGGGATACGCCTTCTGATGATGGTCGTGAGACCGAAACGTACGTAAAGACGAAAATAATAAGCATATGTGTTAGTGTAACCAGTTTCTCGAGAATTTTATATATAACCAATTAATAGATGTCGGTTGAACAAATAATTAGATTCGAAATATTGAATCAATTGTTTTACCGTCGGATCGTTGTTAAAGTTGCAATTAGATTTTCTTCCTTTATATGAATCTGTAAATTTCGTTCCCAACAATGAGAGCGCTTATTAATAAATGACGGAGTTTGAAACAGCATATCAACTGGATTTATGAAAGGAATCAGTCTGAGCGAGGCAGTCCCGCTATCATGGCTGATAATGGAGCCGGAGGATTTTTATCGTTCTATCCAAGTCGCTTATTGGCTGTGCAACCGACCGATGTTAGTTGCTATTGGCTCAGGAAAATTGCTAGGGGAAAAACTGGCATAAAACAGCAGCCAATTTCGCTACAGTCGATTCGTGCGATGTTGCCCGCGGACAAATAATCTCGATAAAACTGAAACGTCATAATTTTATACGAGTTCTCGAAAATTGAATCACTCGTAGCGTTGACTTAATCAAATCTTCATCTATGCTATTGCTTTATATAATATAATGTCCTTCAAGGAAATAATTTTGATTCCAAATAGTATCCGGTTGCCAGCACCAATTTTAACTTCCCTCACTATACGTAGTACATAGCATAAGGGAAATACTGTGATCGGCCCAAAACATTTTTTTTCGTTTCAAACATTTCTGAATCAGTCTGGACTATTTTTGACATGATGCGAATGATGCCTGTGTGTTTGTGTGTGAATTTTGTAGGTCCCTTTCAAGTGGTGGAAATAGAAACTGTATTGTTTTTGATCGCGGTAGCCTCATTTCGAGTGGTATTTATGACATCCAGCTTCAGTTTTTCAAATGAAATTATAGTATTTTATTAAACTATAATGTCAACCGTGTTTTTATGGTTATAAACTTAAATCACAAAGATATTTTTAACCTGCAGAAGTGTCTGAAATTCTCATTTCATTTTCTGTGTTCACTCTGTGGCGTAATGGTGTAAATAGTTGAACTGTCAAAATAAATTATGGTTTTAATAGTTTCGATACAATAATAATAATAATACACCATTGATTTGAAGGATTCCTTTAAGAAATGCAGCATCAACGAAAAAATAGATGGAAATTATGGGACGTTAAAACTTTATTCCAACTACTACTACGTTTTTGTAGTTATAACTTCACAAATAATGATTATTTATATCATGATCTGGAAACATCGCAAATAGCTACTACCTGATGCTGTGCTTCCATGTGATGATCAAAAAGCTCAATTCTGCAAAGCAAGCTGGTGTATCATGAACTTCACATTTATGTAATAATTATATCTCAGCTTCAAAGCAGCAAATCATTATATCATTTGTATCCTTCAAATGATAAGTATTGCTCCACGATTTTGTTTTCAAAAATTAATTTTATTGAAAATCAGAAGCTTCTTGTTTTATCAAATTAGAAGTAAGTATAATTTACCTCTTACAATGTGAATGACTTCGCATAACACTGCCCTTCAGTTCCAGCTCTCAGGAAGCTGGATATCCAATGTTCTTTTTTTCTTATTTTAAATAATTGCATACAGTTACTCTTTTCTTTGAACATTTGGTAAACACTAGAACTGTTTGGGAATAACATTTAAGATTACAAATAATTTGTATTATGTTATATGATAAGTAAAGAACGCAATTTTCAAAACATCGATGGTTGACTTACGTTGGAAACAGAAAAAGATGGGATAATCAACTTTTTAGATTCAACAGGAATACGTGACCATAATAGACTAAACTTCAACATTTACAGAACCTTCACAAACACCACTATTCCTAATTCATCGTTTAGTCGTAGCCATAAATTAGCAGCATTTTATTCAATGATTCATATAACATTTTTAATATCATTGTCAAAAGAACTATTGAGTTGGAAACAAGAAAGCAAATAAATAGCTATCAATAATGGTTTTTTGGTAGATCAAATAACAAAATTAATCAACCGCAAACAACAACAATTAACTTATTATAATATTTACCCGTACATAAAACACATAGATGGATCAAAAAAATTCATTTCTCTGACGTATTTTGGTTCCGTAAGCGAAAATCAATCAAACCACAAAATAAACCCTACCATCATATATTATAATGCTAAAGACAAAATCAAAAAATATAGTAAACCTGAAGCAAAACAGACCTAACCTTTTCTAACCATTTTTCACAAATAAGTCATACGTTTCCTAAACATTTTACATAACCAAACCAGAGGTTTCAAATTGAATACATTAAAATCAATAGAGATTCATGAAAATGCCAAAACTCCTATAACAATATCCTAAGTGATCAGTTAAACCTATACCAAAGTGATCTTTTCCTTTGTCTTTCAAAGCACTTTTAGAATATTAAATAATATTTATCCTAATGCCTAAATTGTTTTCTAATTCACACTGTATTTTCCTGGGATCTACCTGTTTTGGAATTTCCGAATATTGTAATATCATTATTTTTTTATTATTTACTTCGTAATTTTGTATCTGTTTGATAATGGCTCGAACAACAAATGCAGTTTTATCAAGCAATTCATAATTTTGATTGGTAACATAAATTACCTATCAATGTTTAAACAATTAATTACTCAACATTAACGAAATAACCTCTCTGGTACGTTTGGTTTCTGAGATGTAGAATACTCACTCTAATCGATTCGGTCTGTTGGTGTTCCTTGGTATCGAAGACGATCTGAATGATAGCTGTGAGGTTCTCCTTGAAACTTTTTCCTGTCCTCAACCCTATTGACGTCTTGCACTTGTTGAATAGTAGCAATGCTAGCGGGTCTTTTTGTAACTCTTTCATCGAGTTTGTTGAATTCGTGTTCGAATCTTGTAGCACATGCCTGGAATCAACAAACTTGTTAATTTGGGAAATTACGGAATGGTTAGAGTTCATATGAGTATAAATTTAGGTGGTCTTCTCATCGACTAGAGATAACAAGAACTTACTTGGTACATAGTAGTTGGCGCCTTGCAGAGTTCCGTTGTTGCTTTAAGCTAACTCATTGACGTGTTGCGACTACAGTGACTTTCCCGTTAAAGTCTCTGTAGTTGCAACATCACTTGTACCGCTTCAGACAGCCTCTTTTCGTAGTACACTGCACCGAAACGTTCCGCTGACCTTGCGGCATGCACAGACGCCCTCATGACGATATCTATCTAATCTAGGAGAGCCGCCAACAGTTCTGTGCTTTCCATATCCACGCATAAATGATTCAAACTGTTTCACATCTATCGTTGATGGTTGTGGAGTCTATGGAGGAGGATGATTTGATTTCGAATTTTTGCTCGAGTTCTTCTTCATTTAGTATGTCTCTGTAAATATTTTAGAGATTAGAACATTCGAATAATAAACTATAAAATAGTTCACACTGTGGATACACTATAACACCATGAAAAGAAACAATCACCCGTTTCCACTAAAATACTGTTGAAGTACTGAAAACCTTTCAGCTACCATGTAGCTATCATCAGAGTGTGTTGTTTCTTTTTATATTGTTTGGATTATACTTCAAAACATCTGAGCACAGATTGTTTATTAATTCATTTATTATTTATTCGTTTTTACACTCAACATACAGCAAGCATGGTCTTGAAACTGTTATTATTTAAAGTGGTCTAAAAACAAAGTAATTGTTCTTTCATTTGAACACAATTTTGTTTGTAACGCAAGGTATAATATAACGATGCTTCAAATTTGCAATAGCATATGACACCCTGTTGATTATTCTGTAAGCAGAGGATGGTAAAACTCTGAAGAAATCAGCAACGATAATTTTCATGTTTCCACAAGCATGATATTTGAGAGTTGAAAGCCGTTGAAGTAAAGGTGTAGTCAGATAAGTGTTACCATACCATACCTGATTGTTGTTAATTTGATTGCTATTTCCAAAAAATGTAACGTCATACATTTCCATCATAAAGTAGATTTTAACGTCTTCCATTGGCAGCTTCTAAATCATTACCAATATAATTTCTGTTCCTACGAGTAGTGTCCGAAACCTATTTTGTTTACAAAAGTAAGGCAGTTCTCGAGTTTGACAGTGAACTTGTGACTTTGAGCTCGTCTAGTCCGCCTATCTGAACTCGTGAGTGTGTGAACTCGTGAGTGTGACATCATCAATCAAACGAATAGCTATCTTCTAGATAGAATCCAAGAGCTTCAGCGTATGTTTGGAAGTCGAACTCCAAGAATGTGAACAGTACTCCAGGACATGTTGAATCTGTGCTTTGTAGATTATGAGGAGCTCATGGGATGTGAAGTAGCTTTTGACAAGGAATAGAAAACCTAGTTTTTTTTTGGCGGTTTTCGCAATGAACCTCACATGATCGTCCCATGAGAGGGTGCTGTTGGCGATGATCCCGAGCATTGTTATGGAAACCTTCATAGGAACAATTGTACCTGACATCATCATATTGAGGATTGAGGGATCCGCCTTCCTGGAGAAGATGCAAGTTGGGTTGCTGTCTCGCTCCTCTGGCTTCAATGAATGGTATAGGAGCTCTAGATGAGAAAGCGGTATGAAGTCTACCGTCATATGCAAAGCTGTGGACGTGACAGGTGGTAACTTCCAGCAGATCGTTGATATGAACCAGAAACAAAGTTGGTGCCAAGACAGATCCCTTTGAAACACCAGCGTTGATAGTCATTATTCCGGAGGATACTCTGTCAACCACCACATGGAGTGATCTATCTGAGAGAAAACTCGACAGTAAGCAACCAAGTTAAGGCCGCAAACTATATGACGGAAGTTTCCCAACAAGGCTTTGGTGCCAGACTCGGTCAAACGCTATGGAGATATAGCTAGAGATTCCCCATGTTTTTCAATAGATGTCTGCCATACATGTGTTACGTAGGGAATGTCTCCTGCTGATCTCTGTTGACAAAAGCCATGTTGCCGGTCATTCACAATTTTGTAGCTCTCTAGGTATTTAATGAGCTCGATGCTGATTGCTTTCTCCATCACTTTATTTATTTATTTATTTATTTATTTAGCGTATAGGTTCTTCACAATACAATACAATAATTTACAATGTTCAGGCCATTTACTCCTTTAGTGATCCTAAACACATCACCCTCACAGCTCCAGTCCGTCATCTTGGCATCTTGGTTCTCATTGCGCACATACGTTGCGGTCCCATAAACATTGTTGTAAGTGGGTCCAATCATGCGGTATCCTGGGATCTTACCTCGTTCGGAAAGATCTGATTCTGTAGTTGCATGTGTTTCTCAAATGGCTATGCCGTCTATCTTATTTTCGATCATTATTTTTGAGAGGGTTTCCGATTTTGATATGTATCCTAGAATTCTGTATCGTATTGCTAGCCAAGAGAGCGTGATAGCTAGTTTGGCATCCAATAGTGATAGATTTTCAGCGGTATCCAGGGTGCACCACGAGGTGGCGATCACTTTAGAGATCACAGATAATAGTGCAATGGGTCTATAATTATTAGGAAGGGTCTTCTTTCCTTTTTTCGTAATTGGTTGCACTCTAGCTGTCTTCCAGCTGAAAGGAAACACACCAAGTTTGTATGTAAGGGTCAACATCCTGCAGAAAACTGGTGTTAATTCAGTCGCACATTCCTTGAGAACGACGTGTGGAATTCCGTTTGGCCCCATTGACTTTTTGGTATTGAAATCAAGCAGAATGCGCCTGATTGCGCGCTGACTAAAGACATTTCAGGCATATGGCTATTGATGGCAGCAGTATCAGGAGGGTCCTCCCCTAGTGGATATAAAGTTGAATTTGCTGCAAGCATTCCAGCAAAAAGGTTGGGTTTTACTTGTGGTGTAGTAGCCATCTTTGGTTAGGGGAGAGAATAAACTGGAACTGAAATTCCTACCAATTGCTTTGGCGAAAATCAAAAACGAAGGTGAACCATTCGGCATTCGATAAGCTTTGATCTTGTTTTGGCATTATATGCCTCGTTCGAAACGTTAATTGTTTTATTACACATATTTCTGGTTCAACATATTTTGTTCTGGTCTCCAGACATGGGTTACCGCGCCAACAACGGTATGCGATTTGTTTTGAAGCGATGGCCCTAGAACAGATTTTATTGAACCATCGTTCACCAGATGGCGGTGATTTGTTGGTATGAGGTATGTAAGTTTCCATTCCTACCCTGATAATATCCGAGATATCTGTGGCACATACAACTTTCGGGTACTTGGGTATTTTTAAATACGACCTGTTGGACCATTATAATACCTATAATATAGAGTTAAAAGTAAGAAGTGAGTATATTGATCCTGAGACTGAGCTTTATGCTTAATATAAGAAATGTCCTGTCTCGCCTGAACATGCAACCGTATTGTCTACCCCCTTATTCATTCATCTATTATTCATTGTAAATAAAGCGAGCAAGTTATCGCGAACGTAGTAAGCTCAGATGCGATGGAAGCACAGCTCGCAATTTATTACTGCTATTTATTTCACGGACTAGATTACATGCATATAAACGTTGCCGAGCTATGTTCACTCTCTACCCCGCTTTGCTCCGCTATTCTCATATACAAATACCTATAAACAACAAAATCGCTACTTTTTTATTTTACATATAAATAAAGTTTCATCACAGTCGGCCATAAAACTTATTGGACTCACTGTTACGTTATTATATCTTTCATTAAATATTGCTCATTTAAATTCTTCATTCCCCCATGCAATTTAATATAGAAGTTCAATTTTTTTCTACTCTTACAATTGTTTCGTTTCAATAACCATGAAAAAATTTGACGGTTTACTGTCCTCGTTTCCACATTCTATATATAAAAGGCAAATACCACTCACTCACGAAGTCTCCGAAACTATAAAGCGTATGCTCGCTCTTGGTTTTCTATCCCGTGCCAAGAGCTACTTCACTTCCCAGCAGCTCCTCATAATGTGCAAAGCACAGATTTGACCTGTCCTGGAGTACTGAACATTATAGGTCTGTTGTAGTCAAAGTATGAAAAAAACTCAGTCCCAAGCGGAGTAAAAGGGATTCACAAACTTTGACGTTTGTGGCGGCTCATGTAATCACATACAATTTACATGACAGACAGATCCATAGATCAATGAATTTATTATCATAATTCAGACTGTCTATGCTATGACAGACAACACATAGATATAACCCATCAACAAGAAAGGTGACGTTTACATGACAGCTGATACATTGACGATCACATAATGTCCATAACAGACCGTTCCATATCATAGATATCCCTCTCAATTCAAATATACTTCTCATGACATTGAGTATCATTTTGCGTCTTTAGTCCATAGAAATATTCTTAATAATTAATGAAACTTGGGGAATGGCATCACGGCGACACAGCCGACGCTTTTTTCTACGGGTTTTAGGAGTTTTAGCTGTTTCTGAAGGGGTAGTCAGCGGACAACAGATAGTGATAAATATATGACATAACATAACAAAAGACAAACAACTTATATTACGGTACCTAGATTTTACAAGTACTCAGAGATAAACACCCACACCACTTCCATATGAAATTTTTTCCTTAAAAACTTGAAACATCATTCCTTGTCAAATTATCAATAAATAAATAAAGATCTAATATTTCGTTTTATCATATGAAAATTCAACAAGTAGGTACGAGAAACAAATTTATAGATATTTGAATAAACTTCATGTTTGACACAAGACCGGGCGACATCTTTTCGATTTCTGAGGAAGTGACAACATTGTTTGATTTTTGAGTAAATTTGATAACGGTTTGTCATTCATGTGACTTGAAATTAGTCGCACGTAGACGACACAGCAGTTCAGCAAAAAAATTGGTGTCCAGTCATATTAAAATATTTTCATAACAAATTATTTAAATATCAATGATCAAAATGAAGAGTTGGATCGACCAAAGATTCCGACTCGATTTGCACCGTCAAAAACCCGTCGCGAAAATTTCATAATACAATTATTGTGTTATATAATTATAATTTAATCACGAATAAAAACCTGCTAGTGGTGCATCAGAAGAATTAGTTTTTCTATTTATTTCAATAATAACCTTTTCTTTCAATAATTTTGTCTGATGTTTACTTAATTTATCCTAGCATCATGTTTTTTCTTCTTTTCCTAGTAGGTATGACTTCTAGCAACTGAAAAAAATCCATCCTCCCTGAGAGATTTTCTGGATCCGCCACTGCACTGTAACATACCTACAAATAAATGGATGTGCTCCCAAATTTAGGATATATTTTTCTTGGAAGTAGTATCTATTATAATAGTCATAAGTCACAAATAATTTCTGCGGCAACAATTCTGATTATAAGGCAGCAATGAAGAATTAGTTCTACTAGCCAAATGGTAGATGGTAAATTTAAGGTAAAGAAAGTATAAACGATTTTATATTTTTATGGTGCACTTTCGTTTTATTGCCTCATAATATAGATGCTACTGGCTGCCGTTGTAAAACCCTCTTGAATTTATATCTATTTCTAACTCATTTATTTAACACTTGGCGAATGAACATGTAGATAATATTATGCTACTTGCTTTTGATTCTTGTTCATTCGAATATAGGAGTCTTGCTTCTTATCTTGCACGTATTATTGTAGTATATAGATGTGAATATCTTTTCGGTAAACCTCATTGACAGCCAACAGTGTTGGGTTACCATGGTCCCAAACTATAATTGGGGAACTATTTAGTGGTTTCATATTTTCAAGACACATCTAAATACGGATAATCTGAATTGACTGTTTGCCTGAGTTTTTCATTATTGTTTCAAAACTGATAATGTGAGAGAAATATATGTTTTATAGCCACCAAATTATAATAAATAATCAATTAATCAATAATTGATCACGTGACTTCACTCATTCGTTAATGTTGGTTAAGTTGGATTTGGTTAAATAGTTCTAATTACTTTGATTCATTGTTACATAACAAACTGTTACAAAAATTATTGGGTTCTTTATTTAATATAACAAATAATACAAATTATTTGCAATCTTGAATGTAATTTACAATCAATTGTAGTGCTTAGCAAATATATTGCAGCTGCATGTTATTGTTTAAAATAAGAAAAAAGAACATTGGATATCCAGCTTCCTCGAGAGCTAATCTTCGAAGCTTGAACTGAAGGTCTGTGTTATATGGGGTTATCCACATTGTGAGATGTAAAAGATTCATTTATATTTTTAATTTGATAAAATAAGTAGCTCTTGATTTTCAATGTGATTTCCAATAAAATTCTTTTTTTGAACAAAATTATTGTGAAGCATGTTGCCGTTTCTTACATATCATTTAAAGTGTACAAATGATACAATGATCATTTGAAGCTGAGATATAATCATAAGGTGAATGCGAAGTTCATGATACAGCAACTTGCTTTGGAGAATTATTGTGCTGTTTGATAACCACCTGGAAGCAAAGCATGAGGTTTTGGCTATTTGCGACATGCTTCCAGATAATGATATAAATAATCATTATTTGTAAAGTTATAACTATGAAAAAGGCTATCAGTAGTGAGAATAAAGTCTTAACGTCGTATAATTCTTCCTTAAACGAACCCTAAAAATCAATAGTGTCTTACTTTAATGCGACCTACAGAATTTTAAATCCATACGACCAATAGGAACGGCACAATCGTCTCTTCTACAGTTTTTACGCACCCACACAATACGCACACAGACATCATCTCAAAAAAATAGTCTAGATCGATTCAGAATTGCTCAAAATAAATATTTCACGAAAATCTGGAATATTTTCTTTGCCCCGATTACAATACTTCCCTCACACTATATACTAGAGAATATAGTACTTTAGGAATTTATTATTATTGAGTTACTGAACACTGAACCGCCCTAAATCAAAGCATTGTTGTTTAATTTTGAATTTCGCTACATAATATATTTAAAATATATAAAATTTTTCCAATTTCAAAAATTATTCATTTTGCAAGAGAAGCATGTTTAAAATATTTTCCTAGTTTCCCCCTAGAGGGGCGTGTTTTTAAATCAAAACCGAAAAATTAAAATTTCTTGATAAAATCAATAGTAATCTGGTGTTTTGTGGATCGGTTTTGGATTCCTCTATAAAAACTCTAAAAACTTCTTATATGACACTTCACCTTTCTCTTGAAATAACGGGTGGAGGAAGGATGAATCGTATCGGAGAAAAAGTGTGATAACTCCCGATTATATCAACCGATTTTAGCGAAATTGACTTTGTCTTTAAGTGGTTGATAGCTGAATCTTAATCTGTAAACATATTCATGTTTTTGTTCAAACCAAAACCGCCAGTTGGCGTTATTTGAATAGTTTAGTTGTTTTCTCAATCTTCCATGAAAAGTTAAATGAAAAACTATTTTTTTATTCTGCCATTTCGTGAAAAATCTTACAAAACGTAAGTCACTATCTATTTTTATACTATAGTTGTGAGCGAAAATACTTTTTTCAATATCCTTAAATTTTTAAACGAAATTAAGTGGCTTAAGACTATGAAAACATGTTATCAATTAGTATTTAAAAAAATGCAAAATTCGAATTCACAACAACGAATTACTTATAACATTTTCGAGTTTATCGTTTTCCATGGTTTTTTATTTATTACTAATGACCATTATTTCAATTTATTATTTTATTACAAATGCTGCAAATGTGTTGAAGACTTGAATTTTATGAAATATTATCACTTTTTCTACTAGTTTGTTATTGTTTTTCTATCTTATGAGAATATTTTTCCTTCAGACGCTTCTTAGATTTACGTCGTTAAATTTCGTTTACAAATTTGAAAATATAAAAAAAATTTCGCTCATAACTAAAGTTTGAAATATGATTTTTGCAGATTAAGATTTAGCTATCCAATACTTTAAAAATAAATTAAGTTCGATAAAATCAGTTTACATAATGATTTGTGTTTGCAACTTAATTCTCTTTAGTTGTAAAATTACTAATATGTATCTATTCTATTTATTTTTGTTACTCTTGTCTTTCAAACTACATGAAATTTGATTTACTTAATATTATTATATTAATACTTTGTCACAAATAGCAAAATAATACTATAATAAATTGTTTTGTATAATTTTAGAAAAATACCTATGAAATGTAATTGTATTGTAATGTATACTATTGTAATATCGATTATTACTATAATGTACATTTTTCTATTTTCTATTAAATCTATTTCTAAGTCTAAAAAAAAATTATCGCACGATTTGATTCCCCCCTTCCCCCACTCCTTATTTTAACAAATGTAAAATACATAATTTCTAGTTTTTATAGAGGAATCCACTACCGATCCACAAAACATCCCAACACCATTGATTCATAAAGAAATTCTCATTTTTAGATAAATAAAAATTTAAAAAATGTTAAATGCCCCCTAACTGGGTCACTTTTACTATGAATATTTTTTTTGATAGTTGTAGGACAAACAGTTTGCCCAAATATAGCCGGTATATAGAGAGAAGATTTTGCCTATAAATAAGTTAAAATAATAGCGTAAAATCAGAATTAGCGGAATATGTTTTGAATACAGGTCACATCATCTTTTCTCAAGATAGTTAATCACTTTTAAAACAAAGTTCTGACAAATATTTAGGTAACTTAGAAGTGTATAGGTAAGGTAAAAAGCAATTTAATAAATTCAGATTTATCTCCCGCTGAGGCTAATCCTTTATTTGTATTACTAACTCCAAATAGTATTTAAACAGGCACATTTTGTTTTCTAATTTTGTTTATCCTGATGATGGCTACTTCGTAGCATTTATGTATTTTTGCATTTCTAGTGGATGAGTGTTATTACTTTTCACTTATCCACTATTTTATAGTCTATTAGTAAACTATAGCTTACTCCTATAAGTATATAATCTGGGAACGGCGCAAAAGTAGATTATTTTATGAAAGTTTCCTGAGGAGTCAATTCAAATTTAATTTTATTGTACAATTGATGATGAACGGGAAGTTCTAAGTTGTAAGGTATCTTCATATGGAAATAAAAATGCTGTACGTCAAAAGGTAAAATTCACCTTCATATTCAATAATCATCAATCCCCATCCCCCAAAATGTGTTTCAGATAGCCATTTCAAAAATTGAAAGCTTCTGTTATTATCCTTACGACTACACTAACTGTAAATGCGAGATGTGAAATTCAAATTTAGATTGAAAAGCGAGACAATTTAAATACGTTTCGCCGTTTCTATGAAAAGGAATGTTTGCGATTGAGAACTTTATTGTTGTGTAAACAGTATTGTTATAATACATAAGTAGCTACTGTAACAAATTAAAAGGTACCGTGTTTAAGTTATTTTGACTTTTATTGACCAATTTTGACTGAGTACGACAGATTCCTTTCGTTGCAGTGTCTGTTTAGCACGAAGTATTTTACTTTGCCGACATTATTACGTACAATAAAGTCATAAAACTGTCGACACTGTTTGAAAGTATTGCTCTCATAGATTTGCTTCATTTCATAATGGGACTGCACATACAATATGGAACTTCTCCGGATTAACAAGAATATCACCCATTAAAGTAATAATAAAGTAATCAAAATAAAAAAGTCAGAACGGAAATGAAATTAACCTTAACAAAGTTTGGTTCTATTTTAAAAACCCTTTCGATGATGCTGTATCGCAAACAACCTGCCATATATTATCGAAAATACAAGTTGAATTGGGTTTATGTTTTTATCGAATTTAACATGAAACATTATTTCTAAACAATTGTAACATGAATAATTTTTCATCTGATTTCAAACAAGTAACACCGTTTCTAGCAATTGCAATTTAACCTCATTAATATGAAAATTCTTTGCTTCCGGATAGATTCCGCGTCATAATAGCAAGATTTGATGCTTTCGCAAACCATCTTCAAGGCAGACTTGAGGCTGGAACTGAAACTAACAGTTGATGGTTGGCGATACCTACGTCAGCATCATGTCGTGATGGTTGTGACACGGAATACATCCGGAAGCCAACAATTTTCAGGATTAGCTATCCGCGGAAGTCTACTGTTCTTATTAATATGAGTATATTTATATATTATATATATATTTATTCATACAACTATTTTCAGAGTTTGAAAAAAAATGTACGTTACTCCTCAATGCAAGAAATGCTAGATATTATCTAGTTATCTTGCAATATAAGAGTAAGAGTGATAATAAGTTTTCTCCTTTGAGTTGAAATTATTTTCATTCTCCATAATAATTTCTTGAATTCATTCAGTTATTTCGACCCCTCTGACCACTGAACCATCTTTTTCTTGTATGCTACTCAATGATGACTTGATTTTTCTGTCCAAAAATAAAAGTGACAGGTCTTGTCCTTCGATTTTCGTCTTTTTTTATTCATTCAGGTATTTCAACCCCTCTGACGGCCCGTCATTGACTAATCTTTTTTTTGTATGCTACTCAATGACGACTCGATTCTTCTGTACAAATACAAGAGTGACAGGTCGTATCCTTCTTCGATTTTCGATTTTTTTCTTGAATTAATTCAGATATTTTGACCCCTCTGATGGCCCGTCACTGATTCATCTTTTTTTTGTATGCTACTCAATGACGACTTGATTTTTCTGTACAAAAATAAAAGTGACAGGTCGTATCCTTCTTCGATTTTCGATTTTTTCTTGAATTCATTGAGATATTTCTAGTGTTTTCTATAAAATTTGGGCTCTCAAGGTCATATCAGAAAGTATTTGGTGTTCTTTTGACTCAAATTCTTCAATTGCTTTAAATTAATGTTGATCTTTTGGAAGGCCCTGTCTGTAATGAACAAATATCTGCCCTGTATTTGATATTTTTATCCAGTATAAGAGTGATAATAAGTTTTCTCCTTTGAGTTGAAATTATCTCCATTCTCCATAATAATTTCGATAACACCATCATCACACACAACTTGCTATCAAACTGAAATTGTTTCCAATTCACTAGAATTGGAGATCGAAGATGCTTCCGTAACATTCAATTTAATATAATTCCTATTCAGAAATAAAAATGGGACGTCTATAGATGTTCGGTAATGTTCGGCATTTTGTCTGCTGGAAATTGGCTGCTAACTTCACGCAGGTTAATTTAAGGTAGGTACATATTCAAAAAAAAAATGTTTATACTTTGAATATTTAATATTTCCTAAAAAGTTTTCATTTGCAAGTAATCTTTTGAAAATAATAATTTCATATACAATTCAACTTGTTTTATGATATTATGCTATTAAATTTTGCAATGAACACTTATCTCGATTTTTTTCTATTATTTCGGTTTCCATTTTACTAATGGCAAAATTGGATAGTTCTCATTATAAAACAGACACGCTTCATCTTGGAATAACAGTGTAAAATGAAGGTGATTTCGGAAAGATTCAAAGAATTCTTAGGTGATATTTTTTGGCTGCAATTGGTCCATTTTTTCAAAGGTACACCAAAACAATCAGCCTGGTTCGCATCCAGAACCTGTGGGTTTTTTATTAACAGATGATCAGGATCAGTATCTACTATGAATGATATGTATATTGGATGTGTAAAAACCCCATGCAAGCACTTGAGATGACATGTGTGTATAACTGTATATAGCTATGTGTTGTCTTACAAATTTTCATTAGGGCCGGAGTTTATACGGAATATGACTGGGACGTAATTTCGTCTATTTATGATATATATTGATCAAATTTAATTCTTCTTCCACCTCACCTCTAATGACAAAACTTCGTTCTTTGTCAGTTTTTGACTTTTACAATTAATATTGAGCCTATGTCTTAACTCAATTTTTGGAGCTCATCTCTACGACATGCCCATGTCAGGTCAAATATTGCAGCTTTTTTAGAATGTTTTACAAAAGCTAAAAAATTACCAACTCACTTTTTTCATCAAATATTGGGAGTCCGAAGCTCCTTTTAGAAATTTATAAGTACGTTCTCTGTTAAATACTTTTGACTTTTTTCTGCTTTAGAATGCCATTAGTTTCTTGTTTTATTATCGATATTTTCTTTTGAAAAAAGGCAAGCTCTCACCATTGAGTACTCAGACCAGAGTCATGAAGGTTTAATATCATTCTTTTTGAAAAATATTGAAGAAGTACATTTTCTGTAAAATATACAACTTTTTTGACAAAGCACCACTCTTTAAAACGATTATAACTTATTTCATATTGTTTTCTCGATTTACTAAGTAATAAGTTTAATGACGCCGTATTTGCTATTTCACTAACTTCTGGTTGGGTCCCAACAAATTGTTCTTCATCACTACCATCTATTTTTCCAATAATGTTACTCATTTTAAAATTTTAAATTCTGTAATTGTCAGAGTTAATTTTTGACTCACGTTTTTAAGACTAGAGTTGCATTATCCGAGTCGTGAGCGCGTATGTTAGGTTTAGTCCTATAAACATATACAGAATATATACAGAATTGTTTACATTTAAACACGATCAGACATTGCCAAATTTCGGGCCACTCGGACCGCTGTATATTACAAGTATGGCCGTATGGAATGTGCTGTTGCCAGATTAGTTGTTCTGTGTGCCGGATTGAGACTTGTAATTATTATAAAAACGTCCATAGCATTATTTATTGGTTATATTAGAAGCAATACTGTTGAAATGTCGTTTTCTCTGAAAAATATTCCATAATTTATGGTAACCTGGAGTATACAATCGAATTATAGAATATTGAAATTTTTAAATATCGAACTATTCCATTCCATTGCATCATTTGTTCAGAAGGCGACAACGCCGCGCACCTTTTATGAATGGGGACTTTGTTCTGTACTACGCAATTTGACAGCTTCCGTATTTCTCGTAGCTATTTCGAAGCGGTGTTGCTTTAGAAGTGGTACCAAGTTTTCAATCATAGTTACAGCGTTGTCAATAAGGAGTAATTATGACTCGACGACAAAGAGGTCTGTTGGTTTTCTTTGTCATACTTCATGTAATCATTGCGACAAGTCAAAACTCGCGCTGACAAGTTCAGGTAACGTGAACGCGAGGTGTGGTCATAATACATACAGTTTGCTCTATGCGGGTATATTGGTTTAAAATAAAGAGGATCAGTCTTGATTATGGAGTTATCCCAGGAAAACATTGTTTGTTTAACTGTAGCTGCTGAAAGTAATACAAAAATATTTATGAATGGAATAAAGAACCAGTTTTTTTCACTAAATATAGTTCAATACAGTTTGGTTCTTGTAGGAACGTGGAAAAAAAATATTAAAAACCGGTTATATACTCACAAAGAAGTATAATGACCACATGATTTTATTACATTAATATAGAGTTCCAGCTGTAATTATAATCATATATGTTAACTTTCCCATACTTTAAACAACAAATCATAGTGAATTATGTGTATCATAGTAATGAGCAGAGATAATAATCAAAGCTGTTAGCATTTTAATGTATAGTTTAAATAGTACTGCTGGGGATTCACGGAGATGGACAACATCTAAGCATATTTAATCCTACTATATAATGTACTAATATAATTACAATTCGTGCCGACCCTTCTAGTGACATGGACTACTGATTTCATACAATCAAATTGTCATATGCTCAGCCGTTTACATATGTGTTTCGCTCTTCATCAATGAAGGAGTTAAGTTGATGAGTTTTATTGCTATCTGTGATGAATTAATTGAATAAACAACTATAATATTTCATGTTTACATATTAGTTTCGCGATGAGATATCATAATGATCCGTATCATTTGCAATTATGATAGGTATGCCCGCTTCCATGAATAGAAGCACTCAATTAATATGTAATTTCCAAGCGAATCAAGTCAGTCATACATGGTGACACTGATAAAAGTAAAATACTGTATATTTCTACAGTAAAACCCTTCTAAAGAGAAGTAGATGGAATTGTCCTAACCTAAAACAACATAGATGTTCTAACGCCGCGTATCTACGAATATATAGATGTCCCACTAAGAAATCTTTGCAACGCAGCGCATTTATTACAAATATTTTGGACTTCGATGAATCGACGGGGGAATATTAGATAACTAGTCCGCAAGGTTGCGGCTCCAAACCAAGATTACAAATAGTATTTGAAATAATAAGTAAAGAACCCAGTTTTGCTTGTAATAGTTTATTATGCAACAATGCCTAAAAACGCAAATAATATATGATACCCTGTTGATCGTAAAACTCCAATAAAATCGGCAACGACAATTTGCATATTTCCACTAGCTATAATGATATTTGCGAGTTGAAAACAGTTGAAGTAAAGGTGGAATGCAACATTGCAACCGACTCTGAAATCAATTTTAAAGTCAAAGTTGGTGACGCGTTTGCCTTGCACGCCAAATTTGCCTGCGTTGCACTTCAGCAACTTTGCATGCTCACGGTAAATGATGTTTTAATATACAATACACTTTACGTGTCTGACGTTGACAACTTGCATGCGAAAAGCTGTAAGTGAAAAACCGCGGAAAATTCCAAATACGCGATTTCCCTTGGAATAAATCGTTTTTGAGTCTCGGATCGAGTGTACACAGGGATAATGAGTGATGGGTCAAATTCACGAACCTACACTCTGAATTTTCCGGAGAATTGCCTTTTTCAAATTGTATTCGAAATTTTCCCAATAATATTTTTGCTCATGGATATTGCCTATTCAAGGCGCAAATCCCCGTTCCCAGCATTCCGTGTCAAAAGAAGTCCCAAAATGGCCATTTTAGACAAATTCAGATTGTAGGACTTGTGAATTTAACCCAATACGACAGTCCATGACTCATTATCAGGCACAAAAACGATCTATTTCAAGAGAAACCGGGTATTTGCAATTTTCCTCAGTTGCTGACGTGCAACGTCCCAATTTTGAGTCTTGGGGAATTGCACGTGGCCAAAATTAACTCGCAAGTCAAACGCGTTAGCATGTTTGACTTTGGTAACTAAATCATACCTTGCTAGTGTACCATTGAAATTGCGTGCCACTCCCCAAGACGTCAAGGTGAGAGAGTTGCACGTCAGCAATTTGAATGGTAAGCTTATATGGTATGAATTACGTATAAAAATTCTCGGGAAACAGGTCTCAAGACCATCATCAGAAGACGTATCACTGTATAAAACGTAATTTCTCAAAACTAATTGTATCACCACAAGGCATCCTTATCGCACTAATCTCAATTAAAAATACCCACGTCCCCGAACCGAACAGAAACACGAACAATCGAAATTATAACACAATTAATGTTTTAAGTATATGAATTAAGAATCCGCTGCTAAGCAATAATGATCTCCAGAATAGATGTTTTATAAAAATTGGTTTTCTTATACTTATGGCCGTACATTCTTTTTTGTAAATATTATTTAGAAATTCCTGTATAAGTCTCATAGCATCTGAACAATTTAATTTGTATACGGTGTGGGTTTGTTTATCTTTAGGTATTGCAGGTTATAGATTTGAAAAATTTTTCCCAACACAGTTAGTAGGCTTATGGGCAACATTCATCATACTTTCTTAAACATTTCTTAATTTTCTCTGAGGTCTCCCGAACGTATGGTAATGTTATAAAATTATCAGTATTACCGTTTATTTTATTTATATATGACGTTCCATTATAGATTTTGTTTATTCTTTCTTTAATAATGTGATTGAAAAATGGTTTTGGGTAGCCATTCATTTCCAGTGTATTACGAACAATTTTTAAATTTTTGGGACGGTCTTCTCGATGGGACAATTTAACCGCGCGACCAGTAAGGCTGTTTATAACACTTTTTTAAAGTATTAATGAAAGATAGACTAAATAAAGAACTTCTTGAATAAATTTCAATAGTTTCAGATACCACTGTATTCATGTTTTTCCAACACTAAAATGCATTTCAAAAGTGTCTTGTGCCACTTGTCTGGCTTCCATTTTAGCTTTAATCGTTCTGGTTCTTTGTTAAATGATCCTTAAATATTTTGACACGAGCTGCCATATATCTTCCGTTGTAGTAATTATGACTCAATAAACGTTTGGAGCTGTTTTGTACACATTCAAAGAATTCAACTGTAAAATAAGGCCAAGGACGGCTTAGGTAAAATCGAAATTGTGTGAAGGACTTCCTCTATTATTTCGAAGTCATAAACGGTAGCTGTACAATGCAACAATAATTCTTGATTCCCTCTTAATTGCTTCAAGTTGTATGTTATACTTGAATACCTCCACTCTGCACAGTCAAACCGGGTTAACAAAAGTTGGATAGAAGCGATGTTCTTGAAAAAACTGCAAATATAGTAGAGGGTACATTGATAGAAAATTAGCAAAATTTGGAATAACAAATTGATTTTCATTCTTTCTAATTGAGCATTAATGTGTCACATTTTCAATTATTCGTGTTTCGATCGTTGTTGCGACGTACACATTTTTAATTGAAATTAATGCGATAAAGTGCAATTAGCTTAAAGAAACCCGCTCTTTAGTGGCATGAAGTAGTTTTCTAACGTCTTCTGATGATGGTCGTGAGACGAGAATTACGTTAAGATGAATTATAGTGACATATTATTGATCAATATGCCCTATTTCCAAAGAATTTACATTTAATATTATAACAACTATTTAAGAACATCCAATGGGAAGGTGGTAGTATACTTGGGACATCTGGGAATGTGAAAAGTTATGATTGCTACATAATTTTTCAAAAATTAAAGTCAATAGTCTAGGTAACGAACCGGAAAATAAATAAAAATATATAGTAAGCTAAGATTTCAAAAAAAATTTTGCATTTTGTTCCTAATACCCCATAGATCATTCATGACTATCACGACCGCGGGGGTCGACCTATCTACCCCTCCAAAACAGGGTTTCAACCCCTCAGTGGAGCATTCTTATAAAAACAATCCAAAAGTTTAGAAAATTAATGAATTAAGAGCCGAAAAGGACCCCTAGTATGTTTTTTGGGTCGCTGATCACGGTTCCGCAGTTAGTTTCCTCGGAAACCTCCATCCAGATGGGAAATTTGGAAAATTTATATGTAATATATAATTTATAATTTTGTTGCAAAAATGACCTCCAGTAGGTTTTTTGGGTTGCTGATCACGATTCCGTTGTTATTTGTTATTTGTTGCAAAAATGACCTCTAGTAGGTTTTTTTGACCTCTAGTCATTTTTGCAACAGAATTATACTTTATTATTCATAACCGTCTCAGGAAAATCTCAAATTTTCCGAATTTTCCATCTGGGGAGAGTTTTTTGGGGAAAATAACAGCGGAATCGTGATCAGCGATCCAAAAAGAAATACCAGAGGTCATTTTTGCAACAAAATTATAAATTATATATTATATATAAATTTTCCAAATTTCCCATCTGGAGGGAGTTTTATGAGAAAACTAACTGCGGAATCGTGATCAGCGACCCAAAAAACAATCTGGGGGTCATTTTCGGCTATTAATTTTCTAAACTTTTGGATTGTGTTTATAAGAATGCTCCTCTGAGGGGTTGAAATCCGGTTTTGGGGGGTAGAAAAGTCGATCTCCGCGGTCTTGATAGTCATGAATGATCTATGGGGTATTAGGAACAAAATGCAAAAAATTTTGAAATTCTAGCTTACTACATTTTTTTTGTATTATGGCCTTTTTCCCAGCTTATTGCCTGAACTATAAGAGGGAAAGGTGAAAAGTCAGTGAAAAATGAAACAAAAAATGGTTTATTTGGTCAAAGCTTATTTTATTTCTCAACATAATCCTCCTTGTTACCCGAATTTGTCGATCCCTTCCAAATAATACTATTTCGGCAATCCTTCAAAATAGGCGTTTGTTTCAGCGATGACCTCATCGTTGGAGCCAAATCTCTATTCCGTCGAGCCATTTATTCAAGTTTGAAAATATATAATAATCGCAAGAGACCAAATCTGAAGAATATGGTGGACGACGAACCAATTCGTAGGGCAATTCATGCAATTTGGCCATTGCGACTGCGAACCTGTGCGCCGGTGCGTTGGTGCTTTGGTCTTTGCCAAATGCGGCCGCTTTCGCTTCAAATCGACGTCGAATCGATCCAACAGCTCTGCATAATATTCGCCGGTGTTCGTTTTACCCTTTTCAAGGTAATCGATATGGACGATACCGTGTGCATCCCAAAAATCCGTCGCCATGACTTTGTTGGCCGATAAACCCAGCTTGGTCTTTTTCGGCTTCCATTCGCCACGATAAGTCCACTGTTTAGACTGTTCTTTGATCTCTTGTATGTTGTGATGGATCCATGTTTCATCCACGATTAAGAAACGGCGCAAAAAGTCCTACTTATCGTTCTTGAACATTGCCAAACACTCCTTTGAAGTTGTCACACGGTCGCGCTTGTTGTCAATAGAGAGCAAATGCGGCACTCATCTGACAGATAGCTTTCTCATATTCAAAAAAATGTATGCAAATTGGTCCGTACTCGTTCAGTTGAGATGCCCATAGCCTCAGCAATTTCGTGCACTTCAAATCACCGATCGTCCAATATCGTACAATGGATTTTATCGACGATTTCTGGCGTTGTAACCTCAATTAAACGACCAGAAAGTTCGCCGTTCTTTGTGGTCATACTACCACAACGAAAATCAGTGAACAACTTGTGAATCGTTCCTCGATGGTGAAGGGTCCCCATAATGTTTTAACAAGCGTTGCTTTGGTTTGCGTAATGTTTTTTCCACGCAAGATGTATTTTAATCAACACGCGAAATTCACTTTTTTTTTAATCTTCAAGGCTCCTTGTTTCCGATGGGTGTCAAAACAGAACCGAATGACATATCAGTCTGAAATTTTTAATGCGTTTTAGTTAAAGATGGTAGATCACAAATGTTGGTTGTGGTGCCATCTGTTGTATTTTTTAAGGACTTTTCACCTTGCCCTCGTGAATATAAATTATAGGTAAAGTAAAAGTTAACAATTTCTATAAGATTAATTTATCAGCTCTAAGATGACCGTAATCAAAGTTCCTAAATAAATGCCTACTTAGAGTTACGTAAGTGGAAGTTACAGTGAACGGTGGGGGTTGTGACGTCACACTAACGAAGTCAATTCACCGCAATGATTTTTGATGGTGCCTTAAACCTAAGAATTATTGAATTAAGTGCAATCACTTACGCTGTTTAATCGAAAAAAATTTAAATATAAGAACTAACACGTTAAATACTTTAATAATAAATCTGGTATCTATAAATTGAGATAACAATGGGTTATATTTATTGCGGTGACTCCCTATGTATTTTAACGAATGAAAAGATAAGAATTTCACTTTAATTATTATTGGAGGAATATACTCATCAGGTATCTATATCTCTATGAATTAATAATATTCTTATATTCCTTTCGTTATTGTACGATTAAATTTTTTTTTCAACCAGACTGTAAACAATATTACACATTCAAAAACATATTTTCTCAGACAGTGGATGAATTTATTAACCTGGCCAAGTTGAGTGTGCGTTTTGAAAATCAATTCTGAGCAAAGGCGTATCTAGGGTATGGCAGATAAACTCTCACGACCTGAATACGTTCTGCGATTCATCGTGCAACACGGCGATGAGAGCGTCTTCCCGAATCTTCCAATGGCCATCCAAATATTAATCACGATTGCAGTTTCCATTGCTAGCTGTGAAAGATCATTCAGCAAATTAAAATTGATTCTAAATTATCTTCGGCTCCATGGGTCAAGATTGGTTAAGCGACCTTGCTTTGCTTAGCGTCGAACGGGAAAAGGTTGAGAAGGCGGTTTTCAACCGTCTAATTGATGCTTTTGCATCAACGAAGGCGAGGAAGGTGCATCATGTATAATGAGCATGTTACTCAAGTTCAATAAATAAATAAACATGTATATAGATATATGTTTTGTTGTTGTTGTTTTTGTTTCCTCATTTATTTACGTTAAAAAGTAATTTTAACAAATCACTTTAAATAATTCATTATGTAAAGCGAGAAACAAATAAATTTGGTTATGAATTTTCAAACTTCACTTCACCTAGCTATTTACATGAAATATAGCAAGGACAAAGTAAATTCAAAATAAAAATAATTGTATTCAGTCCTGGGAAGTTCCATGAAAATGTATAAAGCGGAGCGAAAGAAAACTAATCAAGCATCGGCTGACTTATTTAATGAATGATAATACATCATGCTAGGATGATATCGTATAAGAAATTATTCGGGTTACTAGCTTCCGAGTATAAAACAGGTTGGATAAGAGTTATTTACAACTTAATAAGGCAGAATGTACTGCCTCCAAGTTGGTTAAATTAACTGATCGTCTCAATTTATTGGAGCTAAATAACAGCCAATAAGTCCATCACACTGCAGCCAACGCTCCATAGCAACACGCTTTTTCTCGTATAAAGTGCCTTCAATAGACACTTCGTAGATATACGTCTTTTAAAATATTGAATTGATCGTTTACAGGAGTGTTATAAAAGAAGCAGTAGCTCATAAAGGGTCCCCAGGAAAATAGTATTTCCACAAAACAAAGTTGATCAGTCAATGGAACCGTTAACGGAATTATATTGACTATTTCCTTCAGGTAATTTTTACTTCCCTATATATACATAGTATAAGGGAAATATTGTAATCGGTGTACAAACATATCTCCGGAATGTCGCGGAAATATTGATTTAAGCTGATTCTGATTTGAAATTTCGCAAATCACTCTAAAGTGGTGAAAATAGAAACCGTATTGTTTTTGAGCGTGGTAGATCCGTTTCAAGTGGTATTTTTGACATCCATCTTTTGTTTTTCAATTGAAATGATAGTATTTTCTTGAACCATAACGATAACAGTGTTTTTCTGATTATAAATATATGTTACACGCATATACTAAACCTGTAGAAGAGTTCGAAATTCTCATTTTAAGATTCAACTGACGTCATCGATGTGATCTTCATTCAGTTCTGTGTGTTCAGTCTGTGGTAAGTTTTGTTAGGTCATGTGACAGCAGGTGTCAGTATAAAACAAAATAGGCTTAACTTTTGATGGATATTAGCAATTCTATGCCAATATTAAAAATATAGCCTTCTGAATGTGATAATGATACATTAATCTATGGGTCTGTCTATCATGTAAATTGTACATGATTATATTTGCTGTCAAAAACATTAGAGTATATCGAATCCCTTTTACCCCGTCTGGGATTGAGTTTCGTATAAGGAACATATCTGCCAAGTTTTAAGTCGGTCCGCTTTATAGTTTCGGAGATTTCGTGATGAGTGAGTGATATTTGTCTTTTTTATATATAGATTTAAAAATTGCAATTTGAAATCAATTTTTGATTGTTTGTACTTAGGCCTTTTTTTAACCAAGCAACAGATATTATAGTGTGAATAATTTCGATAATCAACCTGACAGCAGGTGTCAGTACGTGTACCTTAATTATAAAATATATTTTATGGGACCGCTTGAATAAAATGTTAATGTAAGTATAATTTGATGTCTTTCATTATCTGTTTCTAAATCATTTCCAATATATTTTCTAATAGTACAATAATAAATTTCAGCCGAAGAAGTGAGCTGACAAAAGTGAGGGGAGTCAGTGATCGATTGATCACAGCTTTTTTCTGATAAAATAGAGGCTTCTGGCAAGCTTTACTGTTCTTCAAAGTCTGTATTGTTCCTTTGGCAGTAGTAAAACCATTGAAATATATTAGTATATATAGTCATTTTAGACGAGAGAAAGGCAACTATTGGAATATCTTTGTACAGTGATTGCTAGCTCAAAAAAACCAATTGATTCCATTTATTGCAAGAAAAAGTTATAAATTATTTTAAATATCATCAACTTCCGGTGCCAATTGGCCAATTTCCAGGTGATGATGAATAATTCTGTTATTTTTGACTTCGGAATCGTAATTATAGATCCCAAAAATCCCGAGTGGGTATTTTTGTCTCAAAATAACAATTTTTTTGGGATCTGGAAATTTTTTTAATTTAAATTGTTTATAAGCAATTTGTTAATAAAACAATTGTTGTGCCAATTTCCCATGGTGAGACTGGGTGACCAATGATTCTTATGACATCAAAAACATTTTGCAACAAGTTTCAGACAAAGATCAACTGTACAAAGATATTCCGAAATAAAATCTTTAAATGACTGTACTATATTTGGGTGCTGCTAAATCTAAAATACTATTGAACCCAACATTTTGGACAGGTTGATTGACTTCTGTTATGTAGATATCATCAAAGCACTTACAGAAATTATACTTATAATCAATATAAGTATGAGATTCATCAAGCAAAAAACTTGAGACAAAGCATGGAAACATTTCCCTATGTATCACAAAATTTTGACAGAAATAAATTTCCAATCAGAAATTTTGCGATAAGAGAGAAATACAGAACTTAGATCTTAGCGAAGCAGTGAATGCGCTATCTCGAACCAAAGAAAAATTAGAAGCTACAATACAATAAAAAAATGGAGAATTGAACCATGTTTCCCTGAAAAGCGACAACCAAAAGTTAAATCATGAAGAATCATTTAGAATTACCATTTTTTTTGTTCCCGTTAGATATTGTAATAAAATGGCTGAAGACACGATTTGAGAGCTTTGAAAAATGATCAAATAGTTTTGCATTTTCAGTATAATTTTTTTTTTGAAAACTGAAGAAGCTGAGATTGTTCGATGTTGCGATTCAATGCAAAAGATATTCCGATGTCCTCAATAATGATCTGGCCATTCAGTATGTTAACGCTGTGTCTTCATTTAAAGAAGATTTAGATGACTTTATGAGGGTTCGAGATATAACGAGACATATGCTGCCTACAAAAATATATTGTTATTGAAACCGTTCTTGGGAAGTTAAGAAATTCTTCTAGCGAAGATAGGCTACATGATCTTTCAAGTTTAGCAATGGAGCAAATAGCAACGTCTAGGTACTATGGGCATGAAAGACCTTGCCGAACAAGTTGTTGTTAGTAAATCCAGAAAGGAGGATTTTTGATTCCCGTTATAAATTATATGATTTTTATGTTCTTTTATATTATGTTAATTAATGAATTATAAATATACAATTCTCTAAATTAATAAAGAAAAAATCTTTTGGAAATGGGGGCATTTTTCGTGTTTGGTTATATGCCCAAGGCACTCTTTCCCCGCCACTGGTCGACCTTTGTTGCGTTCCGTTTAATATAACGAAGTTGATGTCCACTTCCGATATAACCGGTGCTGCCATCTTGAAAACGAGTAGCAAATAATCGATTATGGCTGTGTACAAATTTTTTAGATTCATCATTAGAACTGAAAATACTTCTAATCTGCTTTTAGACGTAACACATTATTGTATTGTATAGTACCTATATGAACTGATGAATAAAATATTTTTCCAAAATTATTCTGAATTTCAAAGATTTTGCTTACGATTTGAATTCGGTATAGTTTAGGTGTTTTATGTTTATTTCAATTTGATGCATTGGTTATTTTCTGGCCCACATCTAATCTATATATACTTAAATGTCTATACGTATTGCTATAGATTAAATATTTTAAATCGTGTTAAGTGAAAGTCAGTTACTATTTTACTCTTCGCGTTTAGAAGCATAATCATTTATCAAATATCATCAAACTAATTATGATCGATATAAATAGATCAACAGCATTGCGGTAATAGTATCTTAAATCAGACAAAACACACAGATAAATGTCTTCAATGTTATATATAACACCTAGATTATGGCTCATGGCGAACGACGATTGTATTGTATCGGAATTACCATTGATGATGGTCTTCCCGTTGGAGAAGTCTTATTTTAATTTCGAAATTACTTCTATACTTCTATTTATGTTATTCCGGTAACCAGTTCCTTGAATAAGGTTTAGCTACAAGCAAAAAGCAAGTTATCTTTCTTTGGGTTACTTAGAAGAATCAAATGGACTTCGTAGATGAAAATCAATAAATCTGTATTTTATTATGCGAATACCGCGCCCTCTGCTAGTGAGGATCCAGTATTAGCATTGATGTGCGAAACGAAATTATACTTTTCCGATGAGAAGTCTACATCATAAAGCGCCCCTAACCCAATTGTTTCTTCTGAAACCAAGTACTGTTTAAAACCCATAGATGGAACTTGTTTCGTATTATTTGATTTACATTGTATTATTAAATACAAAATAGCCAATAAACTCCGTAGGCAAGGAATGAATATTGAAAGTTTCCATAGAAACATAAGCTTATAAAATGTGACCAATAAACAACTTATTTTATTTTATTTGTCCCTTTAATGATAAAACAATCTGTGATTCCATGTGAATGCATACTATAACTACTTGCAATCATTTTCATTGAGTTTTAGCTTCATAGGATGTAAGTTAATTAAACAAAACAGAACATCAGGCCAAGCTCTCAGATATTCAGGTGAACTTGTAAGTAGATCAAGGATAGATATGAATTGTAATAATTAAGTTCTCTCAGATGTATATCAGTCAGGATGACAGTCCCATATTGATTATCAGAAAAATGTCATATACACTGTACATACCATTTTAAAATATTTCTACACCAAATTCTACCATGCCGCAAATCAAAGAAAAAGACAAGGACAAAGATAAAATGTCAGAGATCGACGAACACATCTCGAAAGTATTTGAAATACAAAAGAGGCTTGGGAAAGGCGCGTATGGTATTGTGTGGAAAGCAAAAGATCGAAAATCAAAGGAAATTGTAGCTGTGAAAAAAATTTTCGATGCATTTCGTAACCAAACTGATGCTCAAAGAACATTCAGGGAAATTATATTACTAAAAACATTCAAAGGCCATCCCAATATAATAAATCTTCATAGTATTCACAGGTACTGTTTTTCATGTATTTATCTACTTATCTAGAATAATTTATCTTCTCAATACAATAAATCTGCTAATTGATGTTGTAACGATGTTTTTCATAAGCTATTTGAGTTTCTTATTGCTATATCATATCTAATACTGGGAACTAACAGTTCCTTCAAAAGTTTATTTTCATGTCTATTATTTGATGTGTCAATGGTAATTATGGTTAATAGTTGAACTACCATGTTTTATTTCCTCTAGTTGACTATTCAATATCAATATCTGGTTACAATTATCAACGACCACCTGTTGATCCTAATATATTGTGTTCGTGTTTTCTGTAAATGCCTGTTTCATGTTACTCGCCTAGGATCATTATTTGTACTTTATCCATATATCAATATTCGATATTATAAACAACACAGCATCAACCTTACTTTCATGATACCACAGAGTTCGTAATTAATTCTCTAACATCACACTACGATGACGAAGAGTGGCGTCACATAATTTTCAAAATACGGACACTCGAAAGAAACAATGAAGGTTCAATAAAATACTATAGTTCCCTTTGAAAAACTGAAGATGAATATGAAAAGTTGTTGCAAAGGAGATAGTGCGCCCCAAAACAAAACAGCTCTTATTTTCACCACATTAAAGCTATTAGCAATTTTTCAAATCCGTTACTACCAACAGGGATGGCGGCATTATATCCACAGTGATTTACGCACATATCCAAACACAGACATCTCAAAAATAGCTTAGATTGATTCCCAAAAGCTCAAAAAGAGATATTTACGCGAAAACACGAAAAAAAAAATTTACACCGTTTACAATAATTTCCTAGTTACGTTAGTTAGTTTAGGAAGAAAAGAAAAATGTAAATTTTCCAAATATTGGTCTTGTTGAAAATTTGTCAATTCCGAGAAACGTCATCATAAAATATGTGACTATAGCATTATACAAAACTGAAACAGATTTAGAGAATATTGATTCAAAAATATCGGCCATGTTTGATCTCTTACTTGGGCCAGTTGAAAACAATTCCAAATAGTATCTGAAATAGGTGATAAAGCTTTGTATTTTAGCCCCAGCTACAATTCAAAAACTGATGAGATTATCTCCATATTACAGTCGCCATTTCAAATTCTAAACATTTAAAACAATATGCCTGATATTGGGTCTTTCAGCCAAATGAGTCAAAATTTTAAATATAATAGTAAAACATAACCCCCTTATTTTAGGCGCTTCGAATTAGAAGTTTAATCTTTGATGAATTGTGTTGAATCTACTAATTACCAATATTGATCAAAACCAAAAGTTGGCCGATAATTTTTGCTATATGCTGTTATTAGCACAAAGAAACAGGCATGCACATATACACACAGACTAAGAAAATGAACATTTTGGATTATCTCTGACCAATAATGTGAAGAATCATTAATATCTCGAATTAAAATCACAATACTCTGTCTCAATATGTACGAGATGTAAGTAATATTGTATACGATTTATGCTGAATTTTGTATTTGACTAAATGAAAATATGTTTTAATTTTTTACGGTTGGTTTCTCTCCATTAGTGATGAATGATGATCTTTGTAATTTTATTTCAGAGCTGCTAACGATAGGGACATCTATCTAGGATTCGAATATATGGAAACTGATTTACACAATATAATTAAAAAGGGCAACATTCTGAAAGATGTTCATAAGAAATTCATTATGTATCAATTACTGAAAGCTATAAAGTACATACATTCTGGTAATGTTATACACAGAGATTTGAAACCGAGCAATGTGTTACTAGATAGTTCTTGCAAGTAAGTATATTCTATATGTAAATAATCGTAGAAATACAGAACAAAACTGTTTGGGGAACAGACTTGGGGAATAAAGACAAAAAATCGTAGAAATACAGAGCAACACTCCACAAGTGAAGTAGCGTCTAAGCCTATCGAAGCAATGCAAGCTCTAACACGACCCGCCTTTGAATCCCGTATGACCTTGAACTTAGCTCCTAATCCCCTCAACATGTTCTTAACGATCCGTGGTTCTTGAATTAGTGCTATGCCTGCCTGCATGACAGCTAAGCGTCTGGCTTATCACCGATGCGTCCATGCTCCGATTCAGGTTGATCTGCACAAATGGAAGACCCACTAGAGCCATTTTGACAGTGTGGTATTCCGAAGTATGCTTTGGCACTTACGACTCCTGCTGGTTCACCACACTGAATAGGCGCCGTTGTAGAGGACGCCCCCTGTGTGTTTCTTCTCCCTGTGAGGGGAGATCTACCGAGCCAGAGAACGATGAATGTGTGTTGCTGGCCAATGGTTCCAGCATAACCAAGTTCACGACTTACATAGGAGTCGTTCCCTACTACAGGCTTTCACCAGTTTGACTAGCAATGGTTTTCTCGTGTTTTTTATTGTCCTTAAAGGTTCTCACGAGAATCTAGATGAATAAAAGTCCACCCCTGCAGAGCCCCGCGTACATGGGTAAGCCGACTGATATACTCGGAAGTGGCGGCAGGTCCTTCCGATGGACCGTTCGCGACCCTTCGTATCCCCGAGGGTCAACGATTCCGCTGAACACGGTACTGCATACTCCGGCCGGGGTGGTTGATCTACCCATCCACGGGAATTAACTTGGTGGATATGGAGGGCTGCTCTTTATTTCTGATCAGTTGCTAAGTTGCTATCCTCTCTTGGGTACATCTGGAGATGTAGCCAAGACAGGCCATCAGCTTCGCCTTCTCCCTACATACGCTTGGACAGACCTGACGTGACCCGAATCGCTTCATTCATTCATCCCTACACGCTTGTTAAGCCTCCCTACCGGCACGAGTCACAATGTGGCCGGCACACGTTAAGGTCTTGCAGCCCATAAAGGAGGATAATAATTGTAAGTCGGATGAAATGTTTAAACAGTACAATCGTATTGTTATATCGACAATATGTGTTTAAATATGGGAAAATATAATATAAGGAACAAGCCTAGTTAGATTTCTGTTATTGCATCATTATTCCATTTTTTATGCAATTAAGAAATCTGACCGATACCCTGTAATTGTATTTTTAACATATCTCATGTAATTTTTATTGGGTCCCCCAAAAATCAATTTGTAGGAAATTCCAAGAGATACAAGTTGATTATCATCGTAGAGCGATGAAATGTTAGCTAAAACCTAAGCTACATTTTTGGTGTCTCCTAAATTTTTGAAAACTATTATTGTTTTGGAGCTATTTTGAAAGAAGGGAATTTTTCAAGAAAATTGAAAATGTTTGATAATAGTAAATATTTTTTTTTAAATTATGCATTCTATACCACCAAAAATTATATGAAGAAATTGCAAACGGATTTTACTCAATTTAAGTACTGATGAAAATGTCATCAACTTAATTTTGTTTTTTGCTTGAAAAGTGGGCATGACTGATTTTATTCTCATAACTCTTTCATGCTCGCATGGCAAAAAAAACATTTTGAGGGTATTTTCATGTATACCTTTACAAAAACTTTGAGTTTTCTATGAATAAGCTTCCGGTGCGCAGTTATTCAACTTTGAACTTGAACTTAACAGAGCGCAACTTTCACGGACCTGTAACTCGGGCAATATTGATGATTTTCCTCAATTCTTGTCCCGGCACTTTTTTCGTAGAATCTAAGGTCCCGAGTTATTTGCGAAAAATTCTTCGAAACCATTTGATCGAAGGTGGCTTTATATTCATTGAGTTTAAATTATTTATTCTATGGGGAAATCTGGCTGTGGTTTTTAATTATTGGCAAAACTAAAAGTGGTTTATTATGGTATCAATTTTATAAAACATAAGAATGCCAGGGTGTACATATTGGCTTCATACTATGTAAGCATATCATATATAGGTATTTGAAATAGGGCGACAGTATATTAATTGGCTCACGGGGTGGCTTAGGTATTAGCGCCGGACCTGGAAGCGTTAGCATACATGCGGTCGATCAAATATTTCTTGAAACAAATCATCAACGTATATGGCCCTGATTCTTCGCTAAATTGAATGTCACGCTCGAAAAAATTGAAACAAGAATATTACAAATTTATTGCTTATCCTACAACAACCACAAAATAAAGATGTATAATATTTTCAGAACCCAAGAAATAAATTACAGTGAATTTCAAATATTCTAACACGCAGTTTAAAATGTGCCCCAACTAGGAAAGAGTACTATAAAATATTCGTTTCAGAAACCGAACGACATCTAAATTATAACAAATTAGAAGATATTCAAGTATTAGAGCACTTCTTGATGCAGTTGAAAAAATTTTACATTCATTTATTTGTTGTAGCTCACGTGTTATTTGTGTTTGATGTAATAGAAGACCTAGCAAGATCCTTGGTTAATAAATGCAAACAACTTTCAGGTGTAAAATAGCCGATTTCGGACTGGCAAGATCAATTACGCAACATTGTGAAGGAAGCTTCAGCGGAAATTCGGATCCTACTCTGACTGATTATGTGGCGACTAGATGGTATAGAGCACCTGAAATATTAATTGCCAACAGAAGGTAAAATATATACATTATATCCTTTCCCTCAGCAATTTGGACATATTTTATTCAAATCTAATTGGTCGCTTGCCTTGGTACTTACTATATGTTCTAAGCATAGTTCCTTCAGAATATCAATAAATGTCCAGTCGATCTATTCTGAAGTTAGTTTTATTCATCATATCATGATAATCTATCATTTCAGATATACCAAAGGAATAGATATGTGGAGTTTAGGATGTATATTAGCTGAGATGATAGCAGGCAAACCTATATTCCCTGGTTCTTCCACTGTTAATCAAGTGGAGAAGATAATGGCTACAATACCTACACCAAGTAACCAAGGTGTGGATTGTAAACAAATATGTTAGATGGACAAAGCTAAATTCTTTACTTTTCAGATGTGAACGCTGTATGCATTTCAGGAGTTGGATCTTCAATGATAAAAAATGCATCATCAGTACCGAAGATAACTCTTGAATCTTTGCTGGGTATAAATTTTGATCATGATGCAATGCGTTTAATCGGTCAATTGCTAATTTTCAATCCACTCAGGAGATTAACGGCGAAAGAAGCATTAAAACACGATTACGTCGCAAAATTCCACGATCCCATTGAAGAAATTAGTATGAAAACATTTGCTGTTGTGCCTCTGAATGACGATGTTAAACTTTCAATAGACGATTACAGGAATAAACTTTACGAGATAATGTCATCTCCGAGACCGAAGAACGTAAAAATTTCATACTTGAAAAATAAGGTATCCGTGTCTGGTGCGGATATTAATTCGAAACTGACCAAGAGTACTGAAAAATATCTTAAATCTCATGTTCACGCCAGAGATAGGTCTTGTTTATCTCAATCTGAACCAAAAATGTCTGGTTTTAGCAAGACAAGTCACGTACCTATAGCTAATATCAAATCGGACTCCAAAGTGTTAGCAAAATGTAATATACAGTTTCCAAGAGAATTCCATAAGAGAAACAATGCCGCAGGAGATTTCAATAACCTAGCCAAAATGAAGTCCAGAAATGATACTGTCCACAAAGATAAATATTCTAAGAGATTCAACGATTCCAATAGAAATTTTCAAAGTGCGTTTAACAGTTACAATCACACTCATGGAATTATTACTCAGAGTGCCCTTATGGAATTGCGCGCTACTGGATTTCGATAATAATTTTTTAGAATTTTTACCATTTTCAATTTTATCTCTTTACAGATCACTTTTTGGTCATATAATATATTTTGGTTTTACATATTTGTTTAGCACTTATGCAACATTTATGAATAAAATACTGAAAAAGCAACACATAATTATTATTATTGACTACATTACCTATATATGTAATAATATGCCCGAATGGCTTGCCAGTGGCGGCTCCTCGAAGGAGGCTAAGGAGGCTCAGCCTCCTCACAAATTTATCTTGTTGATCATTCTTCATTTTATTTCCTGTTTCTCGAATGATTTTTTAAATTTTACAATTAATTCCCCGTTCTCAGTAGTTATTTTTAATCTGGCAACAGTGCCCTGAGGCTAGACTCTATATATCTCAAACGCTGAGCATGTGTTGTTCAACACAGTTGCCGTTTTTCCGACCAGTTAATCGCCAAATAGCGTTAAACAGCGAAAATAAAAACATCCTCTGGAGGCTAGCCTGCCGCCCGCCTTTAAGTTCAGTACAGTCGGTGTGGTACGGAATACGACACATGCGTGTTGCGTCAGTGCTTGTTTTGTTTTATGCGGGTATAATGGTTGAGTGACACCACGCGAAATAAGGTTAGATTAGAATTCGTCTGTTCGGTAAATTATTAATTGTAAAAATGGACAACTAGTGGAAAGATTTTTAGGATTCTACGATGTTAGTTCGGGAAGAACAGCGGTCGATTTATTCAATTTTTTAATGGAAACATTTCAACGATTCGACATTGCGAATAAATCAGACTTACAACGGCATCTGTAATGGCGGGACATTTAAACGGTCTTCAAACAAACGAAAGTAAGTTTTAAATAACATAATAGTAGGAAACAGAATTTCCTGTAATGCTCGAACTCGATGGAATTTTACATCACGTGCAATGTTTAGTTTACCATCCATAAAAATAAAGACAAATTAATTGAAACATTTGATTTTATATTAAACAGTGATGACTTTTCAACAGATCAGGTTTCATTAAATGCTGCTGTTGGTTTAAAATCTTATTTAGAAAATAAAGAATTTTTGTATTTTCTTGATAATTTTAAATTAATATTTGAACAAACTGATCTTATTTTTCAATTTTTACAACATAAATTCACTAATATAATTCATTCAAGAGATCGTTTAAAACATCTCATTGATAGAATTTCAAGAGTTTCTCAATATACTTTCAGATAATTTAGTTCTAAAATATATATTTTTTGATAAAATAGCGCTGCACAATGAATTATGCGTTGTATACTGGGATAAAGATATTTTAGGCCAGTACGACAGTCACGCCGATATGATAAATGTCTTACCTCAGTTTTATAAACTACTTTGTTTGACAGTCACCATTCCTGTCACGTCGGCATCGGTGGAGAGATCATTTTCTACTCTCAAACGAATTAAAACTTACATGCCAAATACAATGGGCCAAAATCGTTTATACAATGTTAGTTTAATATCTATTGAAAAAGATTTAGTAAAACACTTAAAACATAATGATACATTTTATGATAATATTATTGATCATTTTTCGCAAATTAAAGACCGTAGAATTTCGTTAATATATAAAAAAGTTGATAAAATTAATTAAAAAAACAAAATATGAAAAATTCCAAAAAAAAGAATAAAAAAATTAAAAATCCAAAAGAAATAAAAAACAAAAAACAAACGAAAAAAAATTTGTGGGCAAGAGAAACTCTATACCTCCACATTGGTTCTTGCTGGGTAACAATTAATTTTGTCACTGAAGTAGCTGGTACGGTCGCTGCGCGAAGGTTAAATTAATTGACTGAATATAGTATATTTTTACAAAAACGTTTTATGTCCAGCCTCCTCTCTCAAAAAGTTCACGAGCCGCCACTGAATTGGCTTCCGTTCATTTTGGACTTTCGCCAAAGCAATTGGTAGAAATTTCATTTTCAGTTCATTCCCTCCCCTAACCAAAGATGATGGCACAGTGGCTACTAAACCACAAGAAAAAGCCAACCTTTTAGGTGGAATGTTTGCAGCAAATTCCACTTTGGATCCACAAGGGAAGAACCCTCCTAATATTGCTGCCATCGATAGCCATATGCCTGAAATTGATTTTCGTAAGCGCACAATTAGGCGCATTTTGCTTGATCTCGATACCAAAAAGTCTATGGGGTTAGACTGAATTTCACCTGTCGTTCTCAAGGAATGTGGCACTGAACTAACCAGTTTTCTGCAGGTTGCTTACCCTTTCATACAAACTTGGTGTGTTTCCTTCCAGCTGGAAGACAGCTAGAGTCCAACCAATTTCAAAAAAGGAAAGAAGACCCTTCCTAATAGTTATACACCCAGAATAAATACCAGTTTTCTGGTATTTATACATAGAAACTGGGTGGGTTTCCTTCCAGTTGGAAGGCAGATAGAGCCCAACTAATTCCATAATAAAGAAAATAAAACCCTTCCTAATAATTATAGATCCATTTCACTATCTGTGATCTCTAAAGTGATGGAGAAAGCAATCAACATCGAGCTCATCCAACACATAGAGAGCTAATAATCGTGAATGACCGGCAATATGGCTTTCGTCAGCACAGAAAAACATGAGGAATCTCTAGCTGTACCATTGGATAGCTCCAAAGCATTTGACCGAGTCTGGCACCAAAGCCTTTTCGGGAAACTTCCGTCATATGGTATGCCGCCTTAACTTTGTCGTTTATTACTATCGAGTTTTCTCTTAGATCACTCCATGTGGTGGTTGACGGACTATCCTCCAATACAATGTCTAGTGTTCCACAGGAATGTGTCTTGGCTCCAACATTGTTTCTGCTATGCGATGGTACACTTCATACCGCTTTATTCTCAGAATACCATCCAATGAAGCTAGAGGGGCGAGACAAAGACAGTTTGACGCAATTAATGGAGATCTGGCAAAGATCCGGAAATAGGGATCTGATAATCTAATAGAGTTTAATGCAACCAAAACTCAAGGTTACGTTTTCTTCAGGAAGGCGGATCCCAAAGTCCCTAATATGATGATGCTAGGAACATGGTCTTCCATAACCATGCTCGGGATCATCACCAACAGCACCCTCTCATTGGACGATCATGTGAGGTCCATTGCGAAAACTGCTTCACAAAAACTTGGTTTCTTATTCCATGCCAAGAGCTACTTTACATCCCAGCAGCTCATCATAATCTACAAAGCACAGATACGACTTGTCTTGGAGTACAATTCAGAT
This sequence comes from Endomychus coccineus, assembly GCA_958510875.1. Taxonomy (NCBI): domain Eukaryota; kingdom Metazoa; phylum Arthropoda; class Insecta; order Coleoptera; family Endomychidae; genus Endomychus; species Endomychus coccineus. The sequence goes on along the minus strand of OY294068.1, from coordinate 51,398,957 downwards.
GTTTATAGTTCGCCTCCTAAACATACGCTGAAGCTCTTAGATTATATCCAGAGAGCTATTCCATTTTATTTTCAGAAACACAAGTAACAATTGTTACAATTCGATTACTCGTGTTTCTGTTCGTTTCGGCTACGTGGGCATTTTTAATTGAAATTGGTGCAATAAGGACGCTTTGTGGTGATACAATTAGTTTTAAGAAATCCCTTGTTAGACATTGATATGTCTTCTGATGATGATCGTGAGATCAGAACGTGCGTAAAGACGAGAATAATAAGCATATGTGTTAGTGTGACCTATTTCCCGACAATTCATATTATATAATAAGAATTAATGTTATATTAGAGTTCAAAAAATTTCAATACGCTCCTGATTAATTTCGGAGCCGTGATCCGCGCATGATCAGACAGTATGCGCGTTGCAAACTGCAACGTGATCAAGTTCGCTAGTCAAGTAGAGAATCATGGACAGGAGACGAAGCAACTTACTGCTATTGCGGATCGCAAGATGGCCGCTACTGACAGTAAGGCTCCGCTTAGAACCGTTAAAAGAGTACAGTTTGGGATACTTAGTCCAGATGAAATAGTAAGTATTCGTTATATAAGGAAATGTGTCATACTTTAGACAGGTATTTGTAGCTATTTATGATTTTAAATATCTAAATGTACACATTACAGATTGAGATTGTATACAACGTACATCGTCCATTCTTATATTATTATTATTACGCCACATTTTGATAACTATTTCGTTATTGCAAATTGTTTCAATAATTTCACATTCAACTCTTATAACTGTTTAATAAAGATATATCAAAATTTTAAAGCACAATTACTTTCTAAGTAGCAACGTTTTGATGATTGAACTCTGAAGGTTTTTAAAATGGTGGTACTCTGCATACTGTTTATAAACAAACAGTAAAATACCATGACCATGAGTCAAGTGGACTAATCGACTAATATGTACTGCATTAGGCTTATATGATGTCTAAATGGTTTTGAAATATTAGATTCTTGAACAACATTCATGAAATTTGCATTTATTTTTCTTGAAAATTGAGTATAAAATAAACCTTGCATGAAAATATTGAGAAAACGTCCAAAATTTTCTTCCTAAGTTTGGTATCTATTTAGGGTTAGATATATACCATACTATCTAATGTTCAATATTCATACAATTACATATTTCAAGGTTGTACATTGTGATTTACACAAATATCAAGAACCTTTCATATAACTTTGTCAAAGGAAACTTCACTCCAACACAGCTCTACTGTTATCTAAATGTTCTTGAAACCATACTAAGATAATTATACTTTGCATTCTGAAAAACAAATTTAATATTCTCTAGTCTTTTGCTCTCAAACAAAACTAATTATTGAAAAATTTTCTGACAAGTCGAGACTTTCAATTCTTATACTTAATAAGATATTATAATGTATCCCCAGACTTGTGAGTTTTTAGGTAGATCCTATGCAATATTCTATTCAAATATCTGAGCCTGACAATTTACAGTGTAAAACTATAACGTAGAAAAAATGTATGAACCAATATACCATATAATATTTAGAATTGTGAATATGTATTGTGGTTTTTGAGCACATTCATTTTGATGATTGTATTGATAGAAATTTTCATAATTTCATTGAAAGATGTTTTTATACAATTGGTAATGGAACTTTTCAATCTAGTTTCTAATCAAACACATTTCACACAGAACAATATAATTTGTTTTCTGTTGAAACTTACTCCATGTAGATGGCTACTGATAGAAGCCCAACAATGTTGAATCGTTGTACTCATATCTTCCTTCCTTTCCAGCGAAGGATGTCTGTTACTGAGGGAGGTATCCGCTTCCCTGAAACAATGGAAGCGGGTCGACCTAAATTGGGAGGTCTCATGGATCCTAGGCAAGGTGTCATAGACAGAAATTCCAGATGTCAAACATGTGCTGGCAATATGACTGAATGTCCAGGACACTTTGGACACATTGACTTGGCAAAACCAGTGTTCCATGTTGGTTTTGTCACCAAAACAATTAAAATTTTGAGATGTGTCTGCTTTTATTGCAGTAAACTTTTAGTCAGTCCAGTAAGTGAACTAATTATCAGTTATCAAAATAATGTCTTGTAAAGGAGATATATGAAATAAGTTATTTGCTGATTTATTATGTTTTGGCCTTATGCCAAAATTGATAAGTAGAAAATCATTTAATTATTTGCAATTGGTTGCACTTGGCAGTAGTATTCAATGAGTTATATAATGGGAGCACATTAATAAAGTAAGTAGTCACTAGACAGATCTTGAAGTTCAACTTTTCATAAGTATAAAATATTTATCCTTTAGGCTCTTTCCATCATTTGGTTTATTGGTTTGAAAATTGTAATACCATCTTTTTCAGAACAATCCTAAAATCAAAGAGGTTGTTATAAAGTCAAAAGGACAACCCAGGAAACGTTTAACATTTGTGTATGATCTTTGTAAAGGAAAAAACATATGTGAAGGAGGTGATGAAATGGATGTGGGTAAAGAAGGAGAGGAACAAAATAGTGGTGAGTGCAATTATGTCATGAATATATTTAGTATCTAACAAATGATATTTGCTAGGTAAGAAACAAGGTCATGGAGGATGTGGTCGGTATCAACCTAATATTAGAAGAGCTGGACTGGATCTCTCTGCAGAATGGAAACACATAAATGAAGATTCACAAGAAAAAAAAATAGCACTCTCTGCCGAGAGGGTATGGGAGATATTAAAACATATAACAGGTTAGTTTCTTGAATCCATTAATTGGATAATCTTCAAACACAGTTCTAAATTCTGTTCGATTTCTTTTACTGGTAACTGTGATTTCTGTCATATTGAGACTTTCCTTTAATTTTCAGATGAGGAATGTTTCATTCTTGGGATGGATCCCAAGTTTGCTCGACCAGATTGGATGATAGTAACAGTACTTCCCGTGCCTCCATTGTCAGTTAGACCAGCAGTTGTGATGTATGGGTCAGCTAGAAATCAGGATGATTTAACCCATAAATTGGCCGATATTATAAAATCTAATAATGATTTACAAAAAAATGAGGCTGGTGGAAGTGCAGCTCATGTTATTTCTGAAAATATTAAAATGTTACAATTCCATGTAGCTACATTAGTTGACAATGATATGCCTGGAATGCCTAGGTATTATTCGACACTATTGTCCTGGCTTTGAGACTGAATATTTATTATAATTTTTAGAGCCATGCAAAAATCTGGTAAACCTCTGAAGGCTGTTAAAGCCCGATTAAAAGGAAAAGAAGGAAGAATTCGTGGTAACCTTATGGGAAAACGTGTTGACTTTTCCGCACGTACTGTTATTACACCTGATCCTAATCTTCGAATTGATCAAGTTGGTGTTCCTAGGAGCATAGCGCAAAACTTAACATTTCCAGAAATAGTAACTCCTTTCAATTTTGACAAGTAAGTATAGCATAAATAATTCATTCTCTACATCCAACGATCCAAAACAATCATTTGAATCATGTGTTGGGTATTTGAAAAAAACTAAAAATTACTATCAAACAGAAATATTATGTACCTTTACTATGTCATGAGTTTAAGAAAAAATATGGAATTGTATGATAGAAAGGTATGGTGTGCAACATCGGAGTTTGCCAGCAGGACAAGGGAGATGTAACATCACATATCAGGATATATTGTAGCGATTGTTTTGAAACATGATTTCAGCAAACTGACTTGTTAAAAGAAGGTTTACCGCTTGATAGTGTGGCGTACCTTGTTACTTTTTGGCGATTTTTACTCACTACGTCTTCAATACTCCTTCAAGTTTACCAGATCTTAATCTGATTGACTTCTATGTTAGTTTCTCGGGCGCCAGTTTTTTGTCAAGGCTTAAGAGCTTCTGGGGCCCTTAACACAAAGCGTATCACTGTGCTATCTATGGATAGCCTTGTCCCAGGGTAGTTACAGTGAAGTAAGTAATCAGGGGTCAATAGGGCAGACTGAATAGTATTAGAGTTGCAGGCTTTAATTGCAATTAATACTTGGTTACTTCTTGACTACTTAAATGCTGTTGCAGAAAGTCAAGTTAGATAAACACGGAACTTCCCAATAATAAGTTTATTTATAGCTTGAACATAAATAAATATTTGACTCTCTGTATAATAATAATTTATCCCGACTCGGGGGAAGCACAAGGAAGCTCGGAAACAATAATTGTTGAGAAAGCGGTCCAAACAGGCTATTTTCCTTATTATAGCCTTGCCAACAAATATTCATATGAGTTATTAAAACGGCTTTTCATGCACCAATTATTAGCGAAAACGTGCACGGATACTCAAGCAGAGCAAGTGAAAGTGATTTTTGAGTTGTAATGGTTCCTCCGCAATACCCTACTCCCGCGTAATATCAGTAATCTTTTGGGAACTTTTATCAATATAGAATACTGAGATTCATTAATCCTGCACTTCTTTCAGGTTAGTACGCGTAAATTCTCGGTAACTGTCTCACGGGTAATTGTACGACAGTGCCAGGCACTTATATACTACCCACACATACATTTGGTGATTATAATTCTAAGACGCTGTCTTACCCGGAAGTAAGAGTTATAATTAGCAATATCACTCTACTTCCGGGTAAGACACAGTGTGTACAGTGGATATTACGACACTGAAACATACATCCCCCTTCAGAGCCTACTTCCGGGTAAGTCACAGCGTGTACACCCTGGCGGAGGACTATCTACGACGCACCCTTATTTCCGGGTAAGACACAGTTTATATTGGTGCGTCGTGATTCCCTTTCACTAATCATTCACACCCTCTGTCTATCTGACAATACAATTACTTAACAAACTCAATTTTTAAGTTTATCAATACAGAAAACAATCAATTTTATCGAGACGTTACGGAAATCTGTACAGGATAAACTTATCAGATACAATACAACAATTACTATTACTAATTAAACAATATTTGATATTACAAGGCCGTACCGCGAGCAAAACAATGGAATTCAATGTACTAACTCAACTAGCAAAATCACTATTTACCTAATACTTCCATGGGAACTGGCGGAACACTTACTTTTGGTGGTACAAAGATAGCTTCTGGAATAATCGCTCCGGCTATTTTTTCGCACTATCACTCACAATAATTAAATTCAACGCTTGCGAGGCGTCTTTTATACCAATCGAGGTGCTGGTCAAGTCACCTACACCAGCTCCAGCCGAGCCCTTTTTTGTTAATTTCACGCTCATGATGGTCCACCAGTTCCTCGATTTTGTGCCGTTTCTATGGTTACATCTGTTCCGATATCTTTTGTTGACACGAAATATGCACGTTTCTGAATGAAATCAAAATATACGCGAATTTAGAATGGAACCGTATGCAAATCTGACACTTAAACTACACTGATGTCAATGCCCGGTATTATCTATCTTTCTATACAACAATATAATTATTCGGACATATCAATTCGAAATACTAATATAAACGAAATCTAAAATTTACTAATCTACGTGCTTCCCTCTAAATAATTATTCAAGATTTTAGAGCTTCGTTACAATAGATATCAAGATATTATGAGTTCGACTCACATTATTCTGCTAGGCATTCTCTAATGTCTCGAACTTTACTCATGTAACTATTATAGAACAACATCGGTGCAAGAAATTTACAGCATAATCCATGAAGATTGTTAAACCTAACGCAAAATAACATTACTTGTCTTTGCAGAATGTTAGAGTTAGTCCAAAGAGGTAATTCACAATATCCTGGAGCTAAATACATAATAAGAGACAATGATGAAAGAATTGATCTTCGATTTCATCCCAAACCATCTGATCTACATTTGCAGTGTGGTTATAAGTAAGTAAATAATTCTCGTAATTCCAATCACACAAACTTCCATAAGAGATGTTCTTAGATCTTAAAGTATTTCAAGAAATAGGCCATTGTTTTCTTATTTCAAAAGTGTTTACACCAAATATAATCATAAGGAAAATTACTTGATAACATTGATGATCTCGGTTCTTTTTAAATTACCTAAGAGAGATCAATTTGGAACTTTCAACAGTTTTAATTTAAGTGAAATATTACCTCAATCATGTTATTAATGTATTCATACAAAACACTACACATTTAACTATCAGTTGATTCAAAAATCGCAACGAGCAGATCAAAACTTTTGTAGATTTTATTATTATTTATTATTAATGATATATACATATACATATATATACAATAACAACAAAATTTCAACAGATAGGCAGAACACTTGTATGCACCACGATAACGTTTTGAAATTTTTCCTTTTTTTTTTTGATAATCACAGGTAATATGATATAAACTAAGTATAGACAAAATAAAAATAAAAACAATTCAATGGTGAATATAAGTAATGTTCAGAAACGTTCAATATTACAGGATATATATATTTAAATTTTTTTTAAGAACAGCTGTAATTTATTTATATTTCTTATTTTCAATTGTATGTTTTTGGTGCAAGATAATTAATGAATTTCAGATTTATATTTTTGTGACTTAAAGGAATTTTTAGATGTTTATTTGTTTTAATTCTTGTTTCATGTGTGGTTTATAAATATTTTGAGTTTTTTATTTTTATGGAAATACACACATATTGAAATTATGTAAATAGTTCATACAGAACATAGTTGGTCGTTATATAGCAATTTGGAAGGGAATAATCTTCTCTTTTTTAAAATGATTCTTAAATAAAGTTTTGTATCACTTGTAGAGAACGTAGATTTTTTCATATGTTCCTCCCCATACAATAATACCATAGCGTGGAATTGATTCAATAAGAGATTTATACTGAATTAGTAATTTTTTGTTTAGAAAATTTATCATGATATAAAATTTGTGAATTAATCTTCTGATTCTATTGGTAAGATATTCTATGTGTGGGAGCCATTTAATATGTTGATCTATAATAATTCCTAATTATTATTAATCTAATTTTATTATTCTCAGATATTTTGTTAGAATTATTTATTTCAATGATATTAAATTCAGGACGATTAACTGAAGTAACTGAATATTTAATGATAGTTTTAAAATTATTAAGCCAGTTTTCAGTATTTATCATTCCTTCAATAACCTTATATTTAGTTTGATCAATACAAAACCAACATCATCTACATTATTATAAATTTTATATTCTTTTATATTGAAAACCCAAAATTGAATAGAATCAACCATTATGTGATGAAAATCCATTGTGAACTTAAATAAAACAACAATCACTTACAACAATTTTGATTAGTTATTTACACGTTAATTTCAGAGTTGAACGACATATTCGAGATGGTGACTTGGTTATTTTCAATCGACAACCAACTTTACACAAGATGAGTATGATGGGTCACAGAGTTAAAGTATTGCCATGGTCCACCTTCCGTATGAATCTATCGTGCACTTCACCATACAATGCCGATTTCGACGGCGACGAAATGAACCTGCACGTCCCACAAAGTATGGAGACTAGGGCCGAAGTCGAAAACATACACATAACCCCCAGACAAATTATAACACCCCAGGCAAATAAACCTGTCATGGGTATCGTACAAGACACGCTGATGGCCGTGCGTAAAATGACGAAACGTGATGTTTTCATCGAAAAAGAGCAGATTATGAACATTCTCATGTTCTTGCCCATTTGGGATGGAAAGATGCCAAGACCCGCAATTTTAAAACCTAAACCTCTGTGGACGGGCAAACAGATATTCTCACTTATCATCCCGGGAAATGTTAATATGATTCGAACACATTCCACCCATCCTGATGAGGAAGATGAGGGACCTTATAAATGGATCTCTCCAGGAGATACAAAGGTAATGCTTGATTCGCATTAAGATTTCTTGGTTAAAACTTGATGGTGAAGGTGGAATTCAAATTATTCAATTTCTGTGTTTCATTTTCCAGGTAATGGTAGAACATGGCGAGCTTGTAATGGGTATTCTATGTAAAAAAACACTTGGTACTTCTGCTGGTTCCTTGTTGCATATTTGTATGTTGGAATTGGGCCACGAAGTGTGTGGCAGATTTTATGGTAATATTCAGACTGTAGTTAACAATTGGCTACTTTTAGAAGGTAAGCTTATCTCCGTTGTTCACCAAATCAAATTGAAAACCTCGGCATATGTCTTGCAATAATTGTGTGAAACATGAATAATTGGTATGTTTTATTTTAGGTCACAGCATTGGTATTGGTGATACCATTGCCGATCCACAGACATACTTGGAAATTCAAAAGGCAATTAAGAAAGCAAAAGAGGATGTAATAGAGGTTATCCAGAAAGCTCACAATATGGAATTGGAACCGACGCCTGGTAATACGCTCAGGCAAACTTTCGAAAATCAAGTAAACAGAATTTTGAACGACGCTCGTGACAAAACTGGTGGTTCGGCGAAGAAGTCTCTTACTGAATACAATAACTTGAAAGCTATGGTCGTTTCAGGATCAAAAGGGTCGAATATTAATATTTCCCAGGTAATTCGAGAAGGCATGATAAATTATAATGCAAAAAATTTTTGTTACACCATTTATCTGAAATTGATATGTATTTGAATAGAATCAGCCATTACGTGAAAGTTAAACTTTTAACACAATTGCTTTGATTTTATAGCACTTTTAATGATAACATGAAAACTTTACTATAGTTTCAAAACCGAACTGCCATTATCAAACAGATACAAAATTTGCTAGTGGCACTTCCGTGTTGAAACTAGTAACAGCTCATGTTCTTATTAAGAGTGGTATAAGCAATTGTTCTTCCATTTAATCGTGATAATAAAGATTCTTGACCCAGGTATGAATTATATATAAATTCTTGGGAAATAGGTCACATTAACACTTATGCTTTATATTTTCGTCTTTACGTACGTTTCGGTCTCAAGACCATCATCAGAAGACTTATGTCCTAAACGGAATTTCTTAAAACCAACTGTATTGGCACAAATGACAATATAATTGCTAATTTAGAATGCGGAATTAGGAATAAAATAGAGGAAAAAAATTAAATTTGTAACATCTTGTCAAATAAAAAGATTAAACAGAAAGCATAGCAAAAAATCGTTATAACGTATCACAAAAAAAAATAAAAGTGTTCTTGGATGCTAATCCTCAAATATTAGTTTTAAACGCGGATAAATATAATAAAACCGTCATTATGCATAGAAATGACTACGAAAACAACATAGGAAATCTTTTAAATGATGAAACAACTTACTTAACATTAAAATCTGACCCTACAGTATCAGTACAAAATAACATGAATATATTAATAAATAAGTGGTACAAAAATGAGATAATCCCTATTGATTTGAAAAATAAATTATAAAGAAAGAATAACTACTTTGTTTTTATACCACTTTTATTAATAATAACGTGAAAACGTGACTATAGTTTCAACACCGGAATGCCATTATCAAACAAATATAAAATTTCGCAGTTTCAGCGCTCGCTTTGGAAATATTTTTTTATATTTCATTTATGATAGTGGTTGGACACTAGATATTGGTGAATATGTCAACCTTGTCAGTGTTGCCTATGTTGAAACTAACTTGATTTTGGCCCTCAATCTATATTGTTCAATTGCTATTATAGTCCAGTCACCAGAGGAGCGAAATCGCAGGAAAATCGCTGATAACTGACAGTCCCTTTTCGAAGTGGTTTCTTATGTATTTTGATGCTCTGATAACGGGAAAAATAGTAAACAAATTCCACACCTTGTGCTTTTGAAGTTATGGCCAGTTTATTACTTCAGAATATGACCAGTTTTGTATATTGGGGAGAAATATGTTAAAACAAAAAATCGAAATAATGTTAAAAAAATCATACGAAAATTCGCGTTAGCGCACTCTAGCGGAAAAATTGGTAAGTAAATGAGTAAAAGTGGGTGTAAATGGGAAATTTTACGCTCTCCAACTTTGGTATCTTGCATTTTTTCTTTAAAACGCGTATTTTTAGAATAAAATGCTAAAATTGTAAGAAAAGAACGCATTTTTGCATTTGAAGTTTCTTTACTTTCGCGCGCTCTCGTAAAAAAAATTCTTGTGGAAAATTGAGCCTAACTTTTGATGGGAGGCATCAATATCTTCGGTTCTACTCAACCAAATTCGACGTGCTTAGGCTCAAAATTTTCGTCATTCTACATTCTACCAAATCCCAAAATTTTTTGATTTTTTTGAGCTTAGCCCTATCCGCTGTTTAACAACCAAAACGTCGTGGGTTTGTTTCATTGGGTAGAATATGTCAAAATCTACAAAACCCATTTTGATTTTTTCTGAAATTTCTATTTTTTGGGTCGAAATAGCGAATTTATTATTTTTTTTAAATGGCAGATTTTGGCGCCAAAAAAAAGGTAGACAAAAAATTCCTCTAAGAGCATAAAAAATGCTACCTCATCCCGCTATCTAATATTTTTTATCCTCTGATACCGATTTTCCAAACAACTCAACTGCCAACAACTCTTAATTAAATAATTTATTCCACCACATTCAACGCAGTTTTGTAGAAAATCTATAAAATGCAATTCAAATAATAAATTTTACACGCCCAGTATACATAGCACAGATTAAATTTTATTCTAATTTCGATGAATTTTTCATTCTCGAACTTGTTTTAATTAGTTAATGATTTGATACTGCCCTTTGTTGTAGGTTATTGCTTGCGTGGGTCAACAAAACGTAGAAGGCAAACGTATCCCCTTCGGTTTCCGAAAGCGTACTCTACCACATTTCATCAAGGACGATTACGGTCCCGAATCCAGAGGATTCGTTGAAAATTCATACCTTGCCGGTCTCACACCTTCCGAATTCTATTTTCACGCTATGGGAGGTCGTGAAGGTCTCATCGATACTGCCGTCAAAACTGCCGAAACCGGTTACATCCAACGTCGTTTGATAAAGGCTATGGAGTCGGTGATGGTACATTACGACGGGACCGTGCGTAATTCCGTAGGCCAATTGATTCAGTTGCGTTACGGAGAAGACGGTCTCTGCGGTGAAATGGTAGAATTTCAGACTTTATCTACCATCAAATTGAGCAACAAAGCTTTCGAGAGAAAGTTTCGCTTCGATCCGAGCAACGAGAGGTACCTTCGCAGAGTGTTCAGCGAAGACGTGATCAAGCAGTTGATGGGATCGGGTGAGGTAATTTCTGAACTCGAGAGGGAATGGGAACAGTTGCAAAAGGATCGCGAGGCTTTGAGACAGATATTTCCCAGCGGCGAGTCCAAGGTGGTGCTCCCGTGTAATTTACAGCGTATGATTTGGAACGTGCAGAAGATTTTCCACATAAACAAGCGCGGTCCCACGGATCTATCGCCGTTGCGAGTTATTCAAGGTGTGAGGGAGCTTTTGCATAAATGCGTGATAGTGGCTGGTGATGATAGACTATCTAGACTGGCCAACGAAAACGCCACCTTGCTATTTCAGTGTCTCGTCAGATCTACATTGTGCACTAAATGTGTGTCGGAAGAGTTCAGGTTGAGCACGGAAGCTTTCGAGTGGCTCATTGGAGAAATTGAAACTAGATTCCAACAAGCACAGGTATGTAAAATGATGTTTTAAAAAAATTTATGTTCGCCATCACATTGTAGTTGTTGAGTTAAAATTGGGATCAATATGTTATATTTTGACAAAAATCATAGACGCATTTCGTACGATCACAACTTGGATAAAGAAAACATCTTGCAACATCTTGCCCTGATCTACTTATATGTAAAGTCCCTGAAATATGAATGTCTGGAAATGGTCGGTCGTTGACGCGATCATATAAACACATTTATATACTCTTTACTTATTGCATAGAAATAAGGTATTATTGGATTTCTGGAATCTAAGTAAATAAAATTGTAAGGATACAAATTACTCTTACTTGTGGATAAACTATAAGTTCTATTTTATCGCTTGGTTGCCTACAGCTACAGTGAAGACGGTCGTGAGTTATATTTTAGATGTTAAAATTTGGGCACCATAGTATTTTTAACCAACCAGTAAATTATGTTTCTCAACTAGGGGATTCAAACACCCAAAGGTTAAATTACCCTGAAAGTATACAAAAAAATAAAAGACCTGTACCCAGAATGATTGACTTTACTGGTAATTGACAGAACAGAACTTAATATTAATAAGTTATGAAGTGCATGAATTGAAGTATGAATGAAGTTAAATTTCTTAAATCACAGTGAACAACAGTTAAATTTACATATCTATAAATACTCAAATGATTGTTTCGAACGTTACATAACCAAAAGATGGGTAATACCTGGTAACTGCTGGGTAAGATGTTATACCTGCTCGATTATGGATTGGTACTTCCTACTTGATATATGGATTCCTGCCACTATTCTAATACAGTTTCCACGATTTTACATCAAAAGTCGATTAGCAACCTTTAAATCAGATTTTCCACAGCAGATTCAAGCCAAACTCAGAACTTCGTACACTTGTTGAATTTTTCACAACATAAAAAAACCTGAAATCACGGAATGTTCAAACCTCTATTGCTCTATTGTCCTCAGAAGACAGACATGAACAGAATACATAACTATTGTTGAACAAATATAGGACTAACCTATGTCCTGTCAGATATCACCTGGGAAGGCAAATTAATTCTTGAAGTTAGTGAATAAATCAAATGGAATTACGAAGATATTTATCTCTATCACGATAGTGTTTTTTTATCCTTTCAATGAAACAACTTTACTTCTGTCCAAAACCAGTCATGTTGAAACTAAGTTTTAATCCCCTAAGGTGCATCTATTACACAAATCTTTCCAATTATTCCACTCCAAATTGGTAATTGATGCCTTTGCTTTCAACGGAAGAATATTCCCATAATTCCAAACATAAGTTTGGTATCACCTCCCTGTTGAAGTAACTTCGATGTCTCACAGAACGACCTCGAAATAGAACCGCTAACTACAGAATTCGTCACTGAATAACCATGACTCGGAGAATATACGGTCTAGCATAGCTGACGTCACAGGAGTTAACCGATTGTAGTACAGCGGCCATTTCTAAGCCGTTGAGTGAAATTTACACGTTACAAATCATTGAATATCCTATTCCTATACTACACCGCGTCTGACGTCACAACCGACAATTCCTCAGAGAAGGGGTAAATGAGGGGGTCCAGACTTTCATATGTGCAGGGACTTTATAAATTTGGAGTAGAGGCAATTTCAATTCGATTTTATAATGGTTAACAGTTATCTTAAGGAGGTTCGGTGGAGATCGTTATTTATGATAAATTTTTTTGAAATTTTTACAGACCGTCGAGTATAACAATATAAGACTACTTCTAATTTTTTTTGGAGGGTTTTACTACACCGTTTTTTAAATATATCGAGTAAAAAAAACAACATTTTTTAACATAAAAGCTTCTGTGGACGTGATTAAATCTTCAAATTAAAAAAAAACTGTGTTGATGTATACAACTCCAGCCGGTAATATTTTTGGTGCGTCCAGACCTCGGCTCTAGCCCTCCTCTTGCCTCTCTTATATATCCCCCCGCTAACACTACCGAACCTCCTTAAATCTCTTATACCCAACAGCAACGCTTGCTTTGGAGAGGCACGTGTTGAATACCATTGAGTAAACAGTTGTAATAAACATCAATGTTTTTTAGCAAATTCATGAAGCACCATTCGTATATTGTATTGATGTGCAAAAATAACCGCATAAAAAATTATGATATACATTGATATAAGAAAATAAAACACTTGACGTTTTTTATCACATATATTATAGAAACATTATGTTATGTGTTTTGTACAAGTTCTTTCAACCTATTATCATGAGCTATTCTCATATTATTATAAGCTATTTTAACCTATTGTACTTGTTATGAAGCTGCTAATAGGTTGAATAAATTTTGTCTTTCTCCTTTAGACCTATTATGTTGCTAAAGAAGTGCACAAATACATAAATTTGCCTGGAAATATGTTTCCCACTTATATCTTTGCTTTAATAAGGAAGTACATAAACATAACAACAACTATAATTGCAAAACAAATAATAAATTAGCTAAAACTTATGAAAAAGAGGTATCTACAAAACAAAATCTGTTTCTTTTATGGTTGATTTTAAGTTTATTTACCCTTCATAAAAATTATATACACCTAGCAGTCCAAAAAAAAAGTGATAATAAAATAACAACAAAAAACTACGAGGTCAACTAACTTAGAAACAAATGTTGGTCACATAACTCCTTTATACACTTACTCCTTCAATTGTTATTGTTCCAATAAAGTTTTTAAATTTTCATCATATAAAAATTTTACTTCTACTAAATAATTCAGCGTTAGCAAAATGTACATTTATTATTTCAATAGAAAAAAAAATTATAAAACATAAATTTACACTTCTTTCAAGTTTAATTGTGAATTTTGTGATTTATTCAGATATTTTACGTGCCGGCTTGAGTAAACCATATTCGGGCATTCTATTATATATTTTGAACACAGGCAAATCCGGGAGAAATGGTTGGCGCCTTGGCTGCTCAATCCTTGGGAGAACCCGCCACCCAGATGACCCTAAACACTTTCCATTTCGCCGGTGTGTCTTCGAAGAACGTAACGCTCGGTGTGCCGAGATTGAAGGAAATTATCAATATTTCGAAGAAACCTAAAGCTCCTTCTCTAACTGTATTCTTGACTGGTGCCGCTGCACGAGATGCTGAGAAGGCTAAGAATGTCCTGTGTAGACTGGAACACACTACTCTGAGAAAGGTAATTTCACCAATAATTGACATTAATTAATTCTTGATGTAAACAATTTATCACCGCAATCGATGTTTAGGTAAGAAATATAATAAACGATTTTGTTTTTCAGGTTACAGCAAATACAGCCATTTACTATGATCCTGATCCTCAAAATACAGTTATACCAGAAGATCAAGAGTTCGTAAATGTCTATTATGAAATGCCCGATTTTGATCCCACCAGAATATCTCCATGGCTGCTTCGTATTGAACTGGATCGCAAACGCATGACTGGTATGTGCTCACCACCGTTTATAATTTTTCTTAATTATTAACAAATTAAAAATATTATTAATATTATTCTCTACCAATGGTTATTAACATCTTAGCTGGGTCGCACTCGATGACAATTCCAATTGTGCATTGGGCACAAAAATTCCCGTTTGCGAATACTTTGTACTAATATTATATTATATAGTATTGGATAATTTAGAAATCAAAATTTTTTAATAATCATTCAACAAACAAAAACTTATTATTTGAACGTACACATACACTTGATAGGAAAAATTGAATACACTACATATTATCGCTTTGTATGGTACACTCAAAACAGGGTGCCGGATTCAGACACAATTCTGTTCTGTGTTGTAGACACTAGTATCTAGATTTTTTCTTATATTGTACTGGTTACAAACATGATAGTGTTTTGTGGGTTTTTCTTTATTTGTTGGTGGTATTATTGACGGAATGTACCGTTCTAAAGAACGGTAACACATTGTCAGCTCTTGAAGATCTACAAGTAAATGGATTTGGTGCATTTTTGTCTACAATATCTGTGGTAAAAATCAGCCTGCTTTTTCCGCTTCCAGCTCCCGTATATATTACTAGCTGTTGTAGAAATAGCTAATACCTGTATCCTAGAAGAAGGCGTAGGCCTCGCCGCCGCAATGTGAATCACCAAGTTTCAAGACATGTTTCAAATTAGTAGAAACAGCTAAAAGCTTGGAAAGACGTAAAATTATACCCTGTTTCATGTAAAAGCTTATTTGACTTGATGGGGATTTCTATTAGTCGAGGAAATATAACATTTTAAATCGAAATCTGGTTTTTTGCATCTGATTCCTTGATGCATGCACTCCATTTGCCCACTTATTAAACCTTATACAAATGAGAAACTGCAGTTCTACATCGAAAAAATGCATTTTATCAAGTGCACTTTTTGAAGTGAATTAAAAAAAAATCATTATTCGGTGATACATTGTGGAAATCGACCCAAATTTGTTACTCGGGGGGTTTATTGGGGTCGTTGAACACAAATAAGATGTCAAAAAACCATATACCCGGAGACCAGGAAGTCCTGGTTGTGAGGGTAATCTACGACGTTTTCTCGAAATTTGCTTGGAAATTGAGCCAAAATATTTACTCGGGGGCTTTCGAGGTCGCTGAAAACGATGCTGATATTGAAACAATAGTCTAGGTCGTCTCCTCGACATTTACGCGAGTTTTTATGTAAACGGAATAAATTATATATATTTAAATCAAAAGTTTCTTAACACCCTTTTATCATTTCAGACAAAAAATTGACTATGGAACAGATTGCCGAAAAGATTAACGCCGGCTTTGGAGACGACTTAAATTGTATATTCAACGACGACAATGCCGAAAAATTAGTTCTACGTATTCGAATAATGAACAGTGATGACGGCAAATTCGGCGAAGGAGCTGACGAAGAGGTCGACAAGATGGACGACGACATGTTTCTGAGGTGCATCGAGGCGAACATGCTGAGCGACATGACGCTACAGGGTATCGAAGCCATCTCGAAAGTGTACATGCACTTGCCACAAACCGATGCGAAAAAACGAATCGTAATCACGGAAACGGGCGAATTCAAAGCGATTGCTGAATGGTTATTGGAAACTGACGGTACGAGCATGATGAAAGTACTTTCGGAACGGGACGTCGACCCAGTTCGTACCTACTCCAACGATATTTGCGAGATTTTCTCGGTTCTCGGTATCGAGGCCGTACGAAAATCGGTTGAGAAAGAAATGAACGCCGTGTTGCAGTTCTACGGTCTCTACGTAAACTACAGACATCTGGCCTTACTTTGTGACGTGATGACCGCCAAAGGTCATCTTATGGCCATCACTCGTCACGGTATCAACAGACAAGATACAGGAGCCCTGATGAGATGTTCATTTGAAGAAACTGTGGACGTGCTGTTAGACGCAGCTTGTCACGCCGAAGTCGATCCAATGAGAGGAGTGTCTGAGAACATCATCATGGGACAGTTACCGCGTATGGGGACAGGTTGCTTCGACCTATTATTAGACGCCGATAAATGTCGAATGGGCATTCCATTACCTCAAGCGCATGGCGGTGATATCATGACATCTGGAATGTTCTTCGGCTCCGCTGCCACACCTAGTATGAGTCCAGGAGGTGCTATGACGCCTTGGAATCAAGGGGCAACTCCTTATGCTGGCAGCGCATGGTCTCCACACAGTAAGTGTTCGTTTTCTTACTTTTCAGTGCTTATTCTATATATTTTTTTTTCGTTTCAATTTGTCATAATCTCTTGAACACAAATTGTACATGTTTTGACTGCATTGAGTGAAACTAATGTAATTTTCAGATTTGATGGGTAGCGGCATGACTCCAGGAGGTCCATCTTTCTCGCCTTCAGCAGCTTCAGATGCTTCAGGAATGTCGCCCGGCTATGGATCTTGGTCACCAACTCCACAATCTCCCGTTATGTCGCCGTACATGGCTTCGCCACGGGGACAATCTCCCTCATACAGTCCCACAAGTCCGTCATTCCAACCTACATCTCCATCGATGACTCCAGTTTCACCTGGATATTCTCCGAGCTCACCCGGTTACTCACCCACGAGTCCAAACTACAGTCCTACAAGTCCTAGTTATTCACCAACCAGTCCTAGTTACAGCCCTACATCTCCATCATATTCACCTACGAGTCCAAGCTACTCGCCCACCAGCCCAAGTTACAGCCCGACGTCTCCTAATTACTCTCCCACTTCTCCATCTTACAGCCCTACTTCGCCCTCTTATTCCCCTACTTCTCCTTCTTATTCACCTACGTCTCCAAACTATTCGCCAACTTCACCATCTTACAGTCCCACTTCACCTTCGTATTCTCCTACTTCCCCTTCTTACTCACCTACGTCTCCAAATTATTCCCCTACTTCGCCATCTTACAGTCCAACTTCACCAAGCTATTCCCCAACTTCTCCGAATTATTCTCCTTCATCACCGAGGTACACCCCTCAGTCACCCAACTACTCTCCTTCTTCCCCCAGCTATTCACCAACTTCGCCACAGTATTCACCAGCATCGCCAAGTTACTCCCCATCGTCTCCAAAATATTCTCCTACTTCCCCAAGTTATTCTCCGGCTTCACCGTCATTTGTCGGTGGAAGTCCTCAATATTCACCTACTTCTCCTAGTTATTCACCTACATCTCCTAATTATTCGCCTACATCCCCTAGTTATTCACCTTCCAGTCCTCAACATACACCTGCCGCAAGCTCTCGTTACTCACCTTCTTCTCCGAATTATTCACCCAGTTCTCCAAGCTATTCTCCATCTTCTCCTCAATATTCACCACATAGTACAAAGTACTCCCCTACTTCACCCACATACACTCCCACTTCTCCTAGTTATTCACCTGCATCACCAGCTTATTCGCCACAGTAGACTTTTTCTCCACTAGTGACAAAATTTCAACATTCATGTTATGTTGGTTATGAAGTAGTTCAATTGTATTGTTTATTGCAATTTCATGTGTTTTTGTCATTTACATTTGCTAAAGTACATTACAATGAGTCACTTTTCATACAATCCAAGCTGGACTGAATCATTATTTAGTATATTTTTTTGATTTTATGATCTATTAATTTCAAACTAGCTGTGTAATGCATTTATTTTTCGATCAGCTAGCTTCTTTTCCCCAACACGAGGGATAGTGTTGAATTCTTGAATTGTAAATATCACAGTACTCATTTACTAAGGTTACTGGTTGTAAGTCCAATGAGAGATATTTGAAAGATGTTGACTGCATCGCATTGTTAATAAATAACTTTACATAAGTATTGGCAACAAAAACAATATGTATATAATAATACCATATTATAAAATGAAAATTTTTATATTATTAGTAAAATCACTAAGATTTTTATCAAAAAAAAAAATACAATACAACTCCCATTTTCAAACTTATATTTGATCTTGGGTGGGACTTGTAGATGATTAGGTTGGTGAAGAAGGAGAATATCTATGAGGATCTTGTAGGGATGAATACTTGCAGTCATATATGACTAACGATAAAAGCATAGGCGTTCAAGTGTAATTTAGTAATGAGCGCTCTACAATTTTATTTTTTCTCATAGCCACCAACAAATATATAAATAGCTAAATACATTGTTTTGTAGCTTTAAGTGCATTTTAATAAAATTTTGTCATTTAGAAAGTTTTTTATTTTTAGCCGTAAAGTCATTGAACATTTTAAGGAAAACCATTTACAATATGGATTATAAATTTCTAATCAAAATCTACTATCTCTGAGTATTTCAAGAGAGTAAATAATACAAAAATTCAAGCAGGTTAAAATTCACAATTCTTTTTTTTTAATTTCTCAATTGGAAACAAGGGTTTAGTTGCTTAGCCTTACAAAAAAGAACAAGAAATGGGCTCATTGACACTGTAGTGTTAGTAGTTAGTATGATGGAAGGGTGCAAAGAGAGCAGCAGATGACTGCCTATTTCTAGTGCAATCCTTAACCGATCCAGGGCCAACAGTTGAGGCAGTCAATGGCAGCATTGATAACCGTATGTACCGGGATATCAAAAATTATCTTGGTCAAGGGTGGTGGAATCTAAAACGTGTCTTACTTTGCGTTTGAAATAATTATGTCACTGTCACACTGACATCATCAATAACCTACAAATTTCATACCTATTTATTTCAGTTGTAAAACAATAATGAACTACAAATTAAAAATTATCTTGGTCAAGGGTGGTTGTGGAATGTAAAATGAAATGTTAACTTTAAACCTTTTACAAGGTCGCAATAGCCACAAACTGGGTCGAAAACTGTTTTAAATTGGTTAATTTTCGATAAATCGAATGACGTTCACGTGGGGAGCGCTTAGCTCGCGAGTTAGAAGAGTGCAAATCTTCGGAACATAGAACGTCTTTACGAGGACTTTTCGCATGCGGTTTTCGCTCCATGTCGTTAGTTTATGAACGGGGCCAACTAAATAGCATAGTCGATTAAATAGGAAAATTCAATTAAAATAGAAACAGGTACTCTCAGGTCTCAGCTAAGCGCGTCTAACGTGCGACGTACCAAAGGGAATTTTCTAGCTACTAAAATATACCCAAAAGCGGTTAAAAGCTAGCGGCCTATAGCAGAAAACACTATTACAACTGGCGCCGGCCGCATGGGGCATAAAACGGCCCCGAATTAACAAGATCGAGGTAAAAAGTATAAACTCTAACTGACGCGTAGCGAGCTCCTCGAGGCATATGTCAAAATGATAACGTTCGTAGATAATTACATAGGACGTCTGGCGTTCATGTAATTGTGTTTTTATACAATTCTAACCTTCTAATTTCGATAGGCCACGTGAAAATCCCGGAGTCTGAAGCGCTAGAGAATTCTGAGTGTTATAACATTCGTATAAAATTGCGAAATTTCTCACTTTTAGAAACTTCAAATTAATTAATTTGACACAAGTTTTGATAACGTAAAGTAAGACACACGTTTTAGATTCCACAACCACCCTTGACCAAAATAATTTTTGATATCCCGGTATAATGCACATATCAATTAAAATTTTCCTTTCTTCCAAAGAATATAAAGTCATACTGCTTCTAATCTATTCATAGCCTTAGATGTGATCTTAGAATTTCAGAACACCAAGATCAGATAATTCAGTTTTGATGTTGTGGGGTTGTGGGTGTCATTTGAGTACACAAAATTAATGTGGTCTCTTTGCCTTGTAAATGTGACCTTATGTCCTTGTTTATATTCAAAGTCATTTTATTCACCACAGCATTTAAAAAAGAATTTAAATCAAGCAGCATCTACCAGACTTAATCTCCTTAAAGAGCTTCACATCGTCAACAAACAGCAAGGCACTACTCTTTCTCAATTTCAGAGTCAAATCGGTACAGGACCACAGTGAGAGCCTTGGGGTACTCCAGAAGAAACCTCAATCTTGTCAGAAATAGACCCTCATATTTCACCATTTGGGTTCTTCCAGTTACAGAATCATATCCATTTATCAAGAGCATGATAAATACCGTGCATTAAGTTTACATAGAAGCACCTCATGATTTACACGGTCAAACGCCACATTACATAACAATACAGTTGTTCTGTGCTAGAGTCCTGAACCCAAAGAGTTCTATAGATAGAGTAGACTAAGCCTTTCACTCCGACAGAATGTCCGACTAGTTACCAGCGCTTTCCTATGCTTAACACACTACTTGTCTACTCTATATATAGAACTCTTTGCATTATCTGCCGAAATATTGTGGATTGTTATCGCCACTGTCTTGTATAAAGTCACTGTAGGTAGTCTAGGTAGTGGTTTTTCAAGTGGTATTTCTGACATACATTTTCATGTTTTCAAATGGAATTATGGTATTTTATCAAACCATAAGGACAACCGTGTTTTTCTGGTTATAAATATATATCACACGTATATATTTAACCTGCAGAATTGTCCGTAATTCTCATTTTAAAATTCAAGTGACGTGGTCGATGTGAAGTCACAGTCTATCTTATGTTTTTACTCTGTGGCAAAATTTGATAGTCTATGTGACAGCAGATGTCAGTATAAATAGGTTATATTATTACCTGACAGCAAGTGTCAGTATGAACCATAGAGTTGTAAAATGTATTATGTGGACCATTTGGATAAAATTCAATGTAACTGAAAGTATAATTTAATGTCTTTCATTAGCTGTTTCTCAATATTTTCCACTATAGTTTCTGTTCCCTACAATCATTTACATTTGACCCACATGAGTGTCCGAAACCTATTTTGCTAACAGAAGTGAGCGAAGTCACGTGATCAATTGATCACGGCTTTTTTCAAATTGGCCTACAGTTAATCACAGAACACAGAACTTATTTCTTCATTTTATGGCTCATAATAAGGGGTTATGTTTCTTATAACCTCATATCTTTGAATTACCTCGATGCCCGTTTGGATTACCTTTTGCTATTATTTATTGTTTCATTGTTTGATAGCTGGTGATATCAAAACATATTAATTCAAACAGAAAATATGGGTAGAAGAAAAGCCGGATTTAGAAAGAACTTTCATAAGTCTCAGAATACTCAGGTTCAATATTTACATCTACATTTAATTTTTTTTGTTTTTTACACTAGAAAACGGAAATAAATAGATCTTGAACTTATTGTGAATGCTGATTACTGCGTTTCAATCATCCTATTAATGGAATTGAAGTATTTTAGTAGAGGAAAAAATGTTCAAATCATTTGTCAGAAGTTTTGTTCATTTCTAATAATATAAATGCAGTGGTTAACATTTACACCATTCTCAAATTCTTCAATATTTGTATTACTTTCAGCCTTCTACTGGGGAAACAAAAGAAAGGAATCCTTATAATGACATCATAAAAGAAAACGAAAAATTCATTTCATTTTACCAGGTAAGTACATACTTGACACTACACAATATTCAATATTGATTAAAATACACATGACTATTTATGTTATCGAAAGCATTGTTTGAGGAGACCAAAATATGCTTACCTTCAATCGGTGATATATTATATTGGGCAGATCCATTCGATAGCTCCAGAAACTTCCAATTTTGTGAATTGTGAATCACCATGTTGTCAATGAATATAAATAACTACCTGAAAGAAGCTATTGTCATCAATCCATTATCAATTTATAAACAAGCCGAGGGCTAGTCTTCACAATATTTAAGTAATGATATAGCACCCTTCAACTTATTTGATAGCAATTAAACATAATTCTAATTTACCATTGTTTTTAACAATAACCATCGATATTTGCTGGATGAGTAATTGATTCAATGTAATATAATATGTTTGTTACTCAATAAAGTAAAATAAACTAAGTAACAACCATTTTTTCTCGAAACATTTTGGCTTCTGGATGGATTCTGAGTCACAGTAGTAAGACTTGATGCCGACTTATTGCCAACCATTAGTGAAACAGTTCAAGCTTCAAGCCTGCCCTGAAGATGCCACCTGTAATGGTTGGCGAAACGTTGGCATCAAATCGTGCAATTGTGACGCGGAATCCATCCGCAAGCCAAGATTTTTCCAGATTAGCTATCCGCGTCTACTATTCAAGATAACCATTTTTTCTCTTTTGTTCTTTTGACTTCTGAAGTTTGAAACATATTAAAGCGTTATTATTGTTGATATAATCGTTTATTCAGAACATAATACAACATCATTATTTTGTAAATTAATCATCAATTGACAAAACATAGATCCAACACCAACTTGATAATTGGTTAAAACTATCATAATGTACATAAATGCACCAACCACATATTATACCTACCAATAAAATTGATAGTTCTTAACTTCACCCAAATCTTTCAAGTCGAATCACTTTGACAATACATTGCTGATGATTTCTATTTTATCTTTCTTTTTATAACAAATTAGCAAGTCATCAACATACATTATCAAGTAAATTACATTATTTCCATCTTGCTTAATGCATAGATAATATCTCGCTACTAACAAAACTTATTTTTCTTCTAGATTCATCGAAACAATCATACCATGCTCTAGGACTCTCTCATAAACCATATACATATACTTTATCTAATTTGTAAACCTTATCTGTACCATCCTCGTAACGTCTAGGTTGCATCACATAAATTTCAGACATAACTTTGCCATTATGGAACACAGTTTCTACATCCATTTTTTCAATAATTAATGTAATTGAAACATCTATATTTTGTGCAATAATAATGGAGATTAAACACTTCTATTCTATTCCCAAATATCTGATGCCTCAAGATTAGCAATCAAACATTGATGATTCATTTGTTTACTATATATATTTGCTGTAAAATAAAATCTGTATCATAATTTTTGGTAAAATTGCTAATTTAATTCCATTCTAGACCCAAGGAATCTGCGACAAAGATGAATTTAATGAGTTTATTACATGTCTCAAAACTGACTTACCAGCAACATTTCGAATTACTGGATCTAAAGGTGAAGCCAGCAGAATGTTGGATATTGTACAAGGGGAATTCATTAAGGATTGTTTAAGTCATGAAAATGAAGATCAGAAACGGCCCAATATTTTCCCTCTGCCGTGGTAAGTCTTACATTTAGTAAATACTCAAGTTAAGTCTGTAAATCATAGAACTTATGTACACTCATCGAGTCAAATTTATACAAATTTAATTAATTAAATCCTACCAAATTCCTACGTACGTCTTTATAATGTTGAAAGTGTATTTATGTAGAATGCTAAAATAATTATTAATTCTTAGTAGGATCAGACAAGCTTTTCCTATCGTAGTTCATAAATCTTTACCATCTGGTTAGAAAGTAGGAACTTGAACGTGTAAGAATTTGTTGTCAGTCTAATTCACACATTTCATGACTTTTCGCTGTAAACAAATTACTTTGTAGTGGTTTTTAATACATATTCATTTACTTTCAACATTAATGTGTTACAATTTCAATTACACGTGTTTTTTTTTCGTTTCGGCGACGTGGGCCTTGATACAATTAGTTTTAAGAAACCCTATTTTAGATAGTGATTATTTTTGATACGTCTGATGATGGTCGTGAGACCGAAACGCATGTAAAGACGAAAATATAGTAAATATGTGTTATGTGACCTATTTCCCTAGAATTTACATCATCAATACATATTAAAACGGAGTTCCATATAAAATTTAGTTTTATTCACATTTTACAAATCATTAAGAATGAACTTAAGCACATATAATTTAGACATAGTATATGAATAAAACTAAATATATGTATTTTGGAAGACGTGCAAACTTTGCATGGCGCATGTAGATTGTTCATATGATATATTTTGAATCAGGTATCCAAATAAACTAGCATGGCAAATGGAACTGACCAGAAAAGACATCAGACGTTGTGAAGCATACTATAAATTGCACAACTTTCTAATTCATGAAACGGAACATGGAACAATTTCAAGACAAGAAACAGTTAGCATGATTCCACCATTACTTTTGGACGTGCAACCCCATCACAAGGTAATAATAAATCAACCAATCTCTTGTCTTCCTTCAATGGGACTATTTCAGATTTTAGACATGTGCGCAGCACCAGGTTCAAAAACTGCTCAATTATTAGAATTATTACATGCAAAAGATGATCCCATACCCTCTGGATATGTTGTTGCAAATGATGTTGACAATAAACGGTGTTATATGTTGGTGCATCAAGCTAAAAGATTGAATTCTCCATGTGTTGCTGTTATAAATCATGACAGTGCAGTTCTACCAAATTTGATGGCTTCATTACCTGATGGATCAACAGAGCGGGTATGTTGAGAAAAAAAACGAATGAAACTTGATAAACCACCTTTTGTTTCGTTTTCAACAGACTTCTTTTCAGGCTTTAATTATATTTTAATTAAAACCTATAACCAGCGCTTTTTTGTAAGAAAAAGGTACCGGGAGTTAATATTTTATTAAAATATCTTACATTCAGTTCTTAACATAAATTTAACCTATTGTATTTAAGACAAATGTTCATAGTAAATTCAAAAGGTTTGTCCATTTCTCTTCTGACAAATCTATCTTCTTCACTTCTTTGAAGTTATTATATAAGACCAAATGCTGTTCACAACAACGTATTTTGAAGGATCTTCAGCTCTGACAAATTTGTCTTTTATATACAAGAGCGCTGATATTGTCATACTCTTCAATGAAGCTCTTGTAGGGGTGTCAACTATTTTGACCAATTTGATTGAACGAATATGACAAAGTAACAATTTCCCTTAGAGCATGGCCGTATTTTTTCGCATAGAATTCCCTTACGATTTCAACGTCGGATTGTATCACCCCACTATATAACGATCAAATCCATTTCTTTTCTTGTCCATTGTAATAGCGAACAATTGTTTGTGACAATAATACTGAAAGCAGCAACAAGAACAACAAATATTTGTGATTAACAATTAATGAAAAAAAGTCCATAATTGAGCAATTACTTGTTAAAAATTAATCTAATCCACAGAAAGGATGTACGTCTCTAGATCGATCAGTGACACCACGCCATAATATTTCCGGTCAGTTGTTTCGCCTTCTCGGGCTCATCAGCAGAACTAGTAAAGCTGTAGTACCTCTATTACAGATCGATATTTCTGCTGAGGTTTATATTACCCATCGATAGAAAGTACCAAAGGAGTAATGAATTACAAATGGCAAAGATAATGATCGGTAATATTAAAGCTTTCCTACAAGTTCCGCTGATAAATCCAAGACGACAAAATGTCCGGAACTATTTAGCTCATCGATCGAGATAGAATTAAACAATAAATACACTTCTCATAATAATATTCTTTACTTTGTGCTGGTAACTCCCTGTTATCGATAAGCAATGAAACTACAGTTAATTCAATTTCTCATTATGATTATTTTAATAAACTATCACATTCATGAAATAAAATTCTTTTTACTTTTGTTTTTATCAATTTCAATTTATTCGTTTATGAAAACAGTACAAAGACATACAGTATTTTATCAAACTAGTCAGTAACAGTTGTAACCATTAAAAATCAATTCATTTGAAAATTGAATACATATATTAATTATTATTCAAGCACAAAGTATATAGGTAATTATCATGAAATATTTACACAATTAAATATAAATATTAGTACACAAATTATAAAACATTCAATTTACAATATAAACTGGAAATTAGGTACTGAGGTACTCCTTAACGAAATAGAATGCATGTTTTAGTAAATATGTGTATAGTAAATTTTTAAATATTTTCAATGGGTGATTGTCATATTTATTCACAAAATACCTTGATAAATATGACAATTCTGTTCAACCGATAAACGTGAGAATGGTACGTGAATATTATGATTTATACGGGTTCCATATCTGCGAAATATATTATTTCTAATGTGAGTGTGTTCCTGGTTTTTAATATTCAGCACCAGTTGATACATGTACATACATGGAAGAGTAAAAAATTGGAGTTTTACAAAAAGTGCATCCAACATAAATCGGACGATATTCTTCTGAGCAATGAATATCCTCCCCATGTGGGAAGAATTACCTCAGAATAGAAAACCGTGTTTTTAAACCGAATCAATGACTGTAGTATGATATATTTAAGACTTTCAAAGAGACCGTGTTTCTTAGCATTCTTATCATATAACATTTGCTACTCAGTTTGCTTACGATGCTGTTACATTGTGCTTCCCATGTCAATTTATGGTCTATAATCATTCCAAGAAACTTAATTTCATATATCTCCTCAATTGTTGTATGATTTATCTTGTTAAGTGAACTAACTGAAATTATAGTTTATGTTCTTCTGTTTGAATAGTATGGAGAAGGTTTTCTTTTCATTAACTGTTAATACATTGTTCAGACACCAGCGATGTATTAGCACAGCTATTTGTTTTTGCTATGGGTTGTTTAATTTTTCTTCGGTAGTAATTTGATTTGTATCGTCGGTATATAGTATAGTTCTGTATGCATCACAACATGACTGCTCTAAATAAGACATAAAAACTATAAAGAATATTGGACCCAATATTGACCCTTGTGACACACCTATATTTATCTCCGTTGAATTAGATTTATAAGAGTACAACTACAATTTTTTGCCTATCTATCAAGTAGGATTCAATCCAGGCATTGGCACTTATATTGCAGAAACACTAATGTGACTATAGTTTCGACAACTAGCGTGTCATCTTCAATCGAATACGAACTGTCATAAGTAACAGCTTCATCCATTAAAATTATATTTTTAACATAGAATATGGTTTTACGGAGGACCTAATTGATGGGGAGCGTTACGCTAGATGCGTTAGGGAGAACCGTTACGTGAATTTGTAACAGGTATGATTGGTCGAGACCACGGTCGTACATACAGGTCTGGGGACTCGTATGTTTGACATGGGTCTCTTACGCGTCGCCAAACTCGTAGTCCCTCGCTCAGCCACTAGCTAGCGCTTGGATCGAAGTGGTAAAACGATTTCTTTCCGGAATCGCAAGCAGTGTTACTAAGTATTCTGATTTGAGAGAGGAATAGAACTGTTACTCTTGTCAAAATGTATTACTCACCTTAAAAATAACTTCCCCTTTTTCGTTATACATGCTCGCACACATAAAAGACCTCGTTAAAACGATTTCTATCCGGAATCGCAAGCATCCACTTTTTTCTTGCTTTACACTTTTGTACCCCGTTTTGCATTTCGGCACAATGCACGATTTCGTAATTTGTTTCTAAAAACGCAGGTATTCCCTGTGTTTACAAGTCAATTATGACAGTTGTCAGAGAATTTCGACTACTGCGCCATCCTTTTTGGTACTACCCGACAGTCGACGCTTAGCGGGCCCACTTCTCACATAGAAAACAGCCTCGAGTCCCCAGACCTGTATGTACGACCGTGGTCGAGACCAATAGGCTCCTCCTTCTCTTATAACAGCGCCGAACGAGGGCGGAAACAACCGAGCGTAGAGGAGTGTATACGTGACCACATTCATATAAGACAGTCTACTGAGGACGCGGACCTTGTTCAGAATTGTCAATTTATCCTTGTTTATTTGTTGGGAAGAAAGAACATTAAACTTGTTCTATGTTATTCGTTTTTATCTAATGAAAACTACATTTTTTTATCACTGTTAATAGTGGATTGTATCTTCCATATGTATTCTTTCTAATAGACAAATGGAAATAGAAGTTAAATAACAATTCATTGTCAAACAATTGTTCAAATCAGTTTTATTAAAGTGTTTGTTGTTTATTTTGAAAATGCTCAAGAAATTCCATCATTCCAGTCATATTTATTCTAATGAAATTATAAAACATCTCTTTATATTTATTCTAATGAAATTATAAAACATCTCTTTTTATTATTTTAAACCATTTATCTCATATACATATTAGGGGATAAGGTATATATTATAATTCAATTGCTATCAGATATTTCAGATTCTCAAATATCTGCCTTTTATACAGGTACTATTTGACAGGATTCTTTGTGATGTGCCTTGTTCAGGGGATGGAACATTGAGAAAGAACCCTGATATTTGGATGAAATGGACCCCAGCTAATGCTCTTAATTTACATGGGTAATAGTGTACTTCTAAAAGATTTCTTCAGCGCACTTGATACATCTTTTACTTCTGCAGGATACAAACTAGAATTTTAAGAAGAGGTGCTGAAATGTTGAAAGTAGGTGGACGAATAGTTTATTCAACTTGCTCACTTAATCCTATTGAGAATGAAGCTGTGATCCATCGCATTTTAGTTGAAACTGAGGGAGCTTTACAACTAGTGAATGTTTCCAATTTAGTGCCAGGATTAAAGTATTCTCCTGGTAAGTATTTTTTTGATTACTAAATGTTAATTGTAGACTAAAGAAGATGGTTCTATTTGATTTATATCAGAATTTGGTGTTGTATCTTCCCACTTGGTGATTGAATGTTGTCATTTAGAGTTTGGAAATTGACATTGTAGTACATATATTAAAAATATGGGCCTGTTAATTGAATTGCCTTCTATTATTATAGGCATGGAGAATTGGGCAGTGGGAAGTAGAAATTTGGAATTTT
Source organism: Endomychus coccineus (assembly GCA_958510875.1). Classification (NCBI taxonomy): domain Eukaryota; kingdom Metazoa; phylum Arthropoda; class Insecta; order Coleoptera; family Endomychidae; genus Endomychus; species Endomychus coccineus. The sequence goes on along the minus strand of OY294068.1, from coordinate 51,369,373 downwards.
ATAAATCATTTGCTGAGGTAGATGAGAAGTGGAAAACTACTATCAGACCACAAATGTTTCCACCACTCCCAAGCGAAAAGGAGAAATACCATTTGAACAGATGGTATGTACTTCACAGCATGGTATTATCATATCATGTGCTAATATATCTTCTTGATGATTTGTCTATAGTACTAAGAGCTAACATGGAAACTGAACTAATAAAAGGAATAAAATTATTTGTTACAAAGTATTCCTGAATATTCAACTTATTACGGAACATTAAAATGTGGAAACTGTCCAAATGGCAATTTTGTTCTTTGAAAATTGCAATCACCCAGTCTTTGGAATTGGTTCAGTTTACTTTATGTATATTGCATAACTTAAATAACAAATTCATAAGTTGATTCATAAATAAATCATTCTTATTCATGTGTAAAAACTAAAACAATAACTGATGGAAAAATTACTTCAGTAATATCTTGAACATCTTCATATTTTGTGTTAGGTTCTTAAATTTTCAAGTGCTTTGAGAAAATCAATTTCCAAAAATTGTTTGTACATAATGCTTCATATACGTTCAGCAATGTATGACGCATACTTTCATTTTTACAGTTTGCAACACATTACAGAGTTCCCTATATATTGTAGATGGACTTGACTATTCATATATTTGTTTTGAACTTGAATTTTAATAGAATTAAACTTCAAAAGTAGAGAAAAAATACAAAAATCTTGTTTACGTTTCATCCTTAAAATAAGACGACGAGAACCGGTTTCACATAAGCTGGGAGAGCTTGGTGGGTTGACAATGGAGCAGCGAAGGCATCAACATTTAGCAATTTTTACAAAAAACTACTGACTACCAAATGTTTTGATTCACTTCCGCAATATTAGGTATCCACAAACTCTCCATACCTGGTTTTTCCAATATGTTGTTCAAAAAATCTTTCTGCATGCCATTTGTACAATGGGATCCCTGTGAACATCAGACTGACTTCTTTTGCAAAATTTAAGAAACAAATATTACAATACCTAGCAGCGGTACAGACACGAATGTGATATACAAACTATGCAAGCTAAAATCTCTGTAATTGATATATGATTAACCCACATATCTTTATTAAGTCATACTTTTTTTTCAATTTACATTTTGTGAATACATCAGTGGCGGCTCCTCGAAGGAGGCTAAGGAGGCTCCTCACCAATTTATCTTGTTGATCATTCTTCATTTTATTTCCTGTTTCTCAAATACTTTTTTTAATTCTACAATTAAATCCCCGTTCTCAGTAGTTATTTATAATCTGGCAACAGTGCCCTGAAGCTAGACTCTGTATATATCTCAAACCCTGAACAGTGAACACCTGTTGTTCAACATAGTTGCCGTTTTTCAGACCAGTCCAATTGCTAAATACCGTAAAACATAACTGAAATGGCAACATTCTCAGTCGTCTTACCTGCCGCCGGCCTTCCAGTCCAGTACGCTCGGTGGTATGGAGTACGGCACATGCGTGTTGCGTCGGTGTTAGTTTTGTGACGCCACGCGAAGTAAGGTTAGGTTAGAATTTGTCTGTTCGGTAAATTATTAAAATTTAAAATGAGTGCTAGTGATTTAGTTACTGACTTCTTAGAATATCCATTTAGTGGATTAACATATGACAAAGTGTTTTTTGAAAATAAACGGCCTTTACCGAATTTGAAAGGATTAGTGATGTCAGGTTAGTATCAAAATCGATCATTTAATACTGACAATTATAAAAAATATTTATGGTTAACGGGATCTGAGATACACAATGAATTATTTCGCTGGTATAGCTTTTTTTTTCAACTTATCGTCATTTTCAATTTGTTTTAGCAAATCCATCAAACGATCTGAAGTTTTAAATAACATAGTAGGAAACGGAATTCCCTGTAATGCTCTAACTCGATGAAATTTTACATCACGTGCAGTGTTTACCATCCATAAAAATAAAGACAAATTAATTGAAACATTGGATTTTATATCAAACAGTGATGACTTTTCAACAGATCAGGTTTCATTAAATGCTGCTGTTGGTTTAAAATCTTATTTAGAAAATGAAGAATTTTTGTTTTTCCTTGATACTATTAAATTAATATTTGAACAAACTGATCTTTTTTTCAAATTTTACAACATAAATTCACTAATGTAATTTATTCAAGAGATCGTTTGTAACATCTCATTGATAAAATTTCCGTAATACAGAATTTCATTTCAATATTTTATTTGAAAGTTTTTCAACCGATGAGGCTCCTCCCGCGAAAAGGAGGAAAACATATAATTTGGTAGACAAGAAACTACATTATAAACAACTTTTATGAAATTTTAGATACTATTAAAGGTCAAATTGAGATTCGATTTTCTGATTTACATGAATTGAAGTTTTTCGACTTGACGAATAGAATATTTTTCGAATCTTTTTCAAAAGAGTTTCCCAATACACTTTTAGATAACTTAGCTCTAAAATATAAATTTTTTGATAAAATAGCACTGCACAATGAATTATGCGTTGTATACTGGGATATTTTAGGCCAGTACGACAGTCACGCCAATATGATAAAATATGTGATAGACAATGATTTGCAACAAGTTTTACCTCAATTTTATAAACTACTTTGTTTGACAGTCACTATATCCTGTCACGTCGGCGTCGGTGGAGAGATCATTTTCTACTCTCAAACGAATTAAAACTTATATGCGAAATACAATGTGCCAAAATCGTTTATACAATGTTAGTTTAATATCTACTGAAAAAGATTATTATAAGTAGCAGATAATTATAATACCTGGAAAACATGGCAAAGGAAGAACTTTGTCTACCCCCTTACCATTACATTTTTAACCCCATTCAATATAAATTTTCCATATCTTCATTTAAATCTTCCAGGTGAAAGTAGAAACAGTATGTTATGTACTTACTTTTTTTTCAAACATTTGGTAAACACCAACAGTTTGTTAATTACATTTAAGATTATAAATAATTTGTTTTATTTGATATAATGAGTAAAGAAACAATTTATTGAATCAAATCGTTTGTTGTATTCAAAAACATTGAAAACCTGCTCAACTTAACAACAATGGCTGACCTTGATCCATGATTTCAGATCGTTCTTAAACCATGTATAATACCGGGATATCAAAAATTATCTTGGTCAAGGGTGGTTGTGGAATCTGAAACGTGTCTTACTTTACGTTTGAAATAATTATGTCACTGTCACACTGACATCATCAATAACCTACAAATTCCATACCTATTTATTTCAATTTTAAAACAATAATGAACTACAAATTATGAAATAACGGTTTTAGTAACAAGAAAAACTAAATTACAGTAATTGTTGGAAATGTCCCCCGTTTTGTTCGATGCACAAGTTGACGCGCATCATCATGCTGTGAAAACCGTTTTGCAGCATTTCTGGCGTTATGGTTGCACATTGCTGAACTATTCTTTGTTGAAGTTCTTGCAAATTATATACCGGAGTAGCGAAAATCTTGTTTTTCAAGTAAGGAAATATAAAATAGTCCATAATTGTCAAGCAAGGTGATCTCGGACGAAACTCAACTTCTGTATGCTAGAGTTTATACATTTTACCTCGATCTTGTTAATTCGGGGCCGTTGTAATAAAGTGTTTTCGGTTATAGGCCGCTAGCTTTTAACCGTTTCGGGTACGTCGCACGTAAGACGCGCGTAGCTGCGATCTGAGAATACCTCAAACTATTTTAATTAAATTTTCCTATTTAATCGATATTTTGGGGCCTGAAAATGTGCCTATGCAACGGCCCCGATGATAATCTCACGACATGGAGCGAAAACGGCACGCGAAAAGTCGTCGTAAAGCCGTATTAGGTACAGAAAGTTTTCACTTTTCCAACTCGCGAGCTACGGGCTTCTCACGTGAACGTCATTCGATTTATCGAAAATTAACTATTTCAAACCTGTTTTCGACCCGGTTTGGAGTTTTTTCGACCTTGTAAAAGATTCAAAGTTAACATTTCGACCATTTTCTAACTAACAATAATTTGTAGTTCATTATTGTTTTACAACTGAAATAAATAGGTATGAAATTTGTAGGTTATTGATGATGTCAGTGTGACAGTGACATAATTGTTTCAAACGTAAAGTAAGACACTCCTTTTAGATTCCACAACCACCCTTGACCAAGATAATTTTTGATATCCCGGTATATACATTGAGGTGTAAGGTTTTTTAGGGTTTTAAATAATGGAAGAAATTCTCATTTGATGTGTTTCGGATTTCAGTTTCTGAATACAATTTTTATTGAATTACATTGTTTAAACGTAAATTTTGACTTTTGCCAAATAACAAGTGTAAGGTTTCTCTAGCCTGGACCGATCAGTAACATCAAAACTATTAGTTGCTGACTACTCTTTCGCTTTCTTGACGTTATGGTTCTCTAGCTCCCTGTTAGTCGGGCTATTTATATCCTTGACAGAATGATCGTTCAGTTGCATTGCAAACTTTCTCGTTACGCTGACGAGCTAGAGGGAACAAAACAGCTATCCGGAACTATTAGTTTGTAATGTAACTAATTTATTTCAAAATTTAAACTTTATTCGTATACTCATTCATACTAATTAACTTAAAAAAATATTATATTTCAATTTGAACAATGCAATTCGATAAAAATAAATTTCTGAAGACGGGGAAGGCCAAAACCCATCAAATGAAAATTGGGTTTCGATATGATCATCACACTACAGTGTCAGATGATGATACATAAAGACTAAATTAATATTGATTTTCGGTTTATTGTATGTTTCTGTACATTTTGACCAACTTCATGCATCGTTTTGATTAAACGACCTATCTATTTATGTATGTTTAATTGCAGTATAAGAATATTGCCGCATCAACAAAATACAGGTGCCTTTTTTGTGGCAGTATTGGAGAAAACTAGAGATTTGAATTGCAAAGAGCAATCGTCAAAATCTGATAATGTAGAAGGTGAAAATAAAGAAACATCATCTTTGGAAGTTAAAAAACGACAAAACGACGATTATTTACCTGAAGGTCAAAGGAAGAAGAGAAAAAATGGATACAGAGAAGATCCATTTGTTTTCTTCAAAGAAGATGAAGATGTGTGGAATGATATTAAATCATTCTACCAGGTGACAGATGAATTTGATTCTAAGTGTCTGTTAACGAGATGCCACATTGGAAAGAAAAAGAACATTTACTTAACGTCTCACGGCATAAGAGATCTTGTATTACAAAACCAAGGAAGTATCAAGTTTATAAACACTGGTGTCAAAGCTTTTGTCCGATGTGACAACAAGAATATGAAATGCGCTTTCAGGTATGTATTTTAGTTACATGATTCTTTAAACTTCAAGATTGATTATAAGCTGAAGGCAAATCAATGTGATGAGCTAGCAGTCAAAAATTACTCAGTATTACTGTTATTGCTTTACTTTTGGTATATGTAATATCTGATACATCTAAGTAAAAAGTATTTCATTGCTCAAACCCAGTCATATGGTTAGTTTTTAAATTATAGCATTCTAACATTGACTTGAGTTTTGAATTATTGAAGTTGTATGATGATTAAAACTATAGTGATAATATTATTTTTAGAATAGCTAACGATGGACTTGAAAGTATTTACCCTTTTATTGGTGATGATCGTAAAATAAATATTCCCAAGGAAGATTTGATCACTCTTCTTCTAAACGACGATCCTATGAAGTCGCCACCTATCAGCACATTGTCTCAGATTGTGCAGAAGCAGGTAGAATCATTAAGTAAGTCTAAATACCAAGTTTTCCCATACCAAAGTACCTAAATTTGATGCAACACAGTTTGATCTTAACTCTCTTGGTTTCGTTATTTTTTTTCCTGTGTTTCATCCCTTCAATCTCTAGTGTTCCGCGCGGGAATAACTCAGAATTGAATTTGTTTCAAATGAGCAAAGTGGACTGTAATAATTATCGCGGTTGAATTAAAATGCGAAATAAATCTCGAGATCCTACCTTACATATGATGCGCACAGCCAAATCACAGTGTAGTTATTTACTCCTGCTGAAGTACGGCAGGAAGAATCCTTGATCCTCAGGGACAGCGATGCTGGTTGACAGATGTGGTCGTCAAGTCACTCAAGTTTAACGCTGTATTATCGCGTAATATTATAGGATAACTATGATTAGCAGGAGCTAAATATCGTAGGTTATTATTTAGATTCAAAAGTTGAAAATAAGTTAATAGCGGTTGTAAGTTAATGGCGGGGTAGCGGTTGTAAATTAACAGAAGTGGTTTCTCAGTTAACCATTATAAGAATACTGTTCAATAGACAATCGACAGAGCGAGCACACGTGATCGCTAAGTTATTAATTATCATTATCGCGCAACGCGTGTAGCGAAGGATCTATAGATTATTTTGACGCGGAAATTAATGATTTCAATACGTTATCTGAAATGCTCATATATTGAGGTAAAATAAGAAAATTATTGAATAAATTGATAATATTATTTGAATGCATTTAAAAGTACGTGGGGACGCAACAGCCAGTAACCTATGAATAGTGACAAACTGACAACATAACTTCTTAGGCATTTATGTTAAGAGAACACTTTATTTTAAATAGTTATGTGTATTAGTTCCTGAGTTGGTGTAGTGACTTTTTGATTATACATAGAAGATTGATTCAGTTAAACGGCTTCCAAAATCGTTTCCAATTGGTAAAATTACTCTCAAACAATAAATTAGTTTGTCGATGCTGCAGTCTTTCCGTCAACGAAGCTAGCATCATCAAAAATAAGTCGAAAATGAAACTTAAGATTCACTATTGAACAGAAAATTATGATTTCTTTGAATTTTATTCTATTCACGTATCTTTTATTGTAGTTATATTTTTGATTAATATTCCTTTCAATGTTCAGAAAGTATGTCTTTCGTATTTCCTTCTTTGAAATACTTTTATTGAAGGAAAACGGAATAAAGCCCAGCCAATATAACACATTCTTCAAACACCGTGCAATATTCGAGTTTTAAGTACTTTGTTTTGTTCAGGTCCAGGTAGCTGTGTCTTAATATATACAGAAGAATTAGGAAATGGTAACGAACCTCTGGTTATTCATATTAGTGGATGGAGAGGAACTACTTCATTACGTTCTTATATGACTGCACACAGCACAGTCCACTTGCTGAGATTACTTGGAGCAGATATTTCCAAATTTGGTAGGTTTTAACGTTTATCCTCTAAAATAGGCAAGATGAACTGAATTTGAAACACACATATAAATAAAGGGTGTTTTTTAGTGTGATAGTACTTCAAATTGGAAAAAAAATGAACTTTGGCATTATGTTATGGAAAATCTTATGCCATTTATTGTTTGAATATTATTTCCGGCATGTAACTCCGCAACAGGCTCTAATATACTATGACTTACCTTGTCACTTTTGCGGTAAACTTCAAATCCGCGGGCGCCAGATTTTTCTAAAGGTTAACTTCTTTTTGAGGACTTCTGCTAGGGTCCTCACAACAAGGCTATAGATAGCCTTGTCCCTAGGGTAGCTATAGTGAAGTATAACCAGGGCCCATTGGGCAGAAAAACAGTATCAAAGTTGTAGGTTTTAATTACAATTGATACTTGGTTATAACTTAGCTCGTTAAAAGATGGAGCAGAAATAACTTGATAAAACGGGGAATTCCAAATATTAAATATATAATGATAATAAAAAGTACACTTTCAGAATAATTAGTGGAATGCAATTGAATGGTATATGACACAAAAATCCACCTAGGTGGAAAATGTAAAGAAGCTCAATCGGTATAAGAAAACTGTTACAACATATCTATTTTTACTATATGTTCGGTCTTTAATTTCTATTCAACGGTACGGAATCGGTTGATAAATGATTCACATTTATCAATTTATGGAAAACAAATCAAGCAGGTCCTAGAGTAATAATAGTTGTACGGTAATTATTCAGATAGCATTATCAGTTGCAATGTTTACAACACACTACGATATATCAAACAGTGAATAAATATTAAGCTGTCATTTATCTTATATAAATTCACTAACACGGAACACTACAAATTCGGTTCTTTTTAACAACTATTACTAATTCTTTCACAATTCAAAACGGTAGTATTAACTAACTTCAAATTCTAATTCTCATTCTGATTAATAATCTCAAATTCTAATTCTCATTCTGATTAATAATCTCAAATTCTAATTCTGATTAACTTCAAATTTTAATTCTGAATAATTAATCATTACACTATAAAGGTACTATTAACTAACTTCAAATTCCGATTCTGAATCATTCTCTCGATCTTTTGTCTGTCACTGTCTTATATGTTTTCGAGGTTCTGGTCAAGTCCGTACCACTAATTCCTTCTTTGTGCCGTGGCCTTTTTTATTTATGCCCCGAACAACGCTTGACAGTGACGCTACTTTTTAGAACTAAAATTCGCGCTCATGATCGTCCGGTAGTTCCTCCACGGCGAGGGAAACGAATGTTATCGGAGTTTTTTGGTTGTACGCAGTTTTTACACATAAGGCTGTTCAAACTGTGATGCGTTAATTTACCAGATCCCCGTTTTTGCAACATAAGTTAATCGGAATGAATGCAAGTCTTTTTTAAGTGGGCATAAAGACGCTATGTTTGATTCATTTATTGAGATACTTACACCTATTCAAATTACGGAGATTTAGAAAAGAGACTATCACGGAATGCACATTCGAAGTTCACTCATATCTGTTGAAATAATGAACTGTTTAACCGGAGTTTACGTGTAAAATTCGTATTTTCTGCCCGATCTAAAATAAATGATATTTAAAAATTTAAGCTTCGTTACAATACCCTAGAAGACCAATTTTCGGCCATTTTTCATTTTTCTCAAATAACATGAACAATGTAAGGCTCCCAATGGTTCAAACGCCACTGCATTATCTGCATACATTAAATACTTTACCTATCGCCGCAGGAAATAATTCAGTCTCAGTTTCATGTCCATTACGCGAAATCACATGATCGCTGAACGTGTCTGAATATATCCTTTGTTTCACGTGCTGGATAGCATGTATCATAGTCCTGTTAGAACCACATCTCTTCCACGTTCATGCAACCCAATTGGGGAATGAAATAGTCTCTTATCATGGCTATAACGTTTGGCATTGACGGTAACACGCTGGCTGCCATTGCTTTTACTCAAAATGTGACAATTTTGTTTGTTGACGTAGCCATTGAACAAAAAATGGTCCTCATCACTCAACAAAATTTTTCTATGAAGCAATAGGTCAACTTGCATTTGATGTGCAGCACGTTCGCTAAAAACATACTGTTGACTTTTTAACTACTAACTAGCTATCTTCAAAGTAAACTCAAATAGAAATCAAAATGTGCCTGTTTAAATTTTCTTTCTATACTTTGACTACACGAGAGGGAAACCTATAACGTTCGAAGAACATCGTGTGACCCAGCGGTGGAATGCTGGGAGAGAATTTTTCTTGAAGGTTTGGAGGTTAAAGGCATAGTTGAAGACCCCACTAAGCAAAGAGTTCCACAGCTTCGCTGTTTGACCGAAACATAAATTCTAGTAGGAAGAAGTTCGGCAGCTCTCGAGTTGAGACAATGAAGGGGTGACTAGCTTGAGCTAATCTAGTCCACCTATCTGGCATCTCTCACGGTGGAACAACAGACGAGATTTCTGACGAACACCGACAATGGAAATATTTATAGAAAAGGGAGAGATCGCCCACCTTTCTACGATGTTCTAGAGAGGTCAATGAATTCGTAAGTGTGACATCATCAATCAGGCGAATAGCTCTTCTGGATAGAAGCCAAGAGCTTCAGCATATGTGAACAGTACTCCAGAACAGGTGTGCTTTGTAGATTATGAGGAGCTGTTGGTGTGTAAAGTAGCTCTTGTCACGTAATAGAAAAGAAAGTTTTTATGAAACGGTTTTCGCAATGAACCTCACATGATCATCTCATGAGAGGGTGCTATTGGTTGTGATCCCGAGCATGGATATGGAAAACTTCATAGGAATAGTTGTATCTGACATCATCATATTAAGGATTGTGGAATCTGCCTTTCTAGAGTAGGCGCAAGGTTGAGTTTTGGTTGCATTAAACTACTAGATTATCAGAACACGATTTCAAATTCATTGCCAGATCTCCATTAATCGCTTCAATATGTCTCTGTCTCGCTCCTCTGGCTTCATTGGATGATATAGGGGACTCTAGATGAGAAAGCAATATGAAGTATATCATCATCTGCAAAGCACTTCCAGCATATCGTTGATGTGGAGAAGAAACAAAGTTGGTGCCAAGACAGGTCCCTGTGGGACACCAGCATTGATGGCTATTGTATCGGAGGGTACTTCGTCAACCACCACATGGAGTGATCTATCTGAGAGAAAACACGATATTAAGCGACAAACCATATGACGGAAGTTTCCCAAGAAGGCTTTGGTGCCAGACTCGGTCAAATGCTTTGGAAATATCCAATGCTACAGCTAGATATTCCCCATGTTTTACAATAGATTTCTGCCATACATGTGTTACGTGGGAAAGCAGGTTTCCTGTCGACCTCTGCTGGCGAAAGCCATATTGATGGTCATTCACTATTTTGGAGCTCTCTAGGTATTGAATGAGCTCGATGTTGATTGCTTTCACATTAGAGATCACAGATAATTGTGCAATGGGTCTGTAATTATTAGGAAGGGTATTCTTTCCTTTTTTTGGAATTGGTTGGACTCTGGCTGTCTTCCAGCTGGAAGGAAAAACACCAAGTTTGTATGAAAGGGTAAACAACCTGCAGAAAACTGGTGTTATTTCAAGCGCACATACCTTGAGAACGACAGGTGGAATTCCGTCTGGTCCCATAGACTTTTTGGTATTGAGATCAAGCAGAATGCGCCTAATTGTGCGCTGACGAAAGATTAAAAGGTTGGATCTTTCTTGTGGTGTAGTAGCCAGTGTGTGACCATCTTTGGTTAGGGGAGGGAATGAACTTGGAGTAAAATTTCTACCAATTTCTTTGGCGAAATTCCAAAACGAACGGGAAACATTCGGGGTTTCGATAAGTGTTGATCTTATTTTGGCGTTATATGCCTCTTTCGAAGCGTTTATTGCTTCATTGTACATATTTCTGGTTTCAACATATTCTGTTCTGGTCCTCAGACATTCTTTAACGCGCCTATGGCGGTATGCTGTTTGTTTTGAAGCGACGGCCCTAGAAATTCCAAAACGAACGGGAAACATTCGGGGTTTCGATAAGCGTTGATCTTATTTTGGCGTTATATGCCTTTTTCGAAGCGTTTATTGCTTCATTGTACATATTTCTGGTTTCAACATATTCTGTTCTGGTCCTCAGACAATCTTTAACGCGCCAATGGCGGTATGCTGTTTGTTTTGAAGCGACGGCCCTAGAACAGATTTTATTGAACCATCGTTCACCAGATGACGAGGATTTGTTGGTAGGGGGTATGTAAGTTTCCATTCCTAGCCTGATATCTCTGTGGCACATTACGTTGGGTCATCAGATTCAAAACATACACTTCTCCAAGGAAACTCGGATAAAAACATGCGAAGACCATCCCAGTCGGCTGAGTTGTAATTCCAAACTGGGCATGGTGGTGTTGTTTTGGTTCGTGGAGTGATATAGGGACATGTAATGGTCAGTTTTCCAATGGTGCACGAACCATACTACGTAGGGATCTGGATTGTTAGTCAGGAATAATTCAAGCGTATTCGCATAATGACAGTTGTTATCAGGGATCTGTGTAGGTTCATTAATTAACTGCTTGAGATCATAGGTAATGGCGAAGGCCTCTGCCTGTCCCCCTGCGTCATCCGTCTTTTTTGAGAACTTGAGCCAAGCGGAGTTGTGAACGTTGAAATCCATCCCCCATGATGATAATTTCAGCTGTTGGATAGTTCTGCTGAAAGAGGTCAAGTTTCAGAGAAAGAACTGCAAAGATTTCACTATGAGCTGGTTCATTTGGTGATAAATGGAGACAACAGAGAAATGTTGTCTGTTTGTGATTCTCAAGCTTGAACCACATAACATCGAATTCTTGTGGTTCTATATTCTCCTCTCGGTGGCATGTTAGATCATTCTGGAATAGAGACAGATACCTCTTTTGAATCTGAAACGAGTTTAGAGCTCGTAGCCAGGACAGAGCATATACATCGTTTTGGTGGATGGAATTAATTGGGTATATAAGGGATTACCGTCAGCTGGAGACAAATCTGAATTCATTAAATTGCTGAGCTACATCAAGTAGCGATCAATTATTTTTCGGATGGACGATCTGTAAGTTTTGGGAACGAAACCATGAAGTTCATAATAAATTTGCAATCGTTCAGACCTGTCTCGATCACAAATTCTAGTACATCAAAAAAACAGTCATTACAATCCATATCACTATAGTAGTATGAAATATTCCAAAATAGGCGCGCATATTGTTACATGTACTGATAACAAGTTTGGAGTGCATATCTAAGCTGGATGAACAAGTCAAACAAAGATTAAAATTTACAGTTTTTCCGTTCAAGATTATAAACTGTATGAAGTGTGTAATAACTTGTTTCAGATGTGAACAAATTTAAAAAATCTGGAGATGAACTGCAAAAAGTGGAAGAACCTGAAAATACTTCTCAGTGAAAAAACAATTGCTGGTAAGTAATTTATTAAAAACATTAACAATCGGAAAACAAATATAAAATGTCTACTTAATTTGAATACAATATCACTTGAGAATCGAATAATGCACTGGACCTAATAATTTTCTAATTTTTGTGCTATCACTGCACATCAAAACTTGGGGAATATTTTAAATGGAATGTTTTTTAGGTAAAATTGACTATAAAAATTTTCCATATTTTTTCATGCAAGCTAAATTATCAACTGGTTTTCTTAATATAATAAAATCAACTCTTTCAAACAAATAAGTGATTTAATTAAATTACAAACAACGTTACCATGTTTTCATACATCCAAATAATGGAAAAGTTGTTTGATCTAGAATTTGTCTGTTTTTGTCAATACAGTTTGTGTTCAATTAATTTTAGGATAGATTGAAGAGTATATTGAGTTTGATTGTACTTTCAGCTAGTTCAAATTAAATTATTATATTTACATAACACAATAATATTCTCTATGAGAGGTTGTAGAATTTTAGCTAAAAGTAATCAATATTTTTATCATAAAGCAGACTTAGTACAAATTATTCTTCAACTTAGTTCTTTCACATATTATTCCATTAGATTTAAAAATATATTATTTTGCTAGTGTTAGTCTGTGTAATTTAAAAAGCAATGTATTATTATCGCCAATATAAACCCAACTATTAAAATATTGCGTTTTTACTTAAAATAATCATATAATCAAATTCAATAACTTAACAATGGTTTACTTCTATTAACAAAATTTAATTTTTAATTTTATGGACGATTCTATTGCATAATAAATAGGATAGACCAACTCATGGTATTCTGATTTTGTGATTATCTTATTAAACTAAATAAATCTCTGCAATATATGAATTCCTGAAGATAACATAAACTAAATTGGACACAATCATTTTTGATTTCAACCCAAACAAATTTTTGGCACAAATTCTACATCAGGTTAGCTAACAAATTTGAAATACAAATACCTAATTCTAATATAGTAAAAAATATAATTAACAATTTTTTAGTTAAAAACTATTACAAGGACTTAATCAAAAATATTTGGACGTATAATTATTACCTTGTTTCTTTGGATAATTTTATTGTTTTCTTTGGTGTCAGATAGAATTGAATTTTATTTGTTGTATGTTAGATCAAAATTATCAAGTGCTTAGTTGTGATAAGCAAAGTTTAAACAGATCTATTGCACCAATGGTGAACTTTAATTCATTAATTAAATTAACAATCAAATTCAATTTCATACAATTATAAATAGATTGATTTAGACGAATGGGCTTATCATACGTCATAATTGATATTAGAAATTACAGTAATTATTACCTAAATTTACAGGACGGTAGAATCAAACAGTGCTTTGTGCCGTAATTTTTATCAGACAGTTAAAATGAGTATTGTGCTACAAAATTTTCAATTGAATTGAATTCACTAAATTTGAATTTTCACTTGCTTTTGATTTTGATTCTTCATGAATTTATTACTTTTTAGACAAGGTTTCTCACCCATCAAATGATTCTTCCAACAAGGTTCTTCATCTTCCAGATTGCCATGACATAGGGGACACCTGTTATACCCCACTGGTAGTTCTATAAACAAGATTAATTAATAGTAGTAAAGTGAATAAATAAATGCAAACAATGAATATTATAGAAGTTGTGGTCTTATATTTATAATACATTTACCTCCACTAATGTTATAAAAGTTAAAATATATATCAACAACTTCAGCAAAAGCTCAAAGAGCTAATTTGAGAATACATAGAGTATACTCTTTCCTATATTTCACAGAGAAATTTGCTTTTATTGTAATAAGAATAGCTTTGTTACTGATGGAATTTCTAAAAGGAACTAGCATCTCGACAAAGTTATCCACAATGGAAGAAATGTGGATGAATTCGTTCCAAGCTGTTTTGGAAATCAATCTGGATTTACCTCTTCTCATTTAACCAGAAGGAGGAGTAGGCAACATACAGCCTTCAACAATTGGTCGCTACCATGTCGCAGGATGACATTGTGCTTGAGAATAGAATACTGATGGCCAAAGAATTCAGGAGATGATTCAGACAGCATGTCTACCATCATTAACTATGAGCTCCCAAGAAGGAGATGAAAGGAATCGACCTATTAAGGGCAGACAGTTATTACCGCTTGCATGGTACAATTCTCAGACACGAAAACCGTTTGTAACAGTCTTGGTTCTTACTGTTGTGATTCAATGGTGGTACGGAACTGCCAAAAAAATTATTCACCAACTCTGTTGTGTATATCTGACCATTTTGGCATTGATGCTGCCAATTCTACAATAGAAAAGGTGTTGCCAAAAAAGGTTTCTGGCCGAACTAGCGCTTGGTTAAGGCAGCTGTTATTTTGTATTGAGGGTAAAATAATAAACCGTTCGCCTCGGAGTAAAACCTACAAATTCTAATTACGAGTAACAAAGGTCAAATTGTCTACCTACAAGAATCCGGCTTAAATAAGCTAAATCCGGGTTCGCTTGAATGATGAAACGGCAGAAAGAATTTAGGCAGTCAGGATTATCAAAAAGATAAATTTACTGCTTGTTATATTAGGTGAGCTACACGGTCGATGTGAAGGTTCAGCTCATTTATATCCGAGCATAAGGTAGTAGGAAATCCAGTAGTGACAATACAGATTTAGTTTGAATCAGTGGTGTATAGTTATTCAATGAGTGTGAGCGAGATTCGACAAAAATGGGGATAAATGGGCGTGCTATTCGTAGCGCGCTAGCTACAAGTTATTTAAAATTATGAAATCAATGTATAACCATGCTTGTATCGCGAGTTACTGCCGTGAGTGAAGTGATAGTGAGCATGCGCGCTTTGCATATTGTCAGTTACAACCCACAATAGCGCTCCCCTTATCTCTCTTGTAAAATTATACAATGCCTCTGACTCGTTCTAACTCAAGACTCCTATACTTCACTGATTTAGAATCATTCTGTATATACGTACTATCTGAATAGAAGAAAATATTTAACACAACTTGATGGGTTATCCAAATTAATAGTAATTTAAAATTGTGATTGAATTAATTTTCTTCTTTTATTAAAAAGCTCTATGTTATCACTTACCTTTACAATTCAATCGATGTGAATGAAATTCTTCTGATTTTACAGCTTCAGAACACTGTGCACATTGAGTGAAGATTTCTCTGTGTTCACATTCGACAATTAAGTGTTCTGTTAGAGAAGCAACTTCGATAACCTGGCTGCATTCCATACATCTCACCAACATGGGGCAGGATCTCCAATAATGAGAATTCATCGAATTATTCATATACAAAATACTACTCTCAGCTTCATTGCAGAAGATGCATTTTCTACAAAAACTATGTATAAACACCTCACATTGAAATTTTTAAACAAGAATAAAAGTATTAGTTGAAATTTTTGTCTTAATTAACGTCCCAACATCACGAAAAATACTTCATACTAGTTGGGAACACGGAATCCAAGATTACAATATCATCTTCTATACCAAGCTGCTATTGTCAATTTTGTCAGACACAAAATGTGAAGTACTATACCTAGCCGAATAACAGGTTTATTGAGGTTTGGTTTCAACAATAAACTCCTCTGAATAAGGCGGGGAATACAGCACATAAACTGACAATGGAAAATTATGAATTAATAAATGCTCAGAGAATTTTTCAATATGGTATAGACAGCTGCAAGAGTAGACCGGCGAGTAACAGTTGAAGTCAAAAGGTGTTTCGGTAAGAATTGACTTTTGTAATTTCAATAACATGCAAATGATCACGAATATTTTCGAAATTCGTTCGCTTACATTTTGCATGAATCGCATAAATCTGGAAGTATTTCGTCGATGCTACCTTTAGTAGTTGATTGTTTACGAAACCCGAAAGAATAATAGTCTATAGGTGTTAGATCGCGCGATGATCGACGCTAGTCTATGTTGCCAATACAAGAAATTACGTAAGTATGAAACATAGCCATCCTACTGAAACCACTTGTTATTCGTATCCATTTAGTTCAATTCAGGGTGAAAAAATCATCACGATTACGATTGTCATCCATAGTTATCGCAATTCCATCTGCATCAACGAAAAAGTATGGTTCAATAACACCACCTGCACACAAGGCACACCAGACTGTAACTCCCCTAATCCGAGTTTCCCTTATTATCATGAGGTGAATATAAGCATCGTCACTTTTGACGCGCGCGCAACTCAGTTCAATGGAGAATTCCATGCTGTGTCAAAGCCGATGAATATTATCGTGCTTATTACAGTTAGAATAAAGAGCTAATTGAATTCATTTTCGGTTCAAACAATTTACAATCTTGGTTGTGTATAAATTGAACAATTTTATGAATTTATTCCCTTTTAAGTGAAATTTATCTTTGATTTAAAATATTCAGTGACTCCTTTCATCAACCTTTGGTTTATCTAGAAACTAGTTCGGAAAGTGCCAAAGATTGTTATTATTAAATGTTTTTTTCATCAGTTTTCTTGACGATTTTTTGTTGTATTAAAATTTTATTCTTTCGTTCCCAATAAAAATTCATACGTATTCTGTAAACATTGTACTGACAGTGACAGAATACAAGTTTACAAAACTTGATGTTTTCTAAAAACTCGCCATAACTTGTTCAAGTCTTTACTATTTTTCCGATTCGACCTATCTATTTGTCAAAAAATATTGAAACCAAACTTGAATATCATGAATTTTTTTCAAGAAACTTTCAAAAGCAGCCTTGGTTTATTTTAAATTATTTTTTAGAAAAATGTGAATGATGTTCCAAATATTGTTTCAGGTATCAGTATCAATTTAAAGATTAAATTTTTTTGCAATAGATAAAATTATACATTCATCTAGATTTGATTAGCTTGGACTTTGTTTAAAGTGATCTCAATATAAGTCGTATCAATTCATTTAGCACAGTGGAAAAAACAAAACTAGTTAAATAAGCCAGTAAAAACTTGGAAGGAGCTCTTCCAAGTTTGACAGATGACCTACATTAGAACATTGGCATTAAAAAGTTAAAAATTTGAGGGACCTATATAACATATTGGATTCTCCAAACGTCATCTTCAACGTCTTATAATTTTTCAGCTGGAGCTTATAATGTATTATTATTATATATTAAATTTAATTTTTTATCTCTTCTATTTGGAAAGAATAGTCCTTCTAGGTAACGTGGAAAGCTTCACTTAAATCATTGAAGTATTTCAAATGTTATTTGAATACAAAGGGTTCCTAGTAGTAGTGTAATAAGGGTACAGGCTATTTCCAATATTTAAAAACAAAATCATTTTTAGAAAATTAAAATTTCATGTAAACTTAAAATAGAAGACTGGATCATGGAAAACCACAAAGAATACTGGGAAAAAATCCCAGGAAACGAACATGGGATATCAATACATCAATCCGTGTAACAAAAGAACGACATACCTATTAGCACTAAATAGGGAAAAAATAAAAGTCGTAATAGGGCTCATGACTGGCCATGCGCCAGTAAAAGGGCACCTAAACCAAATGGGACTGTACAATGGCGACCTGACATGCAGACTTTGCGGTAAGGATACAGAAACAGTGACACAAATACTGTGTAAATGCGAGGCGCTCCCCATAAAGGGGTTTCTTCACCTCCGCAAAAAAAAAACAACTTAAAATATCTGAGTAAAGAACATCTAGGGATTACCAGATCAATAATAAATGTAGCTTGAGAAAAGTAAAGGAATTTATAAAATAAACGGTAAACGAATGCTAGCCATATTGTTAATGTCAATCATCTGGAGATGTTTTACGTGCATTCAAATCAGTTAGTAATATTTAGAAGAGGACAGATAGGTTTAGAAATTCCCACCGGAAACATTCTGAACTAGAGACCTCAAGAGAGGAATCTTACTGCTTATTGGTTAAACAATTCAGGGACCCTTTTCCGAATTGTAGATTGGTTCTTGAGAAAAACGACGCATTACAAATACCATCAATAACGTAGAGTGAACATTTGTTACCTCCAAACGGCAATTCTAGATAAGTACCTTTCTTATTTGCAAGTTTATTTATGGATTCAATAACATTACCTATACAATTATTTATTATGTACACGTCCACGATTCAAAACGACCAAGCACCGCCATATCGGTTTGTGTCCATGATTACTTTTCTGTATCGTACGTCCCTACATCAACCTAACCTCGAACTTCAATGTCGATTCTGTGTAAAATGAAATTACTTACTTTTCTTCCCCTTTCTGAGAATTATTACTAGGTGATGAAATTACGCTAGCAGAACTTGAACTCTGTTTTTCGTTCTCACTCGTTAGTCCATTGTTGTGTATATTTCCACCACTAACACTCTTTGATATAGTATAGTTTTTATTCTGGTTGTTTATTTGATCGTACGTGATAATATTCATGGTGTGTATATTCGATGCACTCAAACTTTTGGTGATCTCGTCATTCTTAGGTTCATTCATGTTCAAAGGTTCTGGACTGAAGCAAGGGTTTGTAATCGTTGAACATTGTTGTATCAATTTATTTTTTTCAACCACTTCTTTTTTTCTCTGCAATGAAAGGACTAATGAGTCAACCGCTAGTATCAAGTAACTGTGGGATATGATAAATTAAACGTCCCTTTAAGCCAGCAAAATTATTACAGAGGAGTTGAGAAACTTCAACAAATATCGTTGGACTATGGTTACGACAAATCTTCTATCAATAACTTACTTTCTAAACAAAAAAGCTGTAATAAATTGATCACGTGACTTCCCTCACTTTTGTTAGCAAATTAGCTTTCGTTTAGAAAGTTTACTTCACGTAAAATGTACGTAAAGTTAACGGTATTTCGTGATTTAGTAGCGATACAAGTGATACAGATGTTCATAAATAACTGAACCTAAATATCTGAACATCTAAAAACAGTGTTGAGTGACAAAAGGTTTTTCCCCCTGCACAACTTTCTGGATCCGCCCTTGTTTGGGAATCGTAATGTCTGACATATCTTTTTGTCTGGAGCTAGAATTTTCCTTGTTGTATTCAGTTTATTTGATGAGTCTTCAATGTAGCTTTCTGTTTTTTGCCTAGTTTCAAAAGGTACATTGGGTGTGACGTAAAAATGTTATTTTTTTTATTAGGTTCGACTAATTTAGGCTTGCGATTGCTGATGAAACGTATTACATTTTTGTTTTAGTTGCTTTTTATCCACTTAAGAAAATTAAATGCAAGTTGCGTTTAAACATTCTTGCGTGGATGAAACGCTGTCTGAAAGTCTTACAATAAGTAACTATTAAATCATGTACCTGTACATCTATTTTATCAAATTCGTGGAAAAGTTGCCGGTATAAAAGGTTCCTTCTGGTTATATCATCATCTGGAGGTAGTTGTTTTCTAACCAAACGTGGGTTCATTTTGTAAACGAGAACCAAAATTCTTTCTGATACTTTTCGAACCGTTTCCGCTGGATGATGGAGTCCACTAGATCCAAACTCGGAAAGTGTCCTACATGTTAAGCCACTACAATATATAAATAATTGCAATTAAATGAAGTGACAATTTGTTATGGTTCACTATATTTGGACTTTTGAATTCACATTCAATATTTTCTAGAGTGGATCAAAATTATTATTCATCAGAAATGAAATGTAACCAGAGCTGGGCTAATATACTAATTTATTTTTTAATTTGTGCATTACTTCGTATTCATGATATGTGTATTCTTTAGAGATAGCAATACCTACCATTTTAAAAGTTGGATATGTTGATGAGATGAATTAGATTTTTCTAAGTCAATAAAAAGATGTTCTTGGGTAAACTTAATTGATTATTAAGACGGAGTGAGCTATAGCGAACGGAGTCTCCTCTTGAATCGGGTTATATGGCTCAAGTTATGTTTTCGTGAGCAGCCAAACGGTACAATTCACTTGAAATTTTGACACAAACTAGATATAATGCTCGAATTTTATTGGTATAAAATTTTGAAGTAGTACCTTGAGCCGCTTTAAGGTTTTTGAGCAGAGCGGCTGATTGTAGAAAGAAATAGAAAAACACGACGTTCGCTGCCGATCGCATCAGCTGGCGCGGCACCCGACAAAGGGCTAGCGCGTTCCGTTGACTACACTCGACAAAGGGCGCTTCTCGTAATAAATACGTGCTTAAGTTCACTGTGATCCCAGTTTCTTACCACCCCTTTGCCTCACATCACGTTGTCAGTCAGTATGTAAATTAAAATTTATTTATAAATACGTGAGTTAATTCACTTGGATTCTACTAATCTGTTTCAGTCTAGAATCTTTGAATGCTTATAAAACTATCTCCCGGGCTTATACCTCGACGGAAAATGAATAACAAAGAAAGGAGAAAATATTTTCAAGTGTCATACAAGAATGTGAACACAGCTACTGAGAATTGACAGCTATTTCGACTATTAGGGTCTCGTCAGAATTTGGTGGAAACACTTTTCTCATTCTTTTGTATACTTCTTCCTTTTCTTTGAGTGAGTACTAGTCTAAATTCGTTTGGTGGTATGTATTACAATGGACATAACATTACGTCCAATTTTACTCTCCTATCCACCGCTGATTTAAACTCAATCTGTATATTTCGAGGCCATATGCAGTTGTTTTTTATTCTTTTACAATTATTATTTAGAACATATAGTAGCGGAAAATATCAAATCGGAAGGTTTGGAATAAACTCCTATTTGAGATTTTCTTTTAGAACATAGAACATATACTGTGGGACAATATCAAAACTAACTCAGTAGGTTTGGAGCACGGTCGTATACACACGACCGTGGTTTGGAGAGAACAGATAATTTGAAACAGTTTTCTTCTTCTTTTAGAACATAATGTGTACTAGTACCATCTGTCGGACAGTATATAAATTGAATCAGTAGGCTTGAAGAGAACTGATATTAAATAGTTTTCTTCTTCTTTCAGTATAATGTATTGGACAATATCGAAACTGAGTATGTATACAACAAAACATTTTCAACTGTATATAGCTAGATATGGAATCTACACACGTAATGCTGGGTTCTGCAAGAAAATGAATTGAATACATTTTGCAGCATTGCCCAGCTCTGGATCTAACTAGACAAATAAATGTACCTTTGTTTTTCTGTAGAAATGCCATGATTTATGATGAGTTGTTCCACCATTTCTGCTCTACTTAATGCTAATCTAGGATGAGTACTGCTACTAACGGTTCTACTTAAATGAACAGGAATAATATGAAGATCTCTATAAAAAAAGGTATTCTAGTTCAGCTTCTACAATTCAATGTTACGGAGACTGTGTCCAATAACAAATACTATTATTGAATGTACCAAAATATGAATTTCGTCAACTAAGCTGACTCAGTAGATCAGTAGAATTTCGAAACATGACAGAAAATACAAATACACTAACAAGTTCACAACTGTGAATACACTATAACACTAATATGTTCGAAATAATCACCATTATCAACTGTAAATACTACCAAGTAGCCATCATCAGAGTAAACTAAATTAGAAAACAAAATTCACTTGTTTAAATAGTATTTGGGGTTAATAATGCAAACAAGGGGTTACCCTCAGCTGGAGATAAATCTGAATTTGATAAATTGCTCTCTCGCGTATCCATTTCTACCCCTTCTAAATTTCATAAATATTTTAAAAAGTATCAAACTTGCACTATTATTCTTGTTTATATCGGCAGAATGTTCTTTAAAACGAGTTAAAATGTAGTTTGACCCACAGAGCATTTTGAATACGAGTTATAGTCATCCGTTAAATTTTTGATTTTTGATATGTCGATGATATTTTCGCAATTATAAGTAATCATATACATGGTTTTTTAAACACGTTTAATAACCAATTTGATTCAATTAAATTCATTGTAGAATTAGAAAGCAATAACCAGCTTTCTCTTTTTGGAATTCGACATACAGAAAACCGGGGACGTATTTATATAGCTTCATAATTTGTGGGGGCTGGGGGTTTTAACCATCAATTTTCGCTTTGATCTCCTATGTTGAAGTGAGAATAACTTTTTTACCTCTATGTGGTACCTGTTCGTGGGCGCCGGGTGGTAATGGTAGTGCCAGATCTATTGCGATGTCGCAGAATAATGATCATTTCAAGAGGGGGGGGGGGTGCTAAACCCAAAATAAATACATATATTTGGACAACTGGTCGTGATTAAAAATATAAGTTCTACTGATTTACTGAAGATGGCAGCTCATTTGCTGAAATACCTATTATTTGTTCATTTCTATTGAGTGCATTTAATTTGGTATTGCCACCTTCTACAATGATAAATCAATAATTTGTTTCATTGATTACTAGCTATCTAAATAAAGTTGACAAACTTTGGAAATGTACAAAACGATTATGAGCTTCTGAATGTGACTTTAAATGGCGACACTGTATGTATTATTTTGATGGGGTTGTGTCACCACACTTACGTGGAGACATTTTATCTCTACACGAATGTTTGATATGAATATGAACATGTGTTTCTCAATTCAAAGTTATTCTGTTACCTGACACTTTGACAATCCGCCATTGTAAGGATTGTATGAACAGCCATATGATGAATTCTGGCACTAGAATCACCAGATTTCGTTAACAATTCTGGCAAAAGTTTATCCACACTCCTTGCAACTTCTGGAGAAGTAACCCTAAAATACAATGCATTAAGTAACTTAATTTTAGAAAAAAAATGAACTTTTTCATGTTCGCACTTCAGATCTACATCCAAATATGTAGGTAAGACAGGAAGAAAAGTGAGTATGTGCAGGTCTGGAAATAATTCAATAAAGAAATAACGCCGTGAAACGACGTGAGCGTGACAAAACTCAAGCCATAATCACGGAAATTTCCTTGGCTGCGTGAGCTGATTTTGACCGTGGTACGATATTACGTTTGCATGACAACAGTTAATCGTTAATGAGAGTTAACAAATTGCTTAACTAATTAACATCTAAGTTAATTTCAAAAACTAACTCAAGTCAGTTACTCAGTATGGTCAGTTCGAACACTTTTTACAAAAGTCACGATAAGCGTAAAAAAGGACAGACAATGGCAACTCTTTAATCTTAATTTTGCTATTTAAATATTCAGAAAAAGTGTTGGGTGTTGTGTTGAGTACATACTTCCAGGTGAATTAGTTTTTACAAATCTATTTATAAAATACAACATAGCTATTCCGTCCAGTGCTGCAGTGGAACGTATTTCTTCAGCAGGAAAAGATGTTTTGCAGGCTAAAGGGCTAAATACCAGCCTTTCTCTACTCAGCCTACCTTGCTTACAAACCTTGATTTAAGTCAAAATATATACAAATTACAAAATATTTCAGTCCAGTCCAATTCGGTAACTAACTGTAACCATTAACTATCTATGGTAGTTTGAGTCGAGAAGACAAATCTGTGAGTTTATATTATTTTTGTCGGAAAAATGAGTGGTTGTCGAAAGAGCATGTCCAATACAAATCTTCTTCTTTCAAGTCTTCAAATATTTGGTCACAATCACTCCTACTGTCAAAGTTCCGCATATTCGTAAACCAAAAATTGAACTATTGGCCAAATTGGATCGTTTCGGTGTTGGTGGGATGGTACCTACTATGCATTTCCCAGTGATATAACTTTTTCAGTCCAGATTGGTAGTTCTGATATCCACAAGGTGACTTCTGGTATTCTACAGGTCTCTGTTTGGGCCCTGCCTTATATATCTCCGAACTACCAAACTATCTAAAGTGTAAACATGCTTTTTTGGCCATGACGCAAAATTGTTGGTAACACTTTCCAAAAGAGACTGGATTCAACAGGATATCCTATCATTGTCCTATATGGAATATGGCATCCCTTCCTCATCAAAGACATGCAGTTACTTGAGAATGTTCAACGAAGAGCTACCAGATGGGCTTATGGAATGGCCCAACATCCTTATGACGTTCGGTTTTAAAGGCTCAATCTATTCTGTGTGAACGAAAGGAGGAAACGCTGTGATGCTATCTTAACTTACCGAATCCTTCACAACACTTTTTGATTTAACTGAACAATCCTTTTGTAGCTCAATGGTGAATTTCTTGAAGAGAAATTAATATAAATGCTTTATCGTCTCGTCCAAACCCACACTTGATTAAAATAATTCGGAACCAAAAAACTCACCTAGATGGTACGAACTGAACAAAAAATAACCTAATTACTTCATTGGCTAAACTATAAACAGAGAAAACTTTATCTCGTAGAGCTCTATGTAACAAAAATATTGATGCTCTAGCAGTTTTATTTGCGGTGTGCATTTTTGTATTGTCATAATAAGTTAATTCTTCTTTCAATTTATGTAAGCCATCTTCTTTATCACAGTAGTGTTTCGAATAAATTTTCTCCACTAAGTCATAACCAAATACTAAAATAGGCAAGGTAGCTTGTTTCTTTTCTCGTTCAGTCAATTTCGAAACTGTTTTAAACTCAGAGTCCATTTGACATTCCCTCAAGAATTCATTTGTTTGTGAGCTGAAATCAAACCAACCGATTATTATCATGAATAAAATGAATACATCTGACAATGGAGAAGTGTTCAAGTTTACATTATGAGTCATCATCAATCCATAGAGGATAAAATAAAAAATTATAAAATTTAACAATAATCAGACAATAAAAAGAGGCTCAATAGATACACTATAACACTATAAATGAGAAATAATCGCCCTTATCCACTAAAAATAATGTTAAAGTACTGAGGACCTTTCGGCTACCAATAGTACTCTGATGATGGCTACTTTAACACTATTTTCAGTGGATAAAGGTGATTATTTCTCATTTATATTGACACTACTCCATCGCCTAATAAATGTTGTAGATGATCAACTCAAGTTAACTTCATAGGTTCAATAATACTGTTGAACAATTTACTTACTGCCTTAAAGTAGGCAAAGGCTTTTCCTCGTACATTTCGTATGTCGATTTGACTATAGCCCCAGTTGATTTGTTTCTCCTTCTGAACGAACCTCTTACTTGAAAGTTGGTAGGACTGCCTGTATTAGGTGAACCCCACTTGGGACTTTGTTGTTTGGTTTTGTGCAACGGAGATGGTGGAGTCTGATGATTGACTTGAGGTGAGCCTATAGCTTTGCAATCAGGTATTTTTAATGCATTCTTTCCCATGCTATCTATACAGTCATCGTTCTTCTGGCATAACTGAAAAGTTTTAACAGACAGATGAATAGAATAGATATAAACCAGAGACAGCGGCGCGATCCTCCGACTTTCACATGAGGCATCATATCTTATTTTTTTGATCAAATACATCTAACAAAATTCAAAAGACAATTGTTTATATGAAGTGTAAGACACGATGAATAATTGTTCAAATTATGCTAACAAAAATCACTGAATAAATTATTGGTTTTTTGTCTCTTATGCATGCCACATGGCAATATAAATCAAATTAATGGTAGTTAATCAGATACAGTACATCTAGTTGGAATGTTAATTGTAATCACTAAGAATGAGGCACCCACATTATTGTAAATATAAGTTATGTGAATTTAAGAGGGCAAGGTCAAAAGTCCCTGAAAATCGAAAATCCCATGTAATGTAATTGTAATGTACCATCTTCAACTAGAACGCATTAAAATTGTCAATCATTCAGTTCTGTTTTGACACCCATCAAGTGTCATCAAGCAAACTTGAAGATTTTTGTGAACATGAAAAAAAGTGAATTTCGTGTCTTGATGAAATATTATTACTTGCGTGGAAAAAATATTATGCACAAAGCATTGCTTGTTAAACATTATGGGAACTCCTCACCATCGATTGGAATGATTCACAAGTAGTTAACTGATTTTCGTTCTGGTGGTGTGACCACAAAGGACGTCGAACGTTCTGGTCGTCCAATTGAGGTTACAACAACAGGAATTGTCGATAAGATTCATGGTATGATATTGGATGATCGGCGAGTTAAAGTGCACGAGATTGCTGGGGCTATGGGCTTCACAACCGAACGGGTACGAAATATTCTGCATACTTTTTTGGATATGAAAAAGCTATCTGCCAGATGGGTGCCGCATTTGCTTTCTGTTGACAACAAGCGGCGACCATGTGACTACTTCAAACGAGTGTTTGGCGATGTTCAAACGCTATAAGAAGGAATTTTTGCACCGTTTCGTAACCGTGGACGAAACATGGATCCATCACAACACACCAGAGATCAAAGAACAGTTGAAACAGTGGAGTTGCCCTAGTGAATCGAAGCCGAAAAAGGCCAAAGTGGCTTTATCGGCAAACAAAGTTATGGCGACATATTTTGGGGCACACGGTATCGTCTATATCGATTACCTTGAAAAAGGCAAAACCATCACTGACGCATATTTTGCAGAGCTGTTAGATAGATTAGACGCCGATTTGAAGCGAAAGTGCAAAGAAAAAAGTGCTCTCCCATCAGGACAACGCAGCGACGCACAGGTCCGCAGTCGCAATGGTAAAATTGCATGAATCGCGCTACGAATTGGTTATTTGGCCCTTTGCGATGTTTATCTATTTCGAAACTTGGAGAAATGCCTCGGCGGTGAGGTCTTCGCTGAAACAAATGCCTATTTTGGAGGATTGCTGAAATCGTATTATTTGGAAGGTATGACGTGTACCTTGTGACTTTTCGGTAAACTGCTTACTGCGGTAAGCTTCAAATCCTCGGGCGCCAGATTTTTCTAAAGGTTTACTCCTTTTAAGGACTTCTGCTAGGGTCCTCACCACAAGGCTTGTCACTATGCTATCTATAGATAGCCTTGTCCCTAGGGTAGCTACAGTGAAGTAAAACCAGGGCCCATTGGGCAGAAAACAGTATCAAACTTGTAGGCTTTAATTACAATTATTGATACCTGGTTAAAACTTAGCTCGTTAAAAGATGGAGCAGAAATAACTTAATAAAACGGGGAATTCCAAATATTAAATATATAATAACAATAAATACACTTCCAGAATAATTAATAAATGCAATTGAACGGTATAATTCACAAAAAATCCACCCAGGTGCAAAATGTAAGGAAGCTCAAACGGTAAAAGAAAACTGTTACAACATATCTATTCTTACGATTTGTTCGGTATTTAAATTCAATTCAACGGTACGGAATCGGTTGATAAATGATTTACATTCATCAATTCACGGAACACACAAATCAAACAGGTCCTAGAGTAATAAGCGGTGTTCGGTAATTATTCAGATAGCATTATTACTTGAAATGTTCATTACACACTACGATATATCAAACGGTTAAAATTCGGGCGGATCGGAAAATATATCGTAATGCCCGAAAAAATATAATATTAAGCTATCATTTACCTTATGTAAAATTCACTAACACGGAACACTATATTAATTCAAATTTTAAATCTGACTTGAACTCGGATAATAATTAATTCACTCTGATTTTAATATAATAATCACACTTTAACGGTACTGATTGATAATCAAAATAACAAGAGAGAAGATAGAGAGCGATCTTTTGTCTGTCACTGCTTTTATATGTTTTCGAGGCTCTGGTCAAGTTTGCACCACCAATTCCTTATTTTGTGCCGAGGCTTTTTTATTTATGTCCCGAACAATGCTTAAAAGTGACGCTACTTTTTAGATTTAAAATTCGCGCTCATGATATCTCGGTAGTTCCTCTTGGCACAGTAAACAAATGTTATCGGAGTTTTTTGGTTGTTCGCCCTTTTTATACATAAGGCTGTTCAAACTTTGATGCGTTAACTTACCAGATCCCCGTTTTTGCAACATAAGTTAATCGGAATGAATGCAATGTCTTTAAACGGGCATGAATTCGATTCATTTATTTGAATAATTACACTTATTCAAAATTACGGAGATTTAGAAAAGTGACAATCACGGAATACACATTCGGAGTTCACACATCTCTGTTGAAATAATGAACTGTTCAGCCGGAGTTTACGTGTAATATTCGTATTTACTGCCTGATCTAAATGATATTCCAAAATTTAAGCTTCGTTACAAAGGGATCGAAAAATTAGAATAACGTTGGACGAAATGTATCGGTCTACAAGGAGATTATGTTTAGAAATAAAATAAGTTTTGACCAAATAAATCATTTCTTGTTTCATTTTTCAGGGACTTTTCACCTTGCCCTTTTATAAGAACAATATCAAATTGACAGGTAAATAATTCTTACTCCTTCAGGCTCCAACAGTTGATCAATGGAAATTTCCTGATACATAAGGCTTCTGTACTGATCACTTTGATCTTTCTTATTTTTGGCTCTTTCATAATCTTCCATTTCAATAGCATGCCGCTTTTCTAATTCATATTTTCCTAACTTTTCTCCCGCCAAACGTAAACTTTCCATGGCTTCTTTCAATTTTCTAGCATATTCAAATCTTTCATCTGAGAAAAAATACATAGATTACCATAACCAGTATCTAAAGCTAAGAGTCCACTTGAGGCGGGACCAATGGGCCGGAGCAGGCCGCATTTATTGCCTCCAGTTTCATACAACGCTTAATATTGAGATATTAAACATATAAGTAACTCTTCGTTCATCGCATTTTAATGATAATTATACAATCTGCAGGTTTGCTCTGCGTCCGCAAAAAACCGACCAAGGAGCCCTCCGATCCGTACTGTCTCGGCCCGCTGCGGCCCGCCTGCAATTGCAATACCGTCTTTAACACAAGTCCTCGGCGCTGACTACGAACGAAAGTATCACATCATCAACGAAAGGCTTGAAGAAGTGACGTAGCTTTCAACAATACCGTTTAATCTCGATGGCGCTTTGGCCAGTATTGAATGTGACAGGTGTAACATTTCAGAATTTAACAAAGTTTTACAAGTTACTTGTGGAAAACTGTATGTTGTACCTGTTCCTTAGGTGGCCTTGTGTGATTGGAAAGTTTTTTTACCTGAAAATAAGTTTGTATAAGAGTGTTATGACTGGATAAAGTGCGTTGGATAATAGCTTCCTTAATGAATTTTTATGCTGGTGATAAAAATTTTAAATTTCATTATCTTTCGGAACAGGTTACACTGCAGACAGTTGCAAGGTAAGGTTATGATTTTATCCTCACTTTTAGATACAATTAGTCCACACGTATATAAGTTTTTTAGAAGTTTAATGAATTAATTTTGCTGCATCCAACAGCTATAAAGATAGTTTCTAATTTATACTTAAGCTGTAGTTGAAGAGAAACAAATGTTCCTTACATACGCCCAAAATTAATTTGAAAAAAATGAAAATAACATGTTACTTCTATTTGAGACATCCACATTAAGCCATTTTTGAATTATAAAGTCAAAAATATTGTTGGTACCGCTTGCAATAACACGTTACTTGCAACAATATAATCTGTGTTTATGATTGTTAGTGTTAATTCAAAACTCAAAGGAGTTGTTCATCTTTGTTCTGTATCATAAATAAATCACGAATTATTGTTTATAAAGTCAATTAATTTCAAATTAGAACAATTTGGGTACAAAATATTCTGTATTATAAGTAACCATGATGCACTCTGGTGAACATAACAAGTTAAGATCGTATATGCTCATCCAGTTCATAATTCGATTTGGTTCACATTCTCAAATGTATGAGGAATCAAATTATGCAGTATCCCAACTTTGACTCGGGAGACGAAGATATTGCCTCATTTTATGCTTTAAAAACTAGAACATTGATATATTCGTAAAATTTGGATATTCTTTGAATTTGGGAACACTATCCTACAAATTTGGAACGTCAAAATGTTGAAGTAGCCCTCAAGATATTCATTGAATATGTTATACAGGCTTCACTTCAATTTGGTTCAAATATAGAGCATTACAAATACACAGTCCAGTTCATAAATCTTATATTAACTTGGTGAAAAATAATGAATGCAAAAATTTCCCTAAAAGGGCAACGATTGAGAGACGTTTTCCAGGAACCTATCGTCAAAGTTAACTTTGAGGATTATTCGAAAATCAAGTTTTCAAGAAATTTATTAAATTGGTTAGATACATGGAAGTTTGATTCGGCTTTCAATAAATTAACAACACCGGCATATACTGCATGGTCACACACATCTCACGAAATTCTACAAATAATTTCGTATTGTTTCAATGAGCTTAATTCAAAT
Source organism: Endomychus coccineus (assembly GCA_958510875.1). Classification (NCBI taxonomy): domain Eukaryota; kingdom Metazoa; phylum Arthropoda; class Insecta; order Coleoptera; family Endomychidae; genus Endomychus; species Endomychus coccineus. The sequence goes on along the minus strand of OY294068.1, from coordinate 51,338,615 downwards.
TACATATTGTTAGGAAAATTTCAAACAGATCCATTAGAGGACAGGGTTTTTTATTTCAAAAAGTAAATGGGGTGCAACTAAGGACTCAGTTCACGTCTGGCAACCATCACTTAAACAGGAGTCCTTATGTATGTTCTAAAAAATAAATAAAATTTTGTTTTATTGTCGGTATTGTAGCGTTTTGTCGTAACGTACGGGTGATTATGTGAAGTATAGCCTCTGGTTGTGACGTCACGATCGAGCGCACAGGCCTTGTGAGAAAATATTCGACCGGTATAGTGGACGCTTAGCTTAATATTGTATTCTATTGATGTAAGACGTTTTTCGGTCTGTCATACTCACTTATCACAGCAATATGTTTCTTAATTTCCAATTTCCTGATAATGTTGGCTACTTCGGCATCTACATACATTTCGAAAGCCAAATCTTCATAAGGCGATAAATATTCTGGGTCATTGAACACACTCTTGAGTTGGTTTTCAATGCTATCACTATTCACATCAACACTTCCTTTCGGCTCATATTCAATACCAAGGAGATTCACAGCGATTAAGCTAACCTATAATCATGAATATTTTAATCATTTTACTAGATAAGTAGATTCTTAATCAATTTTCAATGACCAGAAAGGGTGATTCAAATCCCATCGAGAACGAACGACATGCTCTGCAGCTTCATATGGTTAGCTTCTGCACGTAATTATGTTCTGACTTATTTTTTCGAGTGCAATATTTTTTATATATTGAAATTGATGCATTCAAAATGAATGTTTTAATTGTTAATTTTTTGTACAACGTTTTCGCGTTGTAATAAATAATTGAAAATGATGCATTCTTATTTCCGCCTGCCGTCAAAACGGTTCCGTTCAGCTGAACGCGCGTGACGTCACGCTCTACTCGTTGAATTGTAAAATAAGGAATTCTTCAGCAGATATGTATGTAAAAAGGCTGTGATCAATTAATCACGTGACTTCTGTCAGTCTTGTTAATAAAATAGCTTTCGAACAGTCCTGTGAATAAAATGTAAGTGATTGTAGAAACAGAAAATATATTGGACATGATTTAGAAACCACTAATCAGAGACGTTGAATTCTACTGTATGTTACACTGACATTTATTTCAAATGGTCTACATAATGTATTCCACAACTCTATGTTTCATACTGACACTGATGGGAGGTTGACTTTCGCAATTATTCACACCTTCACACTACTGACACCTGTCACATAAACTATCAAAATGTACCACAGAATCAAGTCTTCTTACAGTTCAATAAAACATTTGAAAAAATGAGGATGAATGTCAGAAATATCACTCGAAAAGGGGCTACCGTGCCCAAAAACAATATAGTTCCTAATTTCACCACTTTAAAGCCATCTACAAAATTTCAAATCCATACGAGCAATAGGACAATCGCCTCCACAGGTTACGCACACAGACATCATGTCAAAAATAGTTTTGAACTAGATCTATTCAGAAATGCTCGAAGCGAGCGGATATATCCTCGAAAATTTGGAAAAACTATTTGCTAGTTGAAAAATCCTCAGTATTTTTAGTGGATACGGGTAATTATTTCGTACTTATTAAATGATGACCTGTTTGACTCTAGTCTCTCGACGGCTACAATCAAACCTCATTAAAAATTTAAAACTTCATCAGTCATATATGAATTGCAAATTTATTCTTGCAGAGACGTACCTATATTTATCCAATTTATCGCGTTCCAATGTACAATCATTGTAGTCGAGTTGTGAAATCGATAGGCTTTTGAGACAATTTATAGCGGTTCGCTCCTAAAATTGGATAGGGGTTCACAACCACCAAAATTAAAGTAGATAGGTAATTAGAGGTAGACAGGTAGATGATTGATGGATAAATCCAATCCTAACAAGACTAGACATGCCTAGCTAGACCCTCTAACAATTGTCAACCCCAACCAACAGAAGAACATATTAAAATTTTTTTCTCCATGTGTAACAGCTCAGTGCTACTTTTACTACTGTGAAACACTCTTTGAACCTAGACCCCCTGATAATTGTCAACCCCAACCAACAGAAGTATTGTATTTTTTTTAAGGCCACCAGCCTCTGGTCATTGAACATTCTTCACAAGACCGCTTCCCAACCTTCAACCGACCCCCATACTGGAAGCTTCTCACATACTCGAAAGGAGACTCAGATGACATGTCGCACAGCTCTTCGCTACCCTTACTACTTTGAACCTGGTAGAAATATTCCTTATAGCAAACACAACATATGATTTTTCAGTTATTGCAACAGAGGTACAAAACAACAAAATATGTAACTACTCATTTCTAATTTTGCTCTTACTATTTAATCAAGTTCTGATTAGGATTCATTCCTATTGAGTATATTGTCAAACGGGGAAGAGTAGAATCATGACGTCACAGCACATTCGGAATACTTCGGGCCTTTCCGGCGTGTCGCCTTTGAAGTCAAATTATTGTATTTAATTCCTTGGTACTGTTTTTGAAGATGAATTGAAAGGAAAAAAATGTTATATGACGTGGGTATTCTTAATAGGTTTAAAGTGTTGCTAAAAAAATAGGTCAGCACCTAATTTCATTAAGGTATTCAATCTAATATAATTCAGATTCGTATTAATTTTTTCTAAAAGAAAGATTTTATCTCAAATAATATTTGCATCCGTCCTTGACTTTCTTTAATCTTAACTATTGAACTGTTCTTCGATAAGATATTTTTCTGTATTTGTAGATTTAAAAAAATCTAGCTCTCGAAATAAGAATATATTTAGAACAAACAATTTTTTTCTAACGAGAAAAATTGCTTTAAATTTCTGTAAGTGTATTAATTGCTCCCACCCATCAATACAAAACTACCCAAATTTAAGATAATTTTATTAGCTATAAAAAAATTCTAGGTAACAATTTTTTTCTAACGAGAAAAATAGCTTCAAATTTCTGTGAGTGTATTAATTGCTCCCACCTATCAATAGAAAACCACCCAAATTTAAGATAATTGTATTAGCTATAAGATAAATCCCGGTGACAATGTTTAACAACATCCACAATGCTTGTTTAATTTTTCAATTAACGATGAAAAAAAAATAGGTTTCGGTCAATTTCGAACGATCCGAAAAAAAAATGAGTTAGAAGTTATTTGTGAGTCTCTTTTTATGTATGTATTCTTTATTATATTTTGATGAATTTATACAAACTGTACTTTTACTCTGATCTCGCTTGGACAAGAAACCAAATCGAAGAAAATTCATAAATGTAATTTTTTTGCATTAATGTCTTCTTTAACCTCCTTAAGTTTACCAAAAATTAGAGACTTAAATTAGCGCGAACAAATAGAATTTTACCTCGTTATCAAATATATTCCCTATACCATTAATCTTTTAGAAATTTGTGTCTGCACTTCACCTTAAATTTGACCAGTTTAGAACAATGGAAGATGAAAATGCATTTTATTGTAACCAGATGTTTAGAAAATTGTACCTAAGTGCAAGAATATACTTCAAGTTTTCCTTAGATAATACAATCGAATTTAATAGAATGACCCAAGCATTTAACAGAATCACCAAGAGTAAGCGTACCTGACAGTGGTTATTGTGTGAATTATTATGGTTCTTTCCAAGTTTCAACTTAACAAACACAGCTTCAGAAATTGGCACATTAGCACATTTCAACTCCCTACTCTTGAAGCCTGTGCTTTGATTATCAGCTAAAGTAATGTAACCCATATATTCCCATTTGACTTTTTCCATATCTCCATCGCTAACTACGTTTGTATCGTTACTAGACGAAAATAACTCAATTTTAGAAGCTGAAATAATTCGAATTAGAAAAAGTGATCAAGAATTTGTGAAGGTCTCGTATTACGAATTAAATATTGATGCGCTAAAATTTGAATTTTTCTCAGAGAACATCTTTTACTCAATTGAAAAATAATCTCTTGTGGATATTCACAATTCTTTACAGATTGCCATCCTTTCACAGTTGGTCCATGGGTATTCAATTCTGCTGCACGATATCTTGGTTCCTCACCTAAAACGTTAACGAATAGTTAAAAATACTAGTTATTACTGTCAATTGATTATATGAATTTTACTTACTAGTAGCATATATCACATTAAACTGAATTTTCTTTGGCATTCTCAATATTCACATTTCTGTATCAGCTCCAAAATAATCATCAGCTTATCGATTATTTTGAAAATATCACGTGTATGACAGTTTTCGATTCGACTATAATGTGTACCTAAATGGTATTTATAATGTAAAACCTTCGTATTGATTTCTCTCATTTCTGTTTGGCGCGCAAGTCTATAATACATGATATGAACGCGCATGTAGTCCAGGCAAAATAGGAGGTTTGGTTTTTATTGGAATAATCGAACTCTCTTATTTCTGAAAACAAACTATACCAAAATATAGGTTTTGGTATCCGAAAACATGTCACCAGTCCGGAAGTCAACTGGTGGTGGTAAAATTGTTATATATATATATGCTCACGATATCCTGATGGCCTAGGTCAACTCCATGGATTGTTTTTTAATATGCTCTGAAAAGCAACCAAATTCGTCTCTCTGGTGTTTTTGGGGTCGCTGAATGCTGAATACATCCTGGTACTATCGTCGTCTCCAGGGAATTAGCAGAAATATCTTCTCCAAAGGAATGGAACCTGTTTGAGAGGTTCTCTTGAGCATACGGGTCATGACTAAGAGTTAATGAGGCGATTATATCGCTCCTATTTATTAAATTAATAAACGTTCAGAGCATAATTTCATACAATTTGTAAATAATCATATTTTTGTAAATAAAAAAACTACACACAAGCATTAATATATATTTTAAGATAAAAAAATACTTTAAAGTACAATTTTATTCCTTCGCTAAATTTTAAACAGATATAAATTTATGCTTCATGGAATAAAAATGTTTGCAAAAGTTAAAATTTTTATTATTATTTACAAAAAAATTTCTTCCAATTAATAGCATTGTCGTAGATCGAATCTGGCACCGGAATCGCATTCAGCGACCCCAAAAACCCCCGAGAGACGTATTTGGTTGCATTTCAGAGCATATTAAAAATTAATCCATGGAGATGACCTAGGTCATCAGGGTACCCTGAGCAGCAGTTGACTATTGAAAGTCTTGGTCACAACCGGCAACCACAAGAGAACCTCCCCACTAAGTTTCACTCCATTGCAAAAGAGATTTTTCCGAATTCCCTGGAGTCGACGATATTACCCAGATGTATTGAGCCCCAGCGACCTCAAAAACCTCCGAGTGAGAAATTTTGGCTATATTTGGACATGTTGTCAACATTTTTAATATTATCTCCTGAAAGTGAATTCAAAGAGATGCATTTACATCTGTAAAAATGCTAAAATGCACATTAGAAAAAAAAATGTTAACATTTTTTCTAAATGACTTCCTGAATCGATAAAAAAAAATTATCAAAATTGGTTCATCCAATTTTTTTTTATCTTAGCCTTTTTTGTGCTTTATTTCCTCGCCTAAAAGTTCAGTCAGTTCTATTGAAATATATGAGAACCGGGATGCTTTCATTGAATAAGTACTGTCAAGTAATTGCCAACCATAGCAATACTTTAACCTACAATCCTTACTTCAAAACGACTACTATCGGTAGCTTTTAATTCTTTTTTATTGTTTGTAAAATGATTGTAAATGAGAAAAAATAACGAAAGCATAGATATCTATTAATTGTAGACAATTTGTCCTATCCCAATCGATTTTCGATGTAGTATATTATTCATGTAGGTATTGAGAATAGTAAATTTCAAGCCTGGAAGCACCACAAATCACAAATGCTTCGAACACTGCGAATACTGCGAACATCATTCACTTGACGGGAATTCGTTCTCTATTCGAGTGCTCGAAGCATTCGTGATTTTTTGTGCATTCAGGCTTGAAATGTATTATTCAAATACCTAAATAAATAATATATTATATTGGAAATGGAGTGAGATAGGGAAAATTGTCTAAAATTAATAGATGTCTATGAGTCGTTTTTTTTCCACAAGACAAAGCCAAACTTTTTGCTGGAATGTTTGCAGCAAATTCCACTTTGAAATAGCCCTATGTCTGACATTTGTTTTCGTCAGCGCATAATTAGACGCATTCTACTTGTTCTCAACACCAAAAAGACTCAGTGGTCAGACGGAATTCCACCTGTCGTTCTCAAGGAATGTGCGCCAGAATTAATACCGTTTTCTAAAGGTTGTTTACCCTTTCATACAAACTTGCTGTGTTTCCTTCCTGCTGGAAGGCAGCTAGAGTCCAACCAATTCCAAAAAAAGGAAAGACCATTCCTAATAATTATAGACCCATTGCACTTTTATCTGTGATCTCTAAAGTGAGGGAGAAAGCAATCAACATCGAGTTCATCCAATACTTAGACGAGCTCCAAAATTATAAATGACCGGCAATATGACTTTCGTCAGCAGAGATCAACAGGAGACCTGCTTGTCTACGTAACACATATATGGCAGAAATTTATTGGGGGATACGGGTAATACGGGGGATCTCATTCGATATATCCAAAGCGTTTGACCGAGTCTGTCACCGACGTCTTCTTGGGAAACTTCCGTCTTATGGTTTGCCACCTCAACTTTGTCGCTTGCTATCGAATTTTCTCTCAGATCGATGACTCCATGTCATACCATCGAATGAAGCCAGTGGAGTGAAACTAAAACAGGTTGACGCAATTAATGGAGATTTGGCAACGATTTTGAAATGAAGATCTGATAATCTAGTAGAGTTCAATACAAACCAAACTGAAGCTTCCATATTCATCAGGAAGGCGGATCCCACAATACCTAATATGATGATGTCAGATACAACTATTGCTATGAAGTCTTTCATATCCATGCTCGGATCATCACCAACAGCACCCTCTCATGGGATGATCATGCAAGGCCCATCGCGAAAACCGCTTCACGATTCGAGTAGATTCCTGTTCACATGTTTATAGTTCGGCTCCCAAACATAGCTGAAGTTCTTGGATTATATCCAGAAGACAGCTCGCTATTCGTCTGATTGATGATGTCACACTTACGAACTCGTTGACCTATATAGAACATCGTAGAAAGGTGGGGAATCTTTCCCCTTTTCTATAGATATTTCCATGGTCGGTGTACATCAGAAATCTAGTCTGTTACACCACCATGGGAGATTCCAGGCAGGCGGACTAGACGAGCTCAAACTAGTCACCCCTTCATTGTCAACATCGAGACCTGCCGAACTTCTTCCTATACCATACTTTATTTTCTTATCGAACGGCGAAGTTGTGGAACTCTTTGCCTAGTGAGGTCTTTCCTTATGCCTATAACCTCCAAATCTGTAAGAATCTCCTCTCCCAACATTCCACCGTTGGCTCGCACGATGTTTTAGAAAATTATAGTTAACCTCTCGAGTAATCAAAGAAGATACAAAAAAAATTATAATTATTTTACAACAAATAGAAAAGTATTAAAAGCTACCGTTAGTTCAGTATCCATGTTCAAGTCAAACACCGTATTATTATTTGTATTAGGCGTTCCGTTTTCTTTCAATCTATAAGATCTAAATCAGACACTACGAACACTTCGAGCAAGTGAAATGGTTTGAACGCAACGAGCTCTTGTTCTAGTGGTTCCTGCGCGCCCGGTTGCATTTAGGCATTCCACTATAGCATTCGGCACTCGTCTTCAACCTCATTGGTTCGTTTAAATATGCTGCCGAATTCCATAGCGGATTGTTCCGACGGTGCTTAAATCGAGAGTAGATTGTTATTCAGTTTCTAGCTACTTACGGTGCTGAATTCTGAAGTGTAATGTTTAAGCGGTGCTGAAATGCAGCGATGTCTTTTTATATGCCATTGGTGAAACCTGAAATTACCAAGAAAACGTAGAAGAATCTACTTTGACTCTCGACTCAACGGATATTACGTCAAATGCTTTGAATTTAGGTGATGATCCTCTAGAAACTTCGAAAGAATATATTCACACGGATGACCAGTCTAATGAAGGTTTACAACGAATTTTTTTATATATGCAACAACACCATATTAGTTTTGGTACTTCACAGTTTACTGAAAGGAAAGTTTTACAGAGATTAAAGTCTATAGAACCCAAAACTTCTTGGGAAACATTCTTATGCAGTGCTGGAAGTTCCTTAGCATTAAGGCACAACACAAATTTGAATATTAAAGTTCAACCAACATCATTAAGTAGAAGAAAAATGGGGATGACAAGAGGGTGTAAGAGACTTCCTTGTGGGCGACCTGCCAAAGGTGAAACTTCATCCAAGAAAAGGAAGCGCAACTTAGCGGAAAATGTAGCCAAAAATTGTCCGAATGCAAAAAGTCATGGCATGAACCATTAAAAAATGTTTTTCTTGTATTCGCCTATAACTTCTGCCACATTCAATGTTTACATTCATGTTTTTATAGTATGAAAAATAAAAGCTATGTATACCTACATGAGTGTTTATCACTTACATGAAAAAGTATATGTTAATTTCAAATTAACTTGATATTTATGCAAATTTCAAAAACAAAATAACAAGTTTTGAGAAAAAAGTTAAAATATGCATTATCTAGTAAAGTATCCGGCATAGTACATGCTTAAATTGTGTAACATTCAACTCTGTATTTCAGCACCGCATCAACATTGCAATTCAGAATTCGGCACCGTTCGCAGTTTGAAACTAAATAACAACCCACTCTAGATTTGAGCACCGTCGAAACAATCCGCTATGGAATTCGACAGCATATTTAAATGAACCAATCAGATTGAAGACGGGTGCCGAATGCTATAGTAGAATGTCTAAATGCCGCCCGGTTCGTTCGGGTGAAATGTTCAAGTCTGTACGCACCATTCTATTCGGTTCGGAGAAACGTCCACACCACGCGAATTATGTTCGTTCACCCTATTTGTTCTGTTCGTTCGGGATAAAATGGCTAGTCTGGACGCACCATTATGGTGAACTATTCCCATCCAGAATACGGATTGAAGATTGTAACATGTAGGTATTCTCCATTTGAGAATTAGCAAAATGACGCTGATTATGATGAGACATTTTTCCGGTAGTTCAGGACTATCTTTTACTCTTATTTATCAAGTAGTACAAGAGACCTCCCCTAAAAGTGTAGCCTCTATAATGGCATAAATTATGATATAGGCTGTTCGCTGTGAGAATGAATGATGTCATAGCTTAAGGTTTGTAACGAAGCTTAAATTTTGAATTATCATTTATTTTAGATCAGGCAGTAAATACGGATATTACATGCAAACTTAATTTGAACAGTTCCTTATTTCAATAGATATGTGTGAGCTCCGAATGTATATTCCGTGATTGTCACTTTTCTAAATCTCCGTAATTTCGAATAAATGTAATTATTCAAATAGATGAATCAAATTCATGTCCGTTCAAAATTGCATTTCATTCCGATAAAATATGTTGCAAAAACAGGGGTTTGGCCAAGTTAACGCATCAAATTTTGTACAACCTTATGTATAAAAAGGGCGAACAACCAAAAAACTCCGATAACATTTATTTACTCCGCCGAGAGGAACTACCAAGATATCATATACGCGAATTTTAGATCTAAAAAGTAGCGTCACTTTTAAGCATTGTTCGGAACATAAGTAAAAAACCCTCGGCACAAAATAAGGAATTGGTGGAGCAGACTTGACCAGAACCTCGGAAAACGTATAAAAGCCGTGACAGATAACAGATCGCTGTCTTTTGTGTTTTCGATTTTCAAGCAGTACAATTGCTCTTTCTGATTTCAATTTTCAATCAGTGCAGTTGCTCTTTTCTGATTTCGATTTCCAATCCGTACCGTTAAAGTGTGATTATCATATTAGAATCAAAGTGAAATAATTATTATCCGAGTTCAAGTCAGATTTGAAAATGTGAATTTACAATAGTGTTTGTGTTTGTGAATTAAACATAAGGTAAATGATGGCTTAATATTTTATTTTCGGGCATTACGATATATCTTCCGAACCGTTTGATATATCGTAGTGCATTTTAACATCATCTCACGAAATATTGCTATCAAATATTTACCGAATACCGCTCATTATGGTAGAACCTGTTTGATTTGTATTTTCCGCAAATTGACAAATGTGAATCATTTGTCAACCGATTCCGTACCGTTGAATTGAAATTAAACACCGAACATATCGCAAAGTAGATATGTTGTAGCAGTTTTCATATACCGTTTGAGCTTCATTACATTTTCCGTCTGGGTGAATTTTTGTGAATAATACCGTTCAATTGCATTTATTTTGATTATTCTGAAAGTGTACTTGTTATATTTATTATATATTTTAATATTTGGAATTCCCCGTTTTATTAAATCATTTCTGCTCCATCTTCAAACGAGCTGAGTTTTAACCAGGTATCAATTGTAACTAAAGCCTACAATTTTGATACTGTTTTCTGCCCAATGGACTCTGGTTATACTTCACTGTAGCTACCCTAGGGACAAGGCTATCTATAGATAGCAGAGTGACAAGCCTTGTGGTGAAGACCCTAGCAGAAGTCTTCAAAAAGGACTTAACCTTTAGAAAAATCTGGCGCCCGAGGATTTGAAATAAGCACTTTACCGAAAAGTCGCAAGGTACACCTCATACGTTACGGGGGTTTTCAGTTTATTCAATCAAAATTAAAAATATTTTTTTAATTTTGATTATAAAGTGTGTCAGACTCGAAAATGTTATTTCTACCATCTTTCTGTTGAACTGCATTGTGGAACTCTAGGTTTTCCTCTCGTGTATTCAAAATAAAAAACCTTTTGTGGGAAACGAAACAAATTTCAACAAATTCCATAACGGTTTCGCGCTATTTCAGCAAATGTGGCTTATATATTTTTCGTATCCGGTTTCGGAAAATATTTAGAACTCCTGAATACTAAATCATCTTTTTATTTTGTTTGATCCATCCAAACTATCCTAATTCCGAGAGTGTATTCTCTTTGCTAAATATGGTAGGAAAGGCAAAATGAAACAAAAATACTCAACATCAATTGTTTTATTACAAATTTGTATTACAAATTAAGCAGCCGTTAATAAGAAATTGATTAATTTTTTATTAAACTAATGTAGTCCATGTACTTAGTACGAGAATGTTTACCTATTTACTAAGTTTTGGAAAATTTTATCTTAGAGCAGAGGTAAGGGGAAGGATAGAAGATTTGGCATCTGCCCCAGACAGTAGAATCTTACGCTATGCCACTGAAATTCCATTAGACATTTCTCTGGTTATTTGGAACCGAGGGTTTATGTCAATAAACCTACTACAATTTCAGAAATAAAAGAAACCATCAGACGTGTGATTGATAGAGTTTTATGAAAAACTTTCATACTTAACTGCTGGGTCTGTAAGTAATGTGCTATATACTGATAGCATTTGAATTCGGATTGTTCTGATATTTTGTTTTTTTATGAGAAAACAAGTCCTAAAGTTTAATTTGGATCACCGTTCATGAAATCAAGCAAATCTAAGGAATGTCTTAGTCTAGTTATAACAGTAGCAAATTGAAGAGAAGACATCAGTCAAATTAATATCCCCGATCGTTTTTTTTAAATATCTGGAGTACATATATTTTTCCACACTGTCAGTTAATCTTCTACGCAGTTTCAATTGCAACTTAATGGAAATGAGTGATTCAAAATACAAGTTCTGACTGGAACATGGACTTATTATTGGTATTATTCAATTTGGGTGGGATAACATTACAGAAGAATGATATGTATCACAGGCACATTTGGCGGTAAGACAAGGATTCTATTTGTGTTCTAGTTCATTATAAAAATTATTATTAACTGCCGTATCTTCAAATGGTAAAGTCTCATACTCAGTTTCACTATTAGCAATTCTGTTTGATGCGATTCTTCTTCTTCGTACGTACCTGAGAAAAGATGAGAAGAATTAATTTTAGAAACATCATTAATCAAATAATCAGTTCAGTAAAACCAGACACAACTCATGGAAATGTATACAGACTCGACTGTCGAACTACATTGAACATTTATAATCCAGTCTAACGCACTAATATTGCAAATGATAGATAGAATCGAAAGGATCGATATACATTAGCTATTCAGGATTGTCAAACAAATCACCGGTCGGTGGTCTTTATTATATTCCCACAGTTACGAATAGAGCAATTTCTTGCATTTTGCAAGTCGTTTTTATAGCTTTCCAGGGGGTGTTTCACCAATTTCCGTTTTGATTCCCATGTTGAAGTGGGAATAACGCAAAATATTACCTCTATGGTATCTGTTCGTGGCGCCAGGTGGTAGTGCCAGATATATTCTAATGCCGCAGAATAATGATTATTGTTTAGTTGAACCCTCAACCCCCAACCCTCCTTATATATGTATCCGCACTTAATGCAAACATGGTACTAATATGGAAGATTTTCGTAATATTACAACTTTTGATGACTGGTTAGCAAATTTATCTGGCATTATACGATATAAACCTGACAAAAATAAGGTTTATTTGTCGGTGAAGCGCTCCATATGCATGCTGTTCAACTATTGTAAAGCGCATATGTCATTTTAGTCTAGGAGCTAGACCGATATTGATTGACTGAACATTAACTCGATGGCATTATGGTTTATCGTTAGAGGACGTTTCAATGACCAATTCATCTCACAGACCGAATTTTCCCCGGCTGCTAGATCTCGAGATACAGAATCCGCATTTTTTTTTTGACTGAAGGTTAATCCTTTCCAAGTTGCGGTTAGTTGAAAAGCATGCCATTTTTATACACTTCCACCATGTGCTATCATTTTTTATCGTGTCCGTTTATCAGGCCGACCAGTTAAAATTGAACCGAAAATGAACTGGAAGATAACCCTTCCAAACCTGGTGGAGAATGTTCATTGGTGTTGGCAATTGTTAACATACCCTATGCCATCAAAAGTTATCGGTCCATTTTCGAGTAATTGGCCATTATTTGAACCAAAAATGCTTCTTTTTTTCATTTTGTGGATGAAACTTGCGGGTAACAAGGTAACATGATGGCACCATGTTACATAACGTTATTGGAGGTCAAATAAAGATTTAAAATTATTGCCATCACTCCTTGCCTATTTCAACCCCCAGAATGAAAAAAATAAATAAAAAAGAGCCGTTTCTATTTTAAACCCAGCCAGAGTCTCAATAGTTGACTAATTTATCATAAAATTGGTCATATTATCATATGATTCATATTTTTTTGGGGGGTAGTTTTAGAGGGTTTAGGGGGGTTGAAATAGACAAGGAGTGATGGCAATCATTTTAAATCTTTATTTGTCCTCCAATAAAGTTATTTAACATGGTGCCATCATGTTGCCTTGTAACCCGCAAGTTTTATCCACAAAATGAAAAAAATAAACATTTTCGGTCCAAGTAATGGCCAATTACTCGAAAACGGACCGATAACTTTTGATGGTATAGGGTATGTTAACAATTGCCAACACCAATGAACATTCTCCACCAGGTTTGGAAGGGTTAACTTGCAGTCCATTTTCGGTCCAATTTTAACTGGTCGGCCTGATAAACGGACTCGATAAAAAATGATGGCACATGGTGGAAGTGTATAAAAATGGCATGCTTTTTAACTAACCGCAACTTGGAAAGGGTTAATCTCCAGTCAAAAAGAAAATGCAGATGCCGTATCTCGAGATCTAGCAGCTGGGGAAAATTCGGTCTGTGAGATGAATTGGTCATTGAAACGTCCTTTAACGATAAACCATAGTGCCATCGGGTTAATGTCCAGTCAATCAATATCGGTCTAGCTCCTAGACTATTTGTTCAATGCGGGAGTGAGCAACCTCTTGCACCGAGTGCCTGCTAACACAGTTATGATCCTAATGAGAAATATTTTCATAATATTACATTACTTGATGATAGGTTAGCAAACTTATCCAGCATTATACACTATAAACCCACACGCATCTTTACTGGCGCTTTCTTTGTCGGTAGATGGCTTCACACGCTTGCTGTTCTGCAGTAAAGCTCGTATATATTGAGCAGAAGGTGGATAGTCGACCGAGAGCCAACTACCAGCTACAATCTACCAGTCATTCAATACTCAATAGATAAAATATTGGAAGCTACAATTAATACAAATATTACTTATCTACTGCATTACTAATTGAGTTGGGCAGAATGGATCAAGTGCCCTTGGTCTTTTAGAAGGTAAGTAATGAAGAAAGCAAGTTGCCGGATTATTTTTGTTTGAAAATTTCCAGCAGTGCTACTGATAAATTTAATTTTAAATCTTTTGTCGTTTCTATTAGGGACATTACGATTATTTTCTAAACGATGAATGGCTTAAGTGAATCTGTTTCATGTACTATTGATAACATAATCACCCTTATTCACTAAAAATACTATTAAAGTACTGAGAACCCTTCGGCTACCAAGTAGCCATCATCAGAGTGAGCTAAACTATAAATCAAAATGTGACTACTATTTGAATACTATTTGGGGATAATAATGTAATGTTTACATTATTATAATGTAACGTTTTCATTATTATCCCCAAATAGTATTTAAACAGGCACATTTTGACTTATAATTTAGTTTGCTCTGATGATGGCTACTTGGTAGCCGAAACGTCCTCAGGACTTTAATAGAATTTTTAGTGGATAAGCGTCATTATTTCTTATTAATAGTGTTATAATATATCCATAGTATCAACTCTTTTATAGTTATAAGTGTTTTATGTAAATTAAAAGATCTCGAATGTTCTTTAATCATAATATCCAATGACAGTTTATCTATCAAAACTGCTCGATTCGTAATAAAACAAGTAGTAAAAACAGTGTTGTTAAATGTTTATTTTGTTCGATAGAATGTTTTTGTTAAGCGCTTCAAGCAATATTTCATTCTGAACTATGTCACTCTGTTTAATTTATTACTTACTTGTAGCAATAATTTCTATAACGATAAGCACTGGTTTCTATTTTCTAAGAAAGTAATTGTTAAAGATGATTGACAAAAGTGACATCTCTTTCATGTAAATTAAAAGATCTCCAATTGTTTTTGAAACCTAATATCTATTAACAGTTTAAGTGTCGAAGCCGCACGATTCGTGGTAAAACACGTAATAAAAACAGTGTTGTTTATTTCGTTTGATTAAAATGTTTTTGAAATGCACTTCAAGAAATATTTAATTTCAAACTCAATGCAGTTTGTTTACTTACTAGAAACTAGTACTTCTAAGAAATAATTATTAAAGATGACTGGCAAACGTGGAATCATTTTTGTAAATTAACGTTATTGGAGGTCAAATAAAGATTTAAAATTATTGCCATCACTCCTTGCCTATTTCAACCCCCAGAAACTTCAAGAAATATTTAATTTCAAACTCAATGCAGTTTGTTTACTTACTAGAAACTAGTACTTCTAAGAAATAATTATTAAAGATGACTGGCAAACGTGGAATCATTTTTGTAAATTAAAAGGTTCTTCAAACCTAACAGTTGTAGCCACTGCACAACAGATGGCAATATACGTGAACCAGGTGTCAACAATCACTCACCAATAATCCAATACCATACAGATATAATTTGAAGTGCAGGTTGGTTTGAATATGAAAGTACAGAATATATTTGTTAAGTCTTGTTTAAAAAACGATTAATTCATTTAAACAAACCAAAACATTGTCTACTTTGTATTTGGCGATTGATAATAATTGCTTGTTGGTTGGTAGAATCCCACATACCCCATCTGTTGCGACAAGAGAGAAAATAGGTTTCTACATTGCTTACCACTAATTGTGTAGTTTCTAGAGTGCATAAGCCCATCTGTTGGACAGTGCGGACAATATGAGCTTTACTCTAGCAGAACAGAATGCATGTGGAGCGCCTTACTGACAAAGATGAATGCTAGATAGTTTGCTAATCTGTCATCAAGAGCTGTAATATTAAGAAAATCTTTCTGCGTTGTTGAGCTTTTACACATCATCTGACCAGTGAATTTAGATTGTCATTCATTGTAAATCTTCAAGTTGTTGAAACTTTATGATATTAGGTTTCAGTATAGAGACCGACGATGCACTATAAGACTATTCTGTTTTATGAAGAATCATACAGTCACAGTTTGAATCAATTTTGAAGATGAAAATTCTGTTCAGAACCCTTTACTTTTGGTTCAACTAGCTATTGTTTCATTGGGGTACCTTTTTCCAAAACAGAGATAGGATTGTGGTCTCTTAAAGAAATTAACGTAATCTTATTTCGATGTAACTTACCAATAAATAATGAAAGCGATAGGAATTATTATTAGCAGGACTAGAAGAATGTATAAGTGGTTGCTGCTCGATCCACTACTACTGACGTCTACATGTGGAAGAGTTTCAAATTTATCATAATACACAATATCGTGAGTTGAATTTCGATAAGAGTTTGTTATGATAAATATAGCACAATATTTGGTATCAGATTTCAAAGCTTTTTTCGATTGGTCTTCGTCTCCAATTGTAAAATTGTGAGCATCTTTATCAATCTGAAAATTGAAGAAAAACATATTGAATCAGATAAAGTTTAAATAAGCGACTCGTATATTCGCTCGAATATATTCGTTAGTGGTCAATAGAAATAGAAAATATTTGGATCAAAAGTTGTTTGTTTCTTGACATTCGCGTTGAACCCAGGACGTGGTTATTTAGATTTTTCTGATTTATGCAAAGATGGAATGAATAATTAGGTTTTTTTTTGTTACTGTAGTGTTATTGGCTACTAGATTTAAATTATTACAGCTATTTATTATTGATTGATAAAAAAGTTGCCTAAGCTGAATATGCTTATACTTATGTTAACATGAAAACACTAGAGTTGACGGAACAAGTAAATCGCTAGGTTCGTCACAAATGACCTTGCTGAATCGTTCAAAGCTTTTGATTTCACGAATGAAAAACTTTAATAAGATTTATTTGTGGATACTGTTTCATTATTTCCATTCCCGTATTGATGATGGAAATCAAATAATTGTATAATCAGGATAAGGAGGAGATCCTTCACACTTTCTAAGGTAACCGCAACAAATATGGCCATGTCCCAATAGTCAAAGAAATAAAACAGAATAAAGGCCAACGTAAAAAAAAATCGATTATAGTTTTTTATGATATGCATTTTATGCATCTTTTTGAATGCATTTTCAGGAGATAATATTTAAAATGTTGAAAAAATGGATAAATATAACCAAAATAGGCCAGAATTTCTTACTCGGGGGTTTCTTGGGTTGATGATGACGATTACGGTGCCAGATTCGAACTACGACGCACCTGGGGCTCAGGACATCCTGGTACTATCGTCGTCTCCAGGGAATTCGGGGAAATATCATTTGCAATGGAGTGAAACTTATTGGGGAGGTTCTACTGAGGTTACCGGTCATGACCATGACACTCATGGTGGTCAGGGTACCTTGATTATCTAGGTCATCTCCATGGATTGTTTTTAAAAATGCTCTGAAATGCAACCAAATTCGCCTCTCGGGGATTTTTTGGGGCGCTGATCACGATTCTGGAGTCGGAATCAAAAATAATAAAAATAATAATAATAATAAAAACTAAATGATTTTTACTTATATATATTCTAATAAATAATTCAAATAGTTGAAGTTGAAGTTCGAGTCTTACGATATTGTTTTTGTTGTTTTTTCTTGTAAACTTATCTGTTGTAGATTGATTATTAAAAAAAAATTTATTATTGAAATTTTCAAAATTTAATGTCAAAAATATATCACTATTATTTTTTTCGCACATGAAAAACTCAATCAAGTTTGATTACTTCGCTAAAATTATTTTTTTAATTCTTTGTTACCGACATCACAGATCTGTTTATAAGATGCATCGTCGATTGATTCCGACACCCAAATCGTGATCAGCGTCCCAAAAAAACCCCGAGAGACGTATTTGGTTGAATTTCAGAGCATATTAAAAAACAATCCGTGGAGATGACTTAGGTCATCAGAGTATCCTGACCACCAGGTGACTATTGAAGGTCATGGTCACAACCGACAACCACAAGAGAACCTCACCAATAAGTTTCATTCCATTGCAGAAGATATTTACCCGAATTCCCTGGAGACGACGATAGCACCAGGATATCCGGAGCCCCAGGTTCGTCGTAGTTCGAATCTGGCACCGAAATCACGATCATCAACCCTAAAAACCTCCGAGTAAGAAATTCTGATTTATTTTGGCTATATTTAGCCATTTTTTCAACATTTTTAACATCATCTCCTGAAAATGCATTCAAAAAGATGCATTTTCCTCTGTAGAAATGCTAAAATGCATATTATGGAAAAATAAACGGGTAACATTTTTTTGAATGACTTCTAGAATCGATTTAAAGAAAAATCATCAAAATCATTTTTTTTAGACCTTTTCTGCTTTATTCCCTAGACTAAAGGTCGGGTATTCTACTCGGAAACGATAAATTCGCCAGTGTCGCTGTTACACTAATTTTACAACTTCCTTATATTGAAGTGCCTGAAATGTTTTGATCTTATTTCTCCAACCGCAAGACTTTGTGATCACAAACCGCCAACTTATTTTCTATTGTATTCCGATCTGGATTCCACATAAAAATAAAACGGGCTCAGTATCTGCTGTACCCTCGCGGTGGTGAGGAAAAAGTACTCTTGTTATTTAAAAAATCGGATAGTCCTAGTTGAAAGCAGGATATATTAGGTACATGTACTGACATCACAATTTTGTTAAAGTGAGCAAATACAGATGCAGAACAAACACCCTATGTATACATATTAAATTGACTTGAAACTAACCTTCAAACTTGTTAAATTGTTATTTTCATGATTTAATTGCACAAAAATTCACGATTAGGTTATTTTTTTCAAAAATACATTATGTATATTCAATGTTAGGTACTAAACATTATTATCAATCACTAAAAAATAAACCTGGTTTATTTGCAATACCTATTTGATTCAGTTTCTTATAAGCTTGAGAACTGTGAATAAGTTTATATAATGGGAATAATACATCGGCAACAACTCGTAACTCATTTAAAGGGCTCATACCTGCTAATTCACAAATGCACTTTTCTAGAGAGAGAGAGAGTAGAGAGTGTCACATCTGTAAGGATGTCCATGAAAAGATCTTACAGTGTATCGTGAAAACTCAACTCAACCGATGTTTGTTTTTAAGGTGGCTATTAATCAGGGACGTTAGTCGATTGATGAAAACATTAATAAAATAACGTTAGTCGGATCTACGAGCCAATAATTAGGCAATTTTTCTATTTTTTACTTTGTTGTCAATGCTGTTAACTTGTCATACTACAATATGCTTGCTTTTGATTTAATTGATCCTATACAGTGAGTTAGGTTACCAACGGGAGCAAGAAGTACATATTATATCAAGTTATACGCCAGCCAGTGGCGGCTCCTCGAAGGAGGCTGAGGAGGCTCAGCCTCCTCACCAATTTATCTTAATGATCATTCTCCATTTTATTTCCTGTTTCTCTGATAATTCTTTAAATTTTACAATCAATTCCCCGTTCTCAGTAGTTATTTTCAATCTGGCAACAGTGCCCAGAGGCTAGATTCCCTATATATCTCAAACGCTAAACACGTGCGCTCAACACAGTTGCCGTTTTTCCAACCAGTCCAATTGCTCTACATCAAGTAAAACACTAGAATTGCAACGTTCTCTGTAGGCTAGCCTCTCGGTGGCCATCGGTCAGTCGTATGAAATACGAGACTTGCTGGGACACGTGGTGTGTCAGTGCTTCTTATTGAATCATGCCATGCGACGCGAAGTGAGGTTAGATTAAAATTTGTCTGTTCGGTAAATTATTACACGTTAAAATGAGTGGTAGTCGTAGTGGTAATTTAGTTGCTGGCTTTTTATGAAATCCATTTAGTGGATTAACATATGACAGAAAAGTGTTTTTTAAAAATAAATGGCCTTTACCGGATTTGAAAAGATTGGTAATGACAGGTAAGTTTCAAAATCGATCATGTAATACTGATAATTATAAAAAATATTTATAGTTAACGGGATCTGAGGTACACAATAAATTATATTGCTGGTATTGCTTGCTATTTACATCTGATACAACTTCATGTTGGGGGCACTCGGGTTATGATGATTTGAAAAATTTAGCTCGGTGGTCTAGACAGACATGAAAAATCGCAAGAACATATTACATCGAGTATTAAGTTTAAATTAACCGGTAAACAGAATATTGTTAAAGGAGGAAAACATATAATTTGGTAGACAAGAAACTACATTATAAACAACTTTTTTATGAGATTATAGATACTATTAAAGGTCAAATTGAGATTCGATTTTCCAATTTACATGAATTGAAGTTTTTCGACTTCACGAATAGAAGATTTTTCGAATCTTTTTCAAAAGATACAATACACTTTTAGATAACTTAGTTCTAGAATATAAATTTTTTGATAAAATAACACTGCACAATGAATTATGCGTTATATACTCGGATAAAGATATTTTAGGCCAGTACGACATTCACGCCGATATGATAAAATATATGATAGACATAGTTAGATATCTATTGAAAAAGATTTAGTAAAACACTTAAAACAAAAATGATACATTTTATGATAATATTATTGATCATTTTTCGCAAACTAAAGACCGTAGAATTCCGTTAATATATAAAAAAAGTTAATGAAATTAATTAAAAAAAAACAAAATATGAAAAATTAAAAAAAAAGAAAATATCAAAATTCCAAAAAAAAATAAAAAACAAACGAAGAAAAAAATTTTTTGCCAAGAGAAACTCTACACCTCCACGTTGGTTCTTGCTGGGCAACAATTAATTTTGTCACTGAAGTAGCTGGTACGGTCGCTGTGCAAAGGTTAAATTAATTGGCTGAATAGAGTATATTTCTACAAAAACGTTTTATGTCCAGCCTCCTCTCTTAAAAAGTTCACGAGCCGCCACTGACGCCAGCTTATATTATTCATTACTCTTCTAGCTGTATTACATAATCCACTATTAATAATTCAATTAAGAGTTTAGGCGCCTTCCTAGAGAAGCCACTACAGAGTAAAACGAATAGTGCCATTACGCTCTAGATACTCAAGGCTTGAGGGCTTCATCGTAACGTCACAATCCAGAGGTTATTTTGCAGCTGGTCATCTGTATGTTAGAGGACAATGCTACAATACCGACAGCAAAACAAAAGTTTTATTCATTTTTTAATACTGCTAATAAGGACTGGGATTGTTGGAAAAAACTAAATTTCGAAACAACAAAAAACATGCATATAATATACGAGTTATTGTTGTGAAAATTACTTCCATGTGTATTTAATAACGAGGTTAGCAATATCCTTCTCTGTGCGACTTTCACAACCAACAAAATTTTGAAGATAGTCCTATCATGTTGAACGCTTTAAAACCAAATCACAAAGAAACATACTTTATTTAGAATTATAAGAATTTTTAAATAATTTATTGAAAATAATACGAGGGCACAGGGAAACCGTCTATGGAAAATGAAAAGGAAAAGGATTTATTTGGTCAAAACTTTTTTTATTTCTCAACATAATCTCCTGTAGCCCGATACGTTTCGTCCAAAGTTTTTCAAATTTTTCGATTCCTTCCAAATAATACGATTTCGGCAATCCTTCAAAATAGACGTCGAATCGATCCAACAGTCCTGCATAATATACGCCGGTGATTGTTTGGACCTTTTCAAGGTTGTCGATATGGACGATACCGTGTGCATCCCAAAAAAACTGTCGCCATGACTTTCTTAGCCGATAAACCCACTTTGGCCTTTTTCGGCTTTGATTCCCCAGAACAATTCCACTGTTTCGACTGTTCTTAGGTCTCTGGTATGTTGTGATGGATCCATGATTCGTCCACGGTTACGAAACGGCGCAAAATGTCCTTGTTATCGCGCTTGAACATCGCCAAACACTCGTTCGAAATTATCGACGGGTCGCGCTTGTGGTCAGATAGCAAATGCGACACCCATCTGGCAAATAACTTTCTCATATTCAAAAATTTATGCAACATGTTCCGTACCCGTTCGGGTGAGATGTCCATAGCTTCAGCAATCTCGTGTACACTTTAACTCGTCGATCGTCCAATATCATACCATCAATTCTATCGAGGACTTATGGCGTTGTAACCTCAATTGGACGACCCGAACGTTCGGCGTCCTTTATGGTCAAACTACCACAACGAGAATCAGGAAACCACTTGTGAATCGTTCCAATCGATGGTGAAGAGTCCCCATAATGTTCAACAAGCGATGCTTTGGTTTGGGTAATGTTTTTTCCACGCAATAAATAATGTTTAACCAAGACGCGAAATTCACTTTTTTCTATGTTTACAAAAATCTTGCTTTCGATGAGTGTCAAAACAGAACTGAACATTTTTATGTTTTCTAGTTGAAAGATAGTACATCACAAATGTAGTAAAATACTATCGTGACTTAGTCGTACAAATTTATCTACTTCACCGATTACAAAAATATAATCCACAATTATGTGGAGGTACCTACCACGATTGGTTTCGTGGTACTACGTTCCGTTGTACTTACCGAATATGTGGATGTCACAATTTCTCTAATCACAAATTTAGTTTTTCACAAATTTCTCTTTCGGAGTTAATTTCCTATCTTTACGGGATATTTTTCGCTTCTATTCTTCAATTTTATTTGGAGGGATAAAAAACAAACATAATTTTCCGTGCAGACAGAACCACAGTTGTAGTGTGGCACCACACAATATTTTCCCATTGTACTCAAGACTTTATACAAGCCAGGTACCACCAAAAACGTATCTAATTTGAATTGCAATAACCAAACTTTAGAACGTAACACACAACATACAGGTTAAACACATTACGCATACGTCTAACGTATAATCATGGCGGGATCGCGGATCTGACTTCCTCTATATTCTATCTCTCACTGCGCGTCTCTCTCGCACACGGACTACTATATGGGTCCGCAGCATAGTCAAAGTATAAAGGTCTGTTGAAGCCTCCCTTCTACTCTTTTTAAAATTCGAGTGCAAGCTGATTGGTCGTTTATTTCGTTTATTTAATATTATTGACGACGACATAATATCATGTTGTAGTGCCGGCGACGAACCGATGAGAGCAAGGCTGTGATTGGAGGAGACAGGTGACGTCACCAAGCGCGATAAACGATAGTAGGGAGGCTCCAACAGACCTTTATACTTTGACTATGGTCCGCAGCAGGCGCAGATAATATACAATCCTGCGTAAGCGTATACCTACCTCTCTTATATACTATCGTGGTTCCGACTAACGATCGAAATTGATTTTTGAAGTCGACTAACAATCCGACTAACGTTGAACTCTTCAAAAACTCCCGACCGTTAATGTTGTATTTTCTCGTCACACTGTAGGACCCAAAACTGGATGTCAAATATCTGGCGAACCATAGGCTCGAATAACAATCTGAACTGGTTTTTGAGATCGACTAAAGATCTGAACTGATTTTTGAAATGCCCGACCTTTTCATGTGTTTTACAGTGTAACATCAAACTAATCTTCGCATAACATGACAACTTACCTTTACAATTTGAGATATCCATGTATTACCAAATTTGTGACACAAGTTTTCTGCAATTTGTTTTTGATGCAATATTTCATCGCTAACAGTCTCACTCTTATTGAAATCTTGTATAACAATTTTCATCGTTCCTGATTGAAGTCTTCGATCCAGTGGTGTTACATTAAATATGACAGAATCTTCAGTTTTCCCAATTAACGTAGGACTTTGATCAATGTGATCGCCCAAATCTGTGGTCTTCAGACTTATCATAACAAATTCACTCTTCAATAGCATGTTGGCTGATTGAATATATAAATCATAATGTTGGCTGTATGGTACATATTTGATCTGAAATGGAGAGTCAATATTGTGAAAAATGTTCCTTGTTTTTAGTGTATTCTGTATTTTGTTCGATTGTGATAGTGCGTGGAGTGAAGACTTTTGGAGACATTTCGGGAAGGAATCCAAATTAAAATATATGAAATCATATAGTAGTCTAGTATATTCATATTACTTTTTTATTGTTTGGTATGGAGGAGGGGTATTATAAAACTAAGTTTGCAACATCGGGAGAACAAAAAACCACGAAATTTTAGCACTTTTTCCAGTTTATCTAAAATATATCCAATAACAGCTACCCGTAAAAATGTGTAGCAACAAATTGAAAAATTGCACCTTTAAACTTTTTATATGAATAAGTATGTCTACTACAGTACTTTGAAGTTCATCGAAAATTTACATATTTTAGGAAAAGTTCTAAAAACGCGTCTATCGGCCTATTTAGCGCCTGTTTGTGATGGTTTTTGTAGTCCATAGTCCCTTCCCTCACTATACGTAGTCGATATGTCTACATGTCTGAAAAATATTTTTATAATTTTCTGCTGATTCGATCCAGATTATTTTTTAGATGATATCTGCGTGTGCGTATCCAACCCAATATGGAGACGATTGCACCGTTCTTATTGGAGGTACGGATTCGAAATTTTGCAAATCTCTTTGAAGTGCTGACATAGGAACTGTATTGTGTATTGTTTTAGGACGCGGAAGCCCCCTTGCAAGTGGTTCAGTTTTCAAATGAAGGTGTAGAATTTTATTGAACCATCTAACAGTATTTTTCTGGTTATACAGGATGTCCCAAAATTGCTGGGAAATAAAACTACCACTTACTGTAGAGGTCAAAATACGCCGACTAAAATTCACAAATAGGTACTTGGGAACAAATTAGATGAAATTTTGCAAAAGTGCATTGTAGAAAGTTAACCTACTTTCAGTAACCAAAGAAATTCAAAGCAAATTGTAGAAGGGTTAAACCAGCCTCACCCCCTCTTGATATTTTTTTAAATAATTTTACTAGAGGTGGTAATATGGTTCTGAGATTTCTTCAACAGAAAGGCTTATTATCTTTATTTTTTATCTATTGTAAAAATTCCGTATTTGGCATAGTTTAGAAGGAAAAAAATGTCTTCTCAAACACTGATAACTGATATTCTCAGAACAAGTTTAATAAAATTATAGTACAAAATTTAGTTGGCCGTGGACAAAGTCATGATTTAAACAAGAAACAAATTTATAAGTGTCCCAGTTTGTTGTTGACAGTAGACATTTTAGTAATTTGTTCACTTTCAGTCACTTTTGTATTGTTTTTCCCCAATTACTATTATTACTTAATTACTATTGCTGTTATTGTTGCTTTTAATTGGCAGCTATTAAATATGGAATTCCTTTTTAATGAGCAGGTCGATATGCTTCTAGTTCTTGGATTCTGTCAAGGTAACTGCCTCGACAGTGTCCGCGTCTATCAAGAGAGTCAACCAAATCGGAGAATTCCAAATCACAAAACTTTTGCCAATTGAAAGACGTCTTCGAGAAACAGGGATGTCGAAGCTAGTCAGAATCAACGCTGGAAGACCTCGACAAGCCCGAACACCCATTGCGGAAGATGCTGTTCTACAAATGATTCATAACATCCCTGAGACCAGTACCAGAACATTGCAGCGAGAGATTGGGATACCAAAAAGCACTGTAAATCGAATTTTGAGCATTAATAATTCGTCTATTCCACATCCAGAGTAGTCGAAACAGATTTCACACTAATATCTTGTTTACTGATGAGTCTTGTTTTACACGTCGTGGCATGACGAACCTACACAATGAGCATATTCATGTAGATGAAAATCCACATGCTATTAAAGGTAGACATTATCAACGAGAATTTAGAATTAATGTCTGGGTCGGAATTACTGGCAATTTTTATGGACCGTTTCGATTGCCTGATCGTCTGGATGGCGCTAGTTACCTTAGTTTCCTTCAAGAAATTTCGCCAGAATTATTAGAAGACTTGCGCCCTAATTTGCGTCGAAACATGTTCTTCATGCACGTTGGTGCACCACCTCATTTTGCACGTGCCGTAAGAGAATATTTTGATGAACAATTTGTTGGTAGATGGATTGGTAGAGGCAAGAAGCACCTATTCATTGGCCTCCGCGGTCTCCAGACTTGAATCCTTGCGACACAAGTAGGTATTCAAGGTTCAAATTAATAATTCCGAACAACTGTGGAACAGAATTCAAAATGCTGTAAACGCAATACGAGAAAACGACGTTGTGTTAAGGAGGGTGCATTTCAATTTTTTAAGCCGAATTGAACACCTGTTATAAAAAAGTTTTGTCATTGTGTTCACTAAATTTTCTACAATGCACTTTTGCAAAATTTCATTTAATTTGTTCTGCGCATTTGTGAATAGCGCACAAAAATGTGATTTTTTAAGTGAACTTTGAATTCTCCTCACGGACATACGATACTTTTTTTTCTATATAAATTGGGTTCAATCAACTTATTTTGATCTTTACTATAAGTGGTAGTTTTATTTCCCCGCAAACCTGTATATCACAATCCTATATTTAACAAGTAGAAGTGTACGAAATTCTTATTTTAAGATTTGAATGACGTCACACTACGTCATCGAAGTGGTATCATAGATGAACACAACGCTGTAGACTTTTCATGAAGAAGTACGTTGTAAGGGTTGTCAATCAATGTTCTCTGTAGTATTATGAACGTATGTTTGATTGTCAATAATTTTGACGCCTGAGCGAAATATAATGTAATTAATTTTGATGAGATAGCAACAAACAATAAGGTTTACGACATGTACTAACGTCGTACCTTGTAAGTACATATGTCAGTCATTCTGCTAGGTTATTGTTTAATTTTTATAGATAAACACATAACACTGTACTTTACAAGGAAAATGACGTGAATCCAATTTATTCAAAGGCATTATGTCGAGTATTTCGACGGACCGCTCTGCTCTGTAACTGGAAAACGGCTTAAGGTACAACTTTTTATGTCCGTATCTTTCGAGCATCATATCTAGTTTGTGTCAAAGTTTCAAGTAAATTGCATTCACCATTCAACCGCTACACGAGGAAATACCTTGTGCCATATAAGCTGATTCTAATCTGATTTTGATATTGGAAAACGTTTAAAATAGTCCATATCACCCTCCACTCCACGCACTATAGGCAAAAACATGTGGGTAATCATAATCGAGAAAACTTCAAACCTGATGTGTATATTGTAGAAGATAACTTTGATTAGTTATTTTAAACACTTCATGGATACTGTCATATTCTTCTTTTGAGTCATTCTTTGGTTGGGTGCTGTTGAGAACGATATTGAAGGCTGTAATTGTTCCATTTTGCATATAAGGATGTAACCAACTAACGTTTAAATGGCAGTAATCTGTTGATATATCACAATCAACTATTCTATATGTTATATTGGTTGGTGGACCTGGAACTGATGGAAAACATTTGATTAAACTAATATCTACCAGAAAGGAATGGGGTGGGGAGGGGGTGTGTTAAACAGTGGCGGCTCGTGAATTTTTGAGATGGAGGCTGGACATAAAACGTTTTTGTAAAAATATACTCTATTCATAGCCTTTTAACCTTTGCACAGCGACCGTACCAGCTACTTCAGTGACAAAATTAATTGTTACCCAGCAAGAACCAACGTGGAGGTATAGTTTCTCTTGGCAAAAATTTTTTTGTTCGTTTCTTGTCTTTTATTTTTTTTTTGGATTTTTAATATTTTTTCTTTTTTTTGGAATTTTTCATATTTTGTTTTTTTTTATTAATTTTATTAACTTTTTTTTATATATTAACGGAATTCTACGGTCTTTAGTTTGCGAAAAATGATCAATAATATTATCAAAAAATGTATCATTTTGTTTTAAGTGTTTTACTAAATCTTTTTCAATAGATATCAAACTAACATTGTATAATCGATTTTGTAAGTATTTATGTTTTGAAAAATTAAAATTTGAAAAATAAGATCAGTTTGTCCAAATATTAATTTAAAATTATCAAGAAGTCTTTATTTTCTAAATAAGATTTTAAACCAACAGCAGCATTTAATGAAACCTGATCTGTTGAAAGGTCATCACTGTTTAATACAAAATCAAATGTTTCAATTAATTTGTCTTTATTTTTATGGATGGTAAATACTGCACGTGATGTAAAATTCCATCGAGTTGGAGCATTACAGGGAAATCAATGATTTTTTTTTAAACTTCGTCTTGTCAATACTACTATTAGTATTAACAATGATCGATTTTGATTGTTACCTGACATTACTAATCCTTTCAAATCCGGTAAAGGCCGTTTATTTAAAAGAAACACTTTTATCATATGTTAATTCACTAAATGGATTTTCTAAAAGGCAGCAACTAACTCACTAACACTCATTTTAAATTTACAATAGACAACAATCTAACCTTACTTCGCGTGGCGTGACAACACATAAACAAGCACTGACTGACGGCAGAACGCATGTCTCGTATTTCATAGATTGCTAGCGGCTGTCGCAGGCTAGCCTCCAGAGGGTGTTGCCATTTTCGCTGATTTACCCAGTTGGCGTTCGGACTGGTCGGAAAAACGGCAACTGCGTTGAACAACACATGCTCAGCGTTTGAGATATATAGAGAGTCCAGCCTCAGGGCACTGTTGCCAGATTAAAAATAACTACTGAGAACGGGGAATTAATTGTAAAATTTCAAAAATTATCAGAGAAACAAGAAATAAAATGGAGAATGATCATTAAGATAAATTGGTGAGGAGGCTGAGCCTCCTCTGCCTCCTTCGAGGAGCCGCCACTGGTGTTAAACTAATCTCATAAAACAGAAAAAGTAGTATCTAAAAATAGAAGTATGTAGAATGTGATATATTATGGAATCATAAGAGTACTCATATAATATTATACATTTTGAAATGAAAAATGCTGGATTTTTGCATGAAATTCAAAGGATTTCCTCGGTTTGTTCTTTAGTTCCCAGTTTCCTCGACAACGTGAATTTCGTACACTATAAAGACACCTCGTTTCCGAAGTTCAAGTTACTTGAATGAGGGGGGGGGTTGAATATCACCCCTGTGCTCACGGCCCTACTCCTACACCCTGATTTTTTGGACAAAAGTGCTTACTTTGGTTTGGAGATGGCCGGTTTTGATGCCCTCAAATAGTGAATTCGGATTGATTTGACATATTAATTGATCAACTTTTAATTTCTAACAAATCTAGCGGGAATTCTATAATGATTCAACAACCAATTGAAACACTACGTTCTGGGATGAAAGCTGTTAAGGAGATTGAATGATTCTGCAATTTGATTATAAGATTATATTTGCACTTACTTCGTTCTTCAGTGAAACCTTCAACGATGGTTTCCTCACCAAATGTGTTTGTTCCGTCATTTTTGACACTTATCTTGATAGTCTGACGTAGATGTGGTATTAAATTATCAGCTTCTATGCAGTATTTCCCAGGGAATAGCTCACAGGGAGTTACACGAGAAATAGAAGATTTACACTTTTTCAATATAATCGAATTACATCTAGTCAGCTGTATATCAACTGGTTGTCCTGTGTGTTTGAGGGGTAAATCATAACGAAGTGACAATTTGTTGCTGGAACTTGAATAAATTTCTAAATTCTTCACTACTCCAGCCACTAAAATAATAATTGCGTTTAATCTTGGCCCAAAGTGTGCAGAGTCAAAAGTGACCTGATTCTGTGTTTGGGTGTTTTAAATCAGTTATGTATGCAATCAAGCACTTAAGGTGTAGTAAGAGTTTAGTACAGATCAATGCCAATAATCATGAGTAAATCGTTTTAGATTTAAATTTCATGTAATAATATAATACAAGCAAGGGAACAATAATTTTAGGAGTTACCAGATGTTTTGTTTTATATCAGTAAATATTTTAGAGTGGGAAATTGTAAAAGCATTCTGCCCATTTTCAAGAATGATTTTTGTATTTTATTTTCTGTTGATTATAAATGAAAAATAGATAGTATTCCTCAAGACATTTTAGAATTTACGAAGTTGGTATCGCTAAATCTTCTGCCAATTAAATCTCGTGAAAGATAGAGAAATAGATAGGAAAATCTAAACTTAATAACTTGTTGCAGATGCACTGGTTAACAGAACACGGTGTGTTTATCGAATTCAATTGTTTCTGTTCAGAGACGTCTTCGCTGTCATTTTAATGTATTGCAAAATACTATTTCAGTTTGGGGTAGCCAATGGAAAGCAAACGGGTCAGTTTTAGACAAAAAACGAGCAACAGGCCACGTTCCATATGTAATTTTGGTAATGAAGAAAGACTGAGAAATGCGGTTAGAGCTAGCCATACAAGATCGGTATTGATGTTCCTTCATTATAAAATAGTTATAGTACGAGAGCTTAGTGATCAAATTAGGATTAAAGGACTTGATTTTTGTCAAGGTTTCATGTTTTGAAAAGGTTCCTTTTCATGAGTGATGAACCAGTTATTAGGCTCAGGAGCCACAATACCACATGGTCACGGTGGAGGCATCTTTTTTTTACCCACTCCCAAGAAACATAAACCTGTTGGGCTCAGGATAATCCCCCTGAAAGTCATCAAAGACTTCTCGTTAGCCCGAAAGTAACAGCTTGGTGTGTCTTTTCGTAGTCTGGGAATGATGGGCCTTATTTCTGTCAAGAAAAAGGCCGAACCTTTACTGTTGCTCCTGCAATATTGGCCAACTAGACACACTGCTAACTTAATACATATTTTATGAGATTCGTTTCAGAATAAATTAATTTGGAAAAACGTTCGAGGAAATCTCAAATGTTGTCACAGCAATATACAATATGAGCCGTTGATTCATTTAGAGACAATGAAAAACAATCCGCATAGTTTATCATCAATGTGGGAAAATATAAATAATTTAGCATATCGAAAAGGGCAGCTCGTATGAAAGACATTTTTGCAACAAAATGTTCCATTCACTTACATCCAGCTTTAGTAGTAAACTCCAGTTCTACTACACTTTTCTTGCCATTATGTTTCAATATACTTTTTCGGGATGTGATGATTTGCAGCTTATACGATGTGAACGGCTTCAAATTTTTTATTTCTCGGGTATTTTCTGTTTGTTGTACAGTATAAATAGATATATCTGTTGATTTCTCTATCAGATTCAATGTATATATAACGTGACCAAAAGCCTTCAAACAATTTACTTTGTCCCAAGAAACTTGTACCGTTTTATCCGTTTCTTGAATTTTCACTTTATTTGGCAACTCATCAGGGGTGAGAGAATCTGAAAATTCAATTAAAGTATAATTTAAGTTTTCTTTCACCTATACCCCCACCACAATTAATTATCTACATGTCTCCAGAAAGAAAATACTATTGTAGTCAAAGAGTTCTATATATAGAGTAGACAAGTAGTGTGTTAAGCATAGAAAAGCGCTGTTAAGTAGTTGGACATTCTGTTCTTCTCGCACATGTAGAGCGCTGTCACTCGCACGGTCTCCCCTTCTATCACAAGAGTATAGGAATACAAGAATAAGTAGAACGCGCGCACATCGTGCGAGTGAGAGAACAGTACATGTGTGAGAAGGACAGAATGTTCGTTAACATACCAGTGAAAAGCTTAGTAGTCTACTCTATAAATAGAATTCTTTGATTGTAGTATTGATATTGAGAATGACGAGGTAAGAGATAGAAAAAATCTGATCAAAATTCGATGAATGACAGCGATGACGGATGACAAGCAGTACCTAGGTCATTTTCGCGGTTTCATGTAAAATTGGGGATATGTACATTGTTGTACATGGTACTATAGTTATGGTGAACTTAGTTCATACACGAGGAAATAAAGCATTCCACCTTCCACCACTGGCGCAGTTGGATGGATTGAGATGAGGTTTTCTGTATTCGATTCGGTAATTTAGAAATTTTGTGCGGGAAAAATGTATTGCATTTCTACAGCACTTTTTGAGGTGAATAAAAAAAACTGACTCGAACGGGTTCCTCGGGATTTTTGGGGTCGCTGATCACGAATATGATGTCCAAGAAATACCCCGAGATCTCCTTGGACTATCCCCGGGGTATACGGCGTCCTGACGCCCTGGATATCGATGAATATCATTAAAAAATATTTTTTAATGCTCGTCAACTGTTCGAGTCGCTAATGATGATTAAGATATGCAAAAACTTTACTGCAATACCTGGGGATATCCGGAGACCGGATATCCTCGTCATCTTCTAGGAATTCGTTAATTTTTCTTCATAATATGCAACAAATCCTGACTCTTGGAGTTTTCGGAGTCGCTGATCACGATTATGTCACTCAGATAGTTCATAGTCGTGATCTTGAGAACGCAAACTACGGCTTTTTTCTCATTGATATTTTTTGATATCTAAAAAAGATGTATCGCCATTTGAAAATTCTTATATACATATAACGTTTATACATATACCTTTTTTTAGAGAAATGTAATCATACTCTGGTCCAAAAGTGATGAAAAGTGAAAAAAAATTAATAAAACAATGAATTAATGAAATAAAAATATGTTGCAAGTAAAATTATTAAGACATTAAAAAGTGCCCATTTATATATCTGATTTTTCTAATAGAAATTTAATCGCAATTTAGCAAAATAATAAAATGATTCTTGAAAATTCTATATATACTCGTATATACATATATATAAGAATTTTTAAATAGCGATAATTATTTTTTTTAGATATAAAAAAATATCAATAAGAAAACAGGTGCAGTTTGCGTTCTCAGGATCATGACTATGAACATTTTGAGTGCCATAATCTTGAGCAGCGACTCCGAAAACCACCGAGAGCCAGAATTTGTTGCATATTATGAAGAAAAATTAGTGAATTTCTGGAAGATTATGTAGATATCCGGTCTCCGGGTATCCCCAGATATTGCAGCAAAGTTTTTGCATATCGTAATTAGCATTAGCGACCTTTACATTCTCAGTCGAACAATTGACAAGCATTAAAAAATAATTTTTAATGAGATTCATCGATATCCTGGGCGCTCAAAAAGTGCACTGAGGAAAATGCATTTTTTGGCTGTGGGAATGCAATAAATTTTTTTTGCGAAAAACAAATGAGGCTCAAAATGTCTGAATTACCTTCCGAATCGAATGCAGAAAACCGCATCTTAATCCATCTCACTGCGCCAGTGATGGAAGGTTGGACCTATTTTAGTGCATTATTTCCTCGACCATTATTGTTATTCTTTGGATTGGCCAGACAATAAATTATTTGTGGTAAGGGGTCAAAAGAAGATGTGAAAGCATATGAAACTATAATGTTTAATATAAAATACCCACCCTTGTCTAGAGTATACACCACAATGTATTTTTCTTCAGTGTGCAACATTGTAGAAAAGGTAATGTTGTATTGCGTATAAGGTATTAAATTTTGTAGCAATATTTGATTCAATTTCGTTACAAGAAAACCGTTGGATTTCGATCTTTCCAGATTATGTGGTTCCTCTTCGCAAATATCAATTGCCTGAAATCAAATCAAAATTTAATTTACGGGCAGTGTTATACTTGTGTTATCTAACTGTGTATTCAAATTGTGTGTTTTTTTTATCATGTTCGATTGTGGAAGCTCTTATAGTTTCATTTTCTAAAAATACTATATAACTTAACTCTCCTTGATTTGATACCACTGACAAATTAATGGGGGTGACAGTTCAAGACGGAAATCGAAATTGCGGTGATTGGTCGTTTTGAATTGTGAATGTATTTGAGCGGTTCGCGCTGTATTTGATAATTTAGACATCTATATGATAATATAAATTATGTAGTTTAATGTGTTCGATTAATGTTGAAAAATGATCTTACAATTTACTAACCTAGAATTGCCGCTTGGAGGTAATATCCCATAAAAAATTTAACCTTAAAAGAAAGATAATTTATTACATCCAAAAATGAACTATGTATGCTCATGCTATACTGGATGTAACTGGATCATGGTCGGTATATGGGGTTAGAATAATATTCTGAACAATTCTAATAATTTTTTTCGATACCTCTAACGCGAAGCAAAATATTGAGAATTAACCATGAATTCGTAGTAGGCTAAGTTTGAAGCTCAGATTTCAGTTGACTATCTTAAAAAATGTGATCCATCAACCTGTATGACTGTGCAAAAATGCAAGTGTGTTTTCCTTCAAATAGCGAAGCCATGGGGGTGTCTTCATCTTGAATGCGACACTGTATATATCAGTGTGTAACAAACTTTCAAATACCCTACCAACAAGCGAACATGAGAAAAAATTGACAAACTAATCTGCGATAACGTTGCCGTTTGAACTTTTAAATCTACGTTAGGAGCGAAAGTACCGGGATATCAAAAATTATCTTGGTCAAGGGTGGTTGTGGAATATAAAACGTGTGTCTTACTTTACGTTTGAAATAATTATGTCACTGTCATACTGACATCATCAATAACCTAAAAATTTCATACCTATTTATTTCAGTTGTAAAACAACAATGAACTACAAATTATGAAATAATTATGTGAACTTTGAACATTTTCAGAGGTCGTGATAGCCACAATCCGGGTCAAAAACTGTTTTGAAATAGTTAATTTTCCGTTAATCGAATGACGTTCACGTGAGAAGCCCGTAGCACGCGAGCTAGAAAAGTGCAAACTGGTTGTACCTAATACGGCTTTACGACGACTTTTCGCGTGGCGTTTCCGCTCCATGTAGTTAGATTTAGTATCGGACCATGCCCGACGGCCCTTCTTTTTTTGATAAATGTCCATTAAATAGGAAAATTTAATTAAAACAGTTTGAGCTATTCTCAGATCTCAGCTACGCGCGTCTAACGTGCGACGTACCAAAGGGAATTTTCTCGCGACTAAAATATACACGAAGCGGGTAAAAGCTAGCGGCACACAGCCAAAAACACTTTATTACAACTGGCGCCAGTCACACGGGGCAAGAAACGGCCCCAAATTAACAAGACCGAGGTAAAATGTATAAACTCTAACTTACGCGCAGCGAGCTCCTCGAGGCATATGTCAAAATGATTTCGTTCGTAGCTAATTACATACGACGTCTGGCGTTCATGCAATTATGTTTTTAGATAATTCGAACTTTCTAATTTCGATAGGCCACGTGAAAATCCCGGAGTCCAAAGCGCTAAAGACTTCTGAGTGTTACAATATTCGTATAAAATTGCGAAATTTCGCACTTTTAGAAACTTCAAATTAATTATGACATAATTATTTCAAACGTAAAGTAAGACACACGTTTTAGATTCCACAACCACCCTTGACCAAGATAATTTTTGATATCCCGATATATTGAGCAGGAGCCGTCTATGCTCGCTGCTGCAGTAACATCATTGAATCAGTTCAGTATCAACTTTTAATGCTTTCACCGCTAGGGGCGTCATGATGACGTATTTTCAACCACCAATCACCGCTACGTCGAGTTGTGGCTTTTACTGTATTATAATGAATGTTTACATTTGCGTTTCTCAAAAATTTGTAGGGCGTCAAGGCTGTACAAGCTTACATGGGTCTCAATAAGTGTCAAGGTATCACAATTAATATTTTACATTTTTATCTCAAATTTGAACATATATATCACAATGAAAGCATTACAACATTTCTAAGGCATAAATCTAAGACTAATATGTGCCTATTTCGAAGTACATAGCCTGTCAGGAAATAGAAAAGGTAACAGTATCCGCAAAGCATTTGCTCTAATAAAATAACTAGTTATAATAACACAGTTCATGATCATTTCGTAACAAAATATCATTTTTCTGAGCTAATTGATGAAAGATCTATCAGTTGCTTGTCCTCTTGCAGATATAGGTCGATAGGTGTACTTTCAGATGGATTTGTTACCGAATTACTGTCACCCAATTTGAAATTTTTTATGTGTCAAAATATTTGCTGAATGTACTAGGTCTTATTCCTCACTAACAATTACTAACCCTATGAGGTTCGTGCTCCAGTAGGAAACTCTGACCATTCACTCATCACTACCACCTGTCCCTATTTCACTCCACTAACCAATCACACACATCAACGCACAGTTTAGCATTACAACTCAGCCGACTGGGATGGTTTTCGCATGTTTTTTTCCGAGTTTCCTTGGAGAAGTATACGTTTTGAATCTGATGACCCAACGCAATGTGCCACAGAGATCTCGGATATTATCAGGCTGGAAATGGAAACTTACTTACTTACGGAGGCATATAATGCCAAAATAAGATCAAAGCTTATAAATGCCCGAAAGGCTTACGTTCGTTTTGGACTTTCGCCAAAGCAATTGGTAGGAATTTTACTTCCAGTTGATGGTAGCACACTGGCTACTACACCACAAGAAAAAGTGAACCTTTTCGCTGGAATGTTTGTAGTAAATTCAACTTTGGATCCACAAGGGAAGGACCCTTCTAACATTGCTGCCATCGATGGCCATATGCCTGAAATTCTCGTTCGTCAGCGCACAATTAGGCACTTGTTGTCCTTGATTAACCGCATTAATAACCAGTATCAAAACAATATTTAGCCCAGGGCTTGGTGATTTTGATGATGAAGCTTCCCGAATAATTGAAACTACTGCTTGTGTACACTGTTATAACTCAAACATGGCTTGAGCTCCATCGGTGCAAATTCCAACACATACCTTCTACTGTAAGTTTGCGCTGACAACAGAATCTTTTGTAATTGTGAACAACAGAATCTGATGTAGCAAGTCAAATAAGAATCGCTACTGCTGTTTGTTGCTTCATCAAGTCTTATCGTTTGACTGATTCTAGAAATTTAGTGGAAATTTGATTTATGTTTCCCGAAAGGTTTAAGTTTCTCTGCACACTCCACGGAGCTTATTGTCATATTCTTTGTGTAGAGTTTATGAACGTCTCTCCAATGTACTGAGTTTCATGCTATCTGCAGCCTAAAATAACACAATGAGGTTTTTCTTCACAACTTATTTCAATGCTTGTAAAACTATAGCTGAAATATGCTTGGTCACATTTTCGCTATACACATCGGTAGCATAGCGAGTAATAAATATTGTCAAATAGAGTTGAATAAGTTCCTGCTCATTGGGTTATTCTTATCTATCTCATATCATCGCGGGGGTGCAGTTATTCAAAGTAAAAATGGGAGAGCGAAATATACAGAAGTTTCAGAACCCCTGGAAATAGTTCCTATATGGATTGAAGAAGAAAAAATATGTAAGCAGGTTTTTCTTACTTATTTAATGAAAAAACATAATTATTAACCTATTTTGTGATAAGTATTGAGTTTCGCTATGATTGTTTGAACACAGAAAATGAGTGTAGCAAATGACAACATGCATATTATAGTATAAATAATAGCTTCATCATGCCCAAAATTAAAGATATTTCAAGGAAGAAGTAGTATCTGATCCAAGGACCTGTAACTTTTAACTTTCTAGTGAGCACTTCTGCTATGAACAAAATTATGTTGCAATCATTCCATTGCTTGTAAAGTTATTAACTGATTAAATTATAATTGTCATTTTGACGGACATTGTATTGAACATTATTTTCAAGCATTCAAACTTTTTATGGAATTTAAAATTACATATCAAATTCTATTTTCATTTTAACCACTTTCCATCCCTCCTGTCTCAAATCAATGTTACTACGAGGGCAAGGTGAAAAATCCCTGAAAAATGAAACAAGAAATAATTTATTTGGTCAAAACTTATTTCATTTCTCAACATAATCTTGTAGCCCGATACACTTCGTTTAATTCTTCGATCCCTTCTAAATAATACGATTTTGGCAATCCTTCAAAATAGGCGTTTGTTTCAGCGATGAACTCATCTTTGGAGCCAAATCTCTTTCCGCCGAGCCATTTCTTCAAGTTTGGAAATACATAAAATCGCAGGAGGCCAAATCTGGAGAATCTGGTGGATGACGAACCAATTCGTAGAGCAATTCATGAAATTTTGCCATTGCGACTGCGGACCTGTGTGCCGGTGTGTTGTCCTGATGGAAGATCACTTTTTGCTTTGCCAAATCGGCGTCGAATCGATCCAACAGTTCTGCATAATATACGCCGTTTTGCTCTTTTCAAGGTAATGACGTCATGACTTTGTTGGCCGATAAACCCACTTTGGTCTTTTTCAACGATTCACCAGGACAAGTTCACTGTTTCGATCAGAACGTTCGGCGTCCTTTGTGGTCATACTACGACAACGAAAATTAGTAAACTACTTTTGAATCATTCCAATCGACGGGTGAAGAGTCCCCATAATGTTCAACAAGCGATGCTTTGGTTCGCGGAATGTTTTTTCCACGCCAGAAATAATAGTTAATCGAGACGCGAAATTCCCTTTTTTCGATGTTTACAAAAATCTTTAACGTTGCTTGTTTTCGATGGGTGTCAGAACAGAACTGGGAGACATATCAGTCTGAAAATTTTAATTCGTTCTATTTAAAGATTTCCACCTTGCCCTCGTAATTATCCATTTTTGTGATGTAATTTAAGCTAATTCATAATGCATGATACAATGAAACTTACCTTGCAAAAAACTGTTGCCATTATACTTAAGTTACACTCATATCATACACAAATAAAATTTTTTAATTAATTTGTTACATTTACTATTTATGTATATGTGTTTGGATACTAACCTGATAACTTAAAAAGTATTCAACTGGGTCTATTGAGTTCTCCATTGTCCATTTCAAAGCAATTGATGTTGAGTTGGGGGAAGTCTCGATCTTTGGAAATTCTAGAGATTAAGTGTAAGAAAGAAAGAAAGAAAGAAATTTATTAGTGCTAAATTACAATACATAGTATTACACAAGTCAATGCAAAACAATTTATTAAGGATGGTATGTAAAATTTATAGTATTTGACATTAATAAATCAGATGTATCACAGTTAGAGAATCACTTATTAAATTGAATAATTTTTATAATAAATAATAATAAAATTTACATTAAGATTTTCATAAATGATAATAAATTACAATAAATAGAACTAATTACATGATAAAATTTTCGATAAATCATAATAAAACATCATAGTATATTACATAGGACTACTTTCAATGTCTTCAAAATTAAAACCTAGATACTCATCTATTCTATAGAATGCTTTATTTTGTAAAAAAAGTTTTCATTTTGTGTTCAAAATTTCTGATATTTAAATTTTTAATAGATTCTGGTAGAACATTGTATAATTTTATGCCATAGTGGCCTTGTCCATCTCTAGCTTTATTGATTCTGTTGAAGTTGACAACAAGATTGTCTTTTCCCCTGGTGTTATATTCATGATAGTTGGAGTGTTTAACATAAGCAACCAGATTTTTTTTAACATGTGTTATACAATTTAATATAAAAACACTTGGAAAAGTGAGCATCTTCAAGGATTTAAATTTTTGTTTACAAAACGCTCTATATTTTAGGTTTGCCAACACTCTTATGCACCTTCTCTGAATTGCAAAAATCCTTGAGGCCTGCGCTGAATGACCCCAACATAGTATTGCATATGTCATATGTGAATGGAAATAACCATAGTATGCATTCATCAATACATTCTCTGATATTGTATTTTTTAGATTTCGTATAACGAAAATGACTTTGTTGAGTTTTTTTGATAGTTGTGCAATATGATGCTCCCATGTCAATCTTGAATCGAGATAAACGCCGACTAGTGAAACTAGTCTAAGTGAAAAATGTAAAGTTTGTGTTTTGCTATCATTAATGCTAAGGTTATTAGCAAGGAACCAATTACAAATACTGGTTCGTGTTTCCAAGGCCTGTTGACTCAATTGCTCCAAGCTGTCAGCCCCAAGACAGATCCTTGTGGAACGCCAAATGTGATTATTTTATTTGTCGACTTTTCATTGTTGTATGATACATATTGCATACGATTAGTTAAGTATGATTTAATAAGATTTATACTATTGTTATCAAAGTTGTATTCTTGGAGCTTTTGCATCAACAGATCATGGGACACACAGTCAAAAGCCTTGGTAAGGTCAAAGAAGGAGGCTTGCATGAACTTCTTTTCCTCAAAACATTCTCGAACATAGCTAGTAAGTTTGTTTATAGCAGCTGTAGTAGAAACATTGCTACGAAATCCAAATTGACATTTATTAAACAAATTATTTGCCTCAAAATAGTATGTTATTTGCCGTTTCAGCAAAAATGCTTGAATTTTGAATATTAGGTGCGGAACATTGTAATATTTCGAATGAATTTGGTTTCGAGTCGATGAGTTAAGTATTCCGTCTGTAAATCGCAAAATACGAATCTTTAAAAATGGGCGATTTTGTCGCCAAAAAATAAGATAGAGCAAAATACTGGAAACCAGACAAAAGAAGACTAAAAATGCTACCTTTTTACCGAAACAGAATATCCAAATACTAAAAACTCAATATACTAATATACTCAATTTTGCGTTACCATAAAAAATACACTAATTGAGCCCTATATCGGGCCCATGACCTCCGATCAACTTCTAACTGGCGCATTAACTCTTCTGACAACTTTTGTTGGGAAAATTTTTCCAGAAAATGAATATTTTTGTCAACAAACGCAAAAAAAAACTGAAAAATTGTCATTTTTAGGTCAAAAAAATGGCTGCTGTTCAAAAAGCAAATCCACATTTAAAGCACACCATCGTGATCAGCACCCCACAATACATATAGTATGACTAAATTTTCGGATTTAAAATACCAAAAATCAGCGTTTTCACTCCTGGAATGACTGGACTACATAGACAACCCCCTACAACTTACTACATTCTTTCTGGAAAATCCCATGTATATAATGCACTAGATACAATCCCAGATGAATTAACTAATTACCACTAATCATGTGCAAAGATAGAAAAGAAGAATGAAAATTAAAAATCAAACGGGCAGTCACCGAGCACTGCTGACAGAAGTGAAAACTGACATTATGAAGTAACCAATTTATTTTATGTTATCTTTGAATTATTGTAGCATCTGAAATCAAAATTTTATTATTTTTAAATGAATATATTCTTTAGT
This sequence comes from Endomychus coccineus, assembly GCA_958510875.1. Taxonomy (NCBI): domain Eukaryota; kingdom Metazoa; phylum Arthropoda; class Insecta; order Coleoptera; family Endomychidae; genus Endomychus; species Endomychus coccineus. Next base: position 51,297,725 of record OY294068.1, on the reverse strand, counting down.
TTTCACAACTGTCAGCATTTCAATCAACAATTATATACATTTTTATATTTAATTAATAATAATAATGTCAAGAATTATATTCACAATATTTAAAACCTTGCACGTAGATACGATACTAAGTACACAATGTACAATTAAAAAATTCAATACACGTAAGCGTATAGAGAGACTGCCTGACGCCTGACCCGAGTTCCGCACGGCCGCAGTTGCGCACGCAGCAGTATACATAATACCTAATATACATAGCTACAGCGTGACGGGACGTGACGGACTCATGGTTTTACCCTTCATCTGAATTAGCCCAAAGCGCCTAAAGAAATTTTCACTCAAAAATAGAATGCCGATGGGCGCACTCGTCTTAATAAAATATTATTAATGAAACAGTTCATAACTAACCGGTGTTACGTAATGGTAAAATTATGTAATTTTATTTCGTTATCACTATTTACCTTTAACTTGGTCTACGCTTATTTTCTTTGGTCTGAGATTGGGCTGTTCAACAACCTGGCAGGAAAGTTCATCATCAGTTTCATCTATTGTTGATTTTAACGAGGTTATTTTAACTTCTGTAAAGTAAAATATTAGATACGGTATTCTATGATCCTATGAATATTACCGTTCTCATGGCAAACGCGGACGTTATCTATAGCCCAGAAACCGTTTACGGTATTCGACTTATTGATATATGTTGTCTCTACGAATATGTTGATTTTGTCAGCAATAACATTTCCCCTTAGTCTTATAAACCTCCATTTTTCATTCTGTAAATATTCAACATTATAGAAAATAGTAAGGATCAAACACATTGTTACTTGTCGAAGCTAAAAACTAATATTCCTATGTTTCATTTCATGAAAAGCTAAATGAATAGTTAAGGCCACGTATGCAATACTGGCATCGCGGTCAGATAGCTACAAACAGCAGACAGGACAAAGCTACAAGGAGTGTAATAATTCGTTTAAATTAGTTTTTGCATGGAAGTGAATTAATCATTTGTTACACCGAAGACAAATAAGAGTGGATACAGGGTGAAGTGTACTCTTTTAGGAAAAGATCACTGGTTTATCGATATATCCAGAAGATCACAAGACACGGGGGCCGGAGTATTTGGTCCCAGAACCATGCAAATGAGAGATGTGCACAACTCAATCTGGACAAAAGATGTTCTTACATATTCATCAGGTCTAGTAGTCAAGCAGCCATAAAAGCGCTGAGCTCAAACATCGTTAGCTCAAGGATGGTTTTTACCTACAAAACCAAAGTAAATCTCTATAGTTGAGTTGAAGGCCTGAACGCTCAATCGTGACGTTTCAAGTCACAGGCTTTGTTGCCACTGGTCACATGTACGTTACAGCACAATGCTGGAATAGCGACGGTAAAAAATAGTTTTATTCATTCTTTAGGACATATATAAGGACTTCCTGTTTAAATGCGGGAGTCAGACTTGAACTGAGTCCTTAGTTGCACCCCATTTGCTTTTACTAATGTAAAAAAAACTGTTTTCTAACGGTTCTGTTTGAAATTTTCCTAACAATATGTAATTTGAATTGAGCTCATTGAAACAATATGAAATTGTTTCCAAAATTCCGTGAACTTTGTGTGACCATGCAGTATGTGTCCACGTATCTAACAAATTCAATACATTTCTTAATTACTGGATTTTCGAATCATCTCCTTACCTTTGACGATAGGTTCCTGGAAAATGTTCCTTAATCATTGCCTTTTGAGGGGAGTTTTTACACTCATTATTTTCCACCATGGTAATATAATATTTATAAACTGGGCTGCGGATTTGGAATGCTTTATATTTGAATCAAATTGAAGTAGAGCCTGTATAACTTATTCATTGGATACCTTAAGGGACACTTTAACATTTTGACGTTCCAAATTTCTTGGGTAGTCTTCTCAAATTCAAAGAATATTCAAATTTTCATAATTTATGAGGTTCTGGTTCATGCATTTTTTCAAAGCAAGAAATGAGGCAAGGTCCTCGTCTCTCGAGTCCAAATTAGGGTACTGCTTAGTTTGATTGGGTTTTGAATTTAGAAAATTATTCCATATATATTTGAAAATGTGAATCGAATCGAATAGATAAAATAATGGTCAACTGGATGAGAATACACGATACATAACTTGATAAGTTTGGAAAAAATTTTCATGACTTTTGAGTGCATTATTATCACATATAATACATAATATTTTGAATTCAATTTGTTCTAATTTCAAAATAATTGACGAAATTTACACTTACTATGGTACCACTACGAGAATATTGTTGTTACCATGAAATCTTTCACAGGAACAGCCGATATCCATTATTTCTGTAGTTATCCGTATTATCTTTAGTAAATCTAAACATTTGAACGATTAGCCTATTGTTGTAATTTTCCTTGTAGCCAGGACCAGTAGCATAACATTTATTTGGTATAAGTAATTAGCTAACAAACATACAATACAAAACGCGGTAAGAACCAACATAAACATTCACTTAGGAAGCCATTTTACAACGCACTTTATTCAGTCATAACACTATTATGCAAGCTTATTTACAGGTAGAAATACGTTCCAACCACACGAGGACACCTTAGGAACAGGTGCCACATATAATTTTCCACAACATAGAGTTAAAACTCTGTTTAATTCAAATTTTTATCACCTGTCAAAGTCTATACCGACTACACCCTACTATCGTATGTTAGGTATCTTCTCAAAGCCTGTTGTTGATGACGTCACACCGACTTTTGTTCTAAGCGTTCAGACCTTATATTATAGAGGATATAAACTAAACACCTTATGCAGAACAGAATCACTCTCTACCGAATCGCAGGATATACAGCAATCGAAGGAAATTAACAGGCGGACGCCCTTGCAAGCAAGGAAGCTGAAATGCCGATAATAGGAATGGAACCCTTCTGTGGTAAGATCACAAAAAACAAGGTACTCAGTACTAAACACTGGAGTTTTCTTCCAGGACATAGACGATCCAAGATCCTCCTAGATAAATTTAGGAAAAATTACTTCTTGGAAACCATAAGGAGAAGCAGAATAACCTCATAATAGAATTCTCGATGGAACCCTGCTCCACTCGAAGTTATACTCCGCCGCAGAAGAAAAAACTTTGGGACATATAACACGACCATAGAGAAAGTCACACTATTAGAGTCGTGAAAAATCCCAATCTTTCTGCAGGATCTGAAGCACACGGGCGTAACTGAAAAACCGTACCGAGAGGATACAATACTTCTTTAAAGAAACGGTAGTAAAAACATGACCAATCTAATCTACCCCGATGAGCTGATTATATGGGGTACAGTTAGCTTACGCTTATACAGAACCTGCCACGTCATCATCAACGCAGAGGCAAATATTCTATTAAACCCAAGAAAATATTGTCTGTTACATTTTGCCCAATCCTTTCAGAATGAGAGCCACCCAAATGAAAATTTTCTATACAGGCGTGAAATCTGTTTTGAACTAACGTTCCTTGAATGCAAAATTTCATAAATGCTCCCAGATTCTATTGAGATAGTTGTTAAATTATGCTCCGATGCCTAACTATAGACTCATTGCACTACTATCTGTGATCTCTAAAGTAATGCAGGAAGCTATCAACATCGAGTTCAACCAATACCTAGAAAGCTCCAAAATAGCGAATGACCGGCGATATAGCTTTCGTGAGCAGAGATTAACATGAGACCTGCTTGCCTATGTGAATCGGAAACAATTCATCGGGGGTATAGACAGAAATCTACACGAGCAACAAGGAACGCAATGATATGGTAATACCACTTAAACAAGAGAGACGCACTGCTGTGCGCCCCTCCTCTTACCCTACCCGACGCGTTAACTGACCACGTGGCAATGCGACACAGCGACTCGACTCATTCTTGCCGAGCCGTCCTGAGCTGACCGCCCTGACTGTGTCATGACGTCGATATCCTATCCCTTCTTCGAGCTAGTCGAGGAGAAATTGTAATGATCTCTCAACATATAGCAAGCTATTCTTTACGCTCTCATGAAACCACCATACTCAAGATATATATTTCCGATACTGTATATGATAGACATCTTTAAAAAAATATGGGGATTTTCTAGCTGTAGCATTGGATATCTCCAAAGCATTTGACCGAGTCTGGTACGAAGACCTTATTGGGAAACTTCCATCATATGCTTTGCCGCCTCAACTTTGTTCCTCTTTCAGATAGATCACTCCATATGGTGGTTTGAAGGAGACTCCTCTGATACAATGGCTATAAGCGCTGGTGTTTCACAGGGATCCGTCTTTGCACCCACTTTATTCCTGCTCTATATCAACGATCTGAGGGAAGTCCTTGTGAGGGATAAGCCTTGCGTATATAGCGAGTCGTGAAATTCAATTAGATTCTTACGAATCTATCCTAACATAGGAACTGTGATGCGTTCTTATATAACCACTTACTTAGCTAATACCTCGACGGATATTCAAATTCAGAGAATATGTTCATGAGGGAAAAAAGTATTACAAAATATATATTAAGTGAAATTCAGATGTCTAAATGATGTGAAGAAAGCTGCTAAGAACTGACAGGTGTTTTGACTTACTGGGTTTCGTTAGAAGCTTTTGTGAATCTCACGTTATTATGAAATAAATTGATAAAATAGACTCTGAAGTGTAGTAACAGTAACATCGTTGGTATGGAAATTATACATATATCGGACGGCAATTATTTGAGCACAAAAAAATATGAGAAAGTAATCGACAAGCTGTTATACTACATAAGATATTTAGTTTTTAGATATTTACACCTAGATATGTTTTCAAGTATAAAATATACTGAATTCATTCAAAAATATAATGATCAGTGTGAATTTTACTAATTATATTAATGTGTTTATTAATCTCATAAAGTTTTATAAATATTATTACAATTTATTTCATTATTTGACATGTAGTCCCAGGCAACGAACCAGAAAATAACAAAAAAAATATAGTAAGCTAGAATTTCAAATTTTTTTTGCATTTTGTTCCTAATATCCCATAGATCATTCATGACTATCAAGATCGCGGGGGTCGACCTTTCTACCCCCTCAAAACGGGGTTTCAACCCCTCAGAGGAGCATTCTTATAAAAACAGTCCAAAATTAATGAATTAAGAACCGAAAATGACACCTAGCATGTTTTTTGGGTCGCTGATCACGATTCCGCAGTTAGTTTTCTCGGAAAACTCCCTCCATATGGGAAATTTGGAAAATTTATATATAATATATAATTCATAATTTTGTTGCAAAAATGATGTCTAGTAGGTTTTTTGCGTCGCTGATCACGATTCCGCTGTTATTTTTCCCAAAAAACTCTCTCCACATAGAAAATTTGGGAAATTTGAGATTTTCCTGAGACGTTTGTGAATAATAAAGTATAATTTTGTTGCAAAAATGACCTCTTGTAGGTTCTTTGGGGTTGCTGATCACGATTCCGCTGTTATTTTTCCAAGAAACTCTCCAGATGGAAAATTCGGGAAATTTGAGATTTTCCTGAGACGGTTATGAATAATAAAGTATAATTTTGTTGCAAAAATGACTGGAGGTCATGACTAGAGGTAATTTTTACAACCAAATTATACTTTATTATTCATAACCGTCTCAGGAAAATCTCAAATTTCCCAAATTTTCCATCTATTTTGAGAAAAATTACAGCGGAATCGTGATCAGCGACCCTACAAATCTTCTAGAGGTCATTTTTGCAACAAAATTATTATATATTATATATAAATTTTCCAAATTTCCCATCTGGAGGTAGTTTTCCGAGAAAACTAACTGCGGAATCGTGATCAGCGACCCAAAAAACATACTCGGGGTCATTTTCGGCTCTTAATTCATTAATTTTGGACTGTTTTATAAGAATGCTCCTCTGAGGGGTTGAACTCCCGTTTTGAGGGGGTAGGAAGGTCGACCCCCGCGGTCTTGATAGTCATGAACTATCTATGGGGTATTAGGAACAAAATGCAAAAAAAATTTTTAAATTCTAGCTTACCATATTTTTTTTTATTATGGTCTTTTTCCGGGCTTATTGCCTGGACTAATGGAGAAAATGATTGGAACTCATTATGAAACTTTTCTGAATTAATTTCAAAGAGTGATGTTGAAAATCTTGGGAAGTTACATCTAATAATTATGTATTATATAATAATGATTCTTGACCCAGGTATGAATTATATGTAAATTCTTGGCAAAAAGGTCACTTATGTCTACTATATTTTCGTCTCGATTTTTTGTTATGTTTATTCTTTTTATTTGTTAAGAAGTTATTACATATTTTACTTCTCATTCCATTTTTTCTTTTAAATTTTTAGTTATAATTCCGCTAGACGAAAATATACTAGTACGACCTATTTCTCAAGTATTTACATATAATTGCATATCATCGCAAATTAGAAATTCTTTCAAGAGGAGTCGTGGATACAATTAGATTCAAAATTAGCACGATTTAGGTGAGAATCAAATTCAAATGACTAGACAGAATGTTACTGGGACGCCACAGGACTTCCCTGAAGTACTTACCGAATTTGGTCGTTCTGGTTGTTCTTGGTTTATGAATTTCTTTGTTCCACCTTCCAGAAAAAAGAATATCATCACACAATTCTCACATGTAGATACGTGAAGTGCTACACATAGATTTGTTGATTCTAGATTCAACATTGGACCAAGGCGAGATGTTTGTGCAGATTTGGTATAGAAAAACTGATCTGAAATACCAAAAAAGTTATGCATAGTTAGATCATTTGTTGGATTTTCCTCTTCTAAATGGTTTTTGTGAAAATGACTAGTTTAATATTAATCTAAACTTCTGTAACTATTAACCAAAAAAACAAAATTGTCATCTAATTTGTAGAATTATAGTACCCTGAAGAAGTAATAAATTATTCCGAAATATTGGTATAGGAAAAACAGTTTTCTTTTGATTGCCCAACTACAGACCGAAATTCCCATTAACAAACCTTTCTAAATTTCAACTAGTGACGGTTGTTACTACCTTTCGAATATATATATATATATATGTATACATATACTTTAATTTTCTGTCAGTCTTATATTTTGTGAATATAAACCTCTGAAAGGATAGTAGATCATTCATGAACACAATGCGATTTGATTCTCCGCTATAGATCAACTACTCACACACATTCATCTAAAGTTCAATCGTTTTTGAATTGAGGAGTGTATCTATGAGTATTGCTATGATTGGCAATTACTCTGACAGTACTGATTCAATATTGTCCCGGTTCTTATATATTTCAATAGAACTGACTGAGACATGTGCTGGGTAAGTATAAGCAAGTTTAAGAATTATTTGCCTAATTGACCACAATTTCGTGTAAGTACGTTAAGAGACATAGAATTAAATTTTCTGGATTATGAATTATAATCCTATGGTAAATTATCTTCATAATTCAGAAAATTAAAATCCATATCTCTCAATGTACTCACACGAAATTGTGGCCAATTGGGCAAAGAATCTTTTTCGTTCTTTTTGACTCAACCTAATCATTTTTTACAAACAGGTCATACCTTTCCTAAATTAGATAACTTAAGCATTCTACATAATCCCAGAGGTTTCAAATTAAATACATTAGAATCCATAGAGATTTATCAAGGTGTCAAAAACTCTATAACAATATACTAAATGATCAGTTAGACCTATACCAAAGTGATCTTTTCCTTTGTCTTTCAAAGCACTCTTACAATAATTTTTAGAATATTAAATAATGATTATCCTAATGCACAATTCACTTTTCCAGGATGGCATTTGGGTGTTTACATGTTATTTTTAAAGCTGGTATAAAAACAAAGTAATTTCATTTAATCATAATGATAAATTACCATAAATTAACGGCTTCTACCATTGATTAAACAAATTAATCCGAATAGTAGTAATTCCTCTACAGTTTTGTAAGAAACCTTGCATTTCTACGTAATTTCAATTCTCAATTTTTCACTATTTTCTATTTTTATCTTTGTCTTTCTTATAATCAACTTTAAATTAATTACAATGATATCTATAATTGCTGGTAATAAGAAAGTAAAATGAAATTCTAATTATTTATATCTATGATTTTACAAAATGTTTTGTATTTTAGTATTTAAACCTAATTGATGCAAATATTCTGTAAATGAAATATTTTTTCAACGCTTTTTTAAAACTGTATCTTATCTTTGTTACCGTATTATCCGTTTTTATTCTAATGTTAATACTTCTCCAAATTTACTATGACCTTGTACATTTATTTAAATTCAGTTATTTTTACAGTGAAATTTATGTGCACGATAATTAAAAAATTTCATAACGAAACAATGACGTGGAGATGTTCTCAAGCGTTATTAATGTAAAAAATCCAGTTCATTCAAATTTGCATATACACACCTTCGAAGTTGAGAAAGACCTTGTTGGGTATTGAATATGCATTAGATGCACGAAAGCGTGTAAATACAAACAGCACTGTTATTTCATGGATATAAGAGCTTACGAATATTCGTACTGTAATCAGTTCAATGTCACTTAAATCTTCAATTATTAATTATCGTTAAGAACTTGACAAGATATACAACATTTTCAATACATCCTAGATATCCTATGAGGTTCATAATTCCTATTATGCTTAGTTATCGAATTCAATTGACTTTTCTTCGAGAAAGTATTTTAATACATGGTCTGAGAAAGTTTAGTTTGCTCCTACACATGAAGATTTTTTTCTAACTTCTTAGTAGCAATGACAAAATAACTTAGGGATTAATTCGCAACAAAAATGTGACTCAACACAATTCACCTCCCCAGAGGCTTCATATTCGGAAGTACACTAAATATGGTATGAAGTTATTTATTTGATAGTGCGTATCTATTAGTCTAGGAGCTAAAGCGATATGGTGGGCCTGAATGAATAATACACCTTGGTACTACTGTATATTGGTGAAGAAAGGTTCAATGTACAATAGCTCTGACAGGCCGAATCGTGTATTGTCAAGCGTTTCGAAGCTACAGCCACCTCAAATTTTGGGCTTTTTTATTGCACGAACCCTTTTTCAGAATTGTTGTACCTATATTGAAAAGCATGTAATTCTTATACATTTGCACCTAGTGCCAAGGTTTTTATCGAGGCAATTTCATAGAGCTGCCCAGATAATTTAGTAGGCTAATTGGAATGCACGAACACAGTTTCTAACCTGAAATATTTGTCATTGTTGAAAAAATACATGCCAAGGCTTTTTATCTGGTCCGAAAAAGGGTTCGTGTAATAAAAAAGTCCAAAATTTGAGGTGGCTGTAGCTTGAAAACGCCTGACAATACACGATCCTGCCTGTGAGAGCTATTGTACATTGAACCTTTCTCCATCAATATACAGTGCCAAAGGTGTAATTCAGGCCCACCATGTTGCTCCAGCTTCTAGACTATATAAGTATGCGGCGTTACTGGTGGACACACTAACGACCATCACCAGAAGACGTATCAATGTTCAAAACGGTTTTTTTCTGATAGAACTAATTGTATGAAGCACAAGTCGTCCTTATTATCAATTAAAAGTGCCCACGTCGTCGAAAAGAACAGAAATACGAGTAATCGAAATTGTAACACATTAATGTTTCAAGTATATGGATATGTATCAAAAATCCACTGCTTAGCAATTTTCTTGCAATATTAGAATTCATTTTAAGCATTGTTTGAATACGACTGAAACCAAAAAATATAACGCTCAAGTATCCACTTTCGAACCAGATATTCAAGATTTTTGAGGTAATAGAAAAAGGTTGTCAGATCTTATTAGAAATATTGCTTTTTGAGCATTCTACTTAAAATATACTTTCAACGTTACAAAGTTACATGTAGGAATTTGCAAGGGTTTTAATTAATTAAATTAGTATAAATCTCACGTAATAATAGAGCAGACTATGATTTACATACTTTGAGTCACATTTTATGTGAATCATCTCCAGAATAGATCTTTTATTATTATTGGTTTCTTTAGTTAAAATATTGACATTTTTGTAATGGAATAGTTTATAGTACTATACTTATGACCATACATTCTTTTTTGTAAATATTGTTTAGAGATTCTTGTATAAGTCTCATTGCAATCTAAACAATTTAATTCGTATACTGTGTGGGTTTCTTTATCCTTAGGTACTAAAGGTTTTAAATTTGAAAAATATTCACCAACACAGTTAGTAGCTTTGTGCTAGATACAATTAGTTTTAAGAAATTCCGTTTTAGAGATTGATACGTCTTCTGATGATGATCGTGAGACTGAAACGTACATAAAGACGAAAATAATAAGCATATGTGTTAGTGTGACCTATTTCCCGAGAATTTGTATACGATAATATAATATTTATTAAGTTAATTGTATTTTTATATGTTTATTGTATCCCAGTTCAAATTGCTCAATTGTTTCATTTCATTACCTTTTCAATGGACCATCACAGAGTAAAATATTTTGTATGTACTAATTCACTATTCACACTTACTTTGATGAACTTTCCATAAGCTTGGGAGTGTGCTTCTGAAGAATAAATAAACTGGCTTCAATGGATGCTCATCTTTCATATCTACGACTGTTCTATTTAAATTCACATCAATCAGTTGTAATTTTCCAAATTCGTCAAATGCTACAATAAAATTTCTCCATTCGTCTTTTGATGAAATTCTCGTATACACCTGAAAATACAGAATAAATATTGGTCTAATAATTATATATTTTATCACCCAACACCTTATATGAATCTAGTAACGTACTAGTGTTAGATGCAGGGAAAGATAAGTACTTGCTTAGAAATATATCATTCATTGATATATTGAAATAATAACATGGGTACTCCAATGGATTCCATCCTTCACATAAAAATAATTCTACGTTTCCAGTTGCTCGAACCGAAAATCCTACTTTGAATTTATTTGGTAAATCAAACCTGTCCTTGAACTCTTTGGTTTCTTTTGAGATAAATATAGTAGGGAACTCTGAAATAATAAAAATGATATATAATACATTGCTTACACCACTTTAGATATAATTATTAATCACTTTATCCAACATATGATTCATAGCTATTACGTCATATAATTTTCTGTTATACATATATACTATATCTATTCAGCTCACATTATGTTGTCTTAAAAAGTAACAAAATATACAACATTATTATTCTAAAGGGTCTAGAATATTCCTTGAGGAAATATGAGTGATTGCTTTAATAGGGGAGCATGTGAACTTTGAGTAGAAAGAAAGACAAATTCTGCTAACTCGTTCACTGACTGATTAGTAAAAGCAGAAGTACTGCGAAAACATTTTCTCACCGTAATCTCTAAAATATGTTGTTAAAGACATATATTGAGGATATTACTTAAATATCTTCAATATTATGTAGACACCCAACCAAATTCACTAGTGTAGTCATTTGCCAGACAGTCTCGTTTCTCAAAATGTAAGTTCTTAGAGTACAGATTTTCCAAATAGTAGTCATTTTAGACGAGAAAACGGCAACTATTGGAATATACAGTTGATCTTTCTCTGAAACTTGTTGCAAAATATTTTTGATGTCATAAGAATCATTGGTCACCCAGTCTCACCATGGGAAGTTGGCAAAACAATTGTTTTATTAATAAATTGACCATTTATAAACAATTTAAATTAACAAATTTTCCAGATCCCAAAAAAATTGTTATTTTGAGACAGAAATACCCACTCGGGTATTTTTGGGACCTCTAATTACGATCCCGTAGTCAAAAATAACAGAATTATTCATCATCACCTAGAAATTGGCCAATTGGCTCCGGAAGTTGATATTTAACATAATTTATACATTTTTTTTGCAAAAAATGGACTCAATTGTTTTTTTTTTGTGCTAGCAATCACTATACTGAATCCAAAGATGACAAGGACATTCATATTTGCCCGGAAGTTGGCCAACTGGGACCGGAAGTTGATGGAATTCACCATAATTTAGACCATTTTCTTGCAAAAAATAAACTCAATTGGTTTTTTGAGCTATCAATTTCTATACCAAATTTATATCTATGGTTTCGGCGTTTACGTAGTGTAAATTCATAATACTTCAGAAGTTGGAGAATAAAACTCAAATTTTACACAAAACTTTTAACATTTAATTTAAAAATGCTGACAAATTGTTTCACCACACTGTGGCATTATCAAAGCGAGGAGTTATCAACTAAAGCTAAATCTAAAAGTATGTCCTTAAATATCAGGGATCAGAATGTGGTACAAATTGAGGGATGGGGGTGGATAATGGTGGGAGTGTGTTTACAAAATTGTTAACAAGCGGTGAATTATATGTGTCGATTTGATCATTTAATATTACATTATTATTGTTTTTTGCGTGTTTCAAAATTTCTATGGATTCTAATATATTAAGTTTATGTCCTTTTTCCTGAATATGTAGAATATCAGGATTAAGGGTGAAATTGTAGTTATGTTCTAACAGGTGATTTGCGTAATTAGAGTCTTCTTTTTTGAGCCTGTAACTTCTCAAATGTTCATTGAACCTTACGCTGAAACTGCGTCCAGTTTGTCCTATGTACAAAGCACTACAGTCATCACATCTCAGTCTGTAAACTCCAGATTTCTTTAAGTTATCTTTTTTAGATTTCGAGTTATTAATATACGAGCATAGGTAAACATTCACTAAAAATATCTCAATTCCTTAAAAAACAGAATAAAAACGTCGCCTTTAAAACAACAAATAACCTATGCTCGTATATTAATAACTCGAAATCTAAAAAAGATAACTTAAAGAAATCTGGAGTTTACAGACTGAGATGTGATGACTGTAGTGCTTTGTACATAGGACAAACTGGACGCAGTTTCAGCGTAAGGTTCAATGAACATTTGAGAAGTTACAGGCTCAAAAAAGAAGACTCTAATTACGCAAATCACCTGTTAGAACATAACCACAATTTCACCCTTAATCCTGATATTCTACATATTCAGGAAAAAGGACATAAACTTAATATATTAGAATCCATAGAAATTTTGAAACACGCAAAAAACAATAATAATGTAATATTAAATGATCAAATCGACACATATAATTCACCGCTTGTTAACAATTTTGTAAACACACTCCCACCATTATCCACCCCCATCCCTCAATTTGCACCACATTCTGATCCCTGATATTTAAGGACATACTTTTAGATTTAGCTTTAGTTGATAACTCCTCGCTTTGATAATGCCACAGTGTGGTGAAACAATTTGTCAGCATTTTTAAATTAAATGTTAAAAGTTTTGTGTAAAATTTGAGTTTTATTCTCCAACTTCTGAAGTATACCAAATTCATAATCGCCCGGAAATTGATGGAATTACCAAAATTTTGATCTTTTTCTTGCAAAAAATGGATTCAATTGTTTTTCAACAATCAGTATACCAAATTCAAAGATAAAATATCAATCTATAACAGTCCGAAAATTGACCAATTGTAACCGGAAGTTGATGGAATAAAATATTTGTTGACTGGTTCCCTTGTGTCATTATTCATTATAGATTTTTTGGACGGCAAACATCTATAATCCGATTCAAAGTTTTTGTATCCTTAAAATTTTATGGAGAGACAAAAAATACTTCATGCCTACTTCTTCAATTCTAAGAAATGAATTTCTTTCAAAAATGCTGTTGCGCAAAATCTATGTATCTGGGTAAGTTCAATTAATATAAGAATATATACAACTTTTGCTGTGAGACAAATATACTATCTAATAACTGTATCTACATCATATAAGAAAATTTAATGGTAAATGATACTGATTAGGGTTTATAGTAATTTTTTATCCATTATGGTGTATGTTATCATTAAAATATGATTATTACTGCTTTTTTAATATGTCATAGGAATATGAAATAGCATCAAATCTTATGCACTTCATCAACTTCCGGTTCCAATTGGTCAATTTTCGGACTGTTATAGATTGATATTTTATCTTTGAATTTTATATACTGATTGTTAGCTCAAATAAAATCAATTGAATCCATGTTTTGCAAGAAAAAGGTCTGAACTTTGGTAAATTCCATCAATTCCCGGTTCTAATTGGCCAATTTCCGGGCGATTATGAATGATCTCGTTATCTTTGAATTTGGTATAGAGATTGATAGTTCAAAAACACCAATTGAGCTTATTGTTTGCAAGAAAATGGTAAAAATTATGGTGAATTCCATCAACTTCCGGTTCCAGTTGGCCAACTTCCGGGCGATTATGGATGACCTTGTCATCTTTGGATTCGGTATAGTGATTGCTACCTAAAAAAAAAACAATTTGAGTCCATTTTTTTGCAAGAAAAAGGTATAAATTATGTTAAATATCAACTTCCGGTGCCAGTTGGCCAATTTCCAGGTGATGATGAATAATTCTGTTATTTTTGACTTCGGAATCGTAATTACTAATTAGAGACTCCAAAAACCCCCGAGTGAGTATTTCTGTCATAAAATAACAATTTTTGTGGAATCTGGAAAATTTGTTCATTTAAATTGTTCATAAACGGTCAATTTGTTAATAAAACAATTGTTGTGCTGATTTCCCATGGTGAGACTGGGTGACCAATGATTCTTATGACATCAAAAACATTTTGCAAGAAGTTTCAGACAAAGATCAACTGTACAAAGATATTCCGAAATACAATCTTTAAATGACCGTTCGAAAAGACACTAATCTTTAGTTACTTGGCTGACCATTAGTCATTAATATCTCTTTTCTAGAAAACGAATAAGGCGTCCCTCAAGGGCTTACGATCTAAATCTTCTTAGAGAACATATATGTTTAAGAGTATAATATAGAGTCATCAGGCTGGACTGTAAACAGTATATTAACATTAACTCGTGTAACATTGTGAGCATGACGCGTCCCTAAAGAAACTGTTCTACACCCAACTTTATCCATTACATATAAGAATTTACACTCTTAAAAATATTTGTAATATATTGATGATATATAACTTTTGGGGTTTGATAAAACAAGCATGAAACAATACGGAATTGAAAAACATAGCAAATATTTCATTTTTTACAGAAAATGATGAGCCATCTTCCCCTTCAACTATGAACAAAAATCTCGATTCGTGCACTTTCTCAAAAACTAAACGCGCTGGACTAACTAGTTATAAGCTTCGCTGGTGGAACAAATACATTTTCATGTTAGCAGTCAATAGACAGAATTAAGGTTGCTCTAGGTCGAACAGTGGCAACAGGTTCATTAGTACCGGACAGCTGTATCACTTTTTTCATAAGTTCATCAGTGGAACGAGTAGGACTATGAAGTCACTATTCTACCATCTTTACCAGAGATTGAAAACACCATTTAGAAATGCTAAAGCACAAAGTGATTTAAACTCCATCTACCAGAAGATAGATCACTTTGTGCTTTAGTATTTCCAAATGTGGTTTTCTATCTCTGGTAAAGATGGTAGAATAGTGACTTCATCGTCCTACTTGTTCGCTGTCTAGGACTGATTGGTTGTTGTCACTGTTCGACCTAGAGCAACCTTAATTCTCTCAAGAATTCTAGAACTAGGATGGATCTCTACAATAAGGTAGAATAAAAGATCCGATTGAGTGTCCGGAAGGAGCTAACAACGCATAGAATGTAATATAATGTACCCAATTGAGAATTAACTACACCATTATTGGAATACAAATCTGTTAATTGTTATTGCTTACCTTCCCAACGTTCATCAGTAATATAGTCAAAAGTTCTGGATGAATTATCATCTATTTGCCAGTTCTTTATCGTCCATATCAAACTGCAGTGACTATTATAGGAAAACTTGCAATTAAACTCATTCTTGATTGATGGTATGAAACTCGATTCTGAAAAAAATAAGAAGATAACTTAATTTTTCAATTACATGAACCATGGGTCAGAACATGAGAAAGAAGTTAGATAACCTAGGTTTATTAAGACAGTACAATGACGACGCACAATTATCTTTAAAAGAAAAGATGGTAATATCTTTGGCTTTTGTTCCGCCTGCGCATCTGGATGAAGCTGTTGATGCATTAGGAGATGCTTTACCAGAAGAACTTCAACCACTGTTGAATTGGTTTGAAGATAATTACATTGGACGTATGAACAGGTAAGTTTATTTGTTTAAAATATGTGAATTTCGGGATGTTTATTATACGTAGCTCTATAGCTCTATATTGTATACTTATTATATGACATACGAGGCACCGGTTAACGTCCACCGCTTTTTCCACATGAAATGTGGAATGTTATCGAACAATAAATGGAGAAGATAGGACGAACAACCATGCGGAAGCCGCTTATAGGAGACTCCAACTAGAGTTGGGAATGGACTAGCCCACCATATGGAAGTTCATTGACGGCCCGAAAAAGATCCAAAAAGGGTTAAATGCGTTTTATGAGCAACTTAACAATTACGATTTGTACTAACTAACTTTTTACAAAGTTTTGTCAATTTCGTTCCAGAAAGTAAAGCTGCTCTCTTTAAATAGCTGTAACATAGGCCCTAGTTGACCAATTTTGACATGCAAGTTCTCATTTGAAAGGTCAAAGACAGACAAACAAAATGAGATCTGTGAGATATATTTTGAATCAAATTTTGACTGTTGGCACCAGCTAGAAAATAGTTAATTTTTCGAAAATTTCGGTTCCACTTTATCAGGTCGCTAAAGGAGGTCTAAATTTTTTTTCGTAAATACTAGAGGGCATTACGGACAAACTGAGCCCCGCGGAAGTTTTTTGGTTAAAAAGGCGCTGAGAACCAGCATATCAAAGATAGGCTGAAGAGGGCAATATTTCGGCCTTAAAAGGGCCCGTTCTCGGGACCCCTGACCCCTCGAAGTCTGAAATTTTGGAAAAGAACTGTATTTCATAGGTGCATCAACATCAAAAAATTCCAGCCAATTTGTTAACCCACGCAGGTAGCGATCTGTAAATAATCCATGAATCTCTTCATATGCATATAAGCGGGAGTGAAGCATTGCGTTTTTCATATTTTGAGTCGATAGGATTTGATTATAAATTGTTATTGAAGGTTTCAGAAATATGTTGGTATTTTTGAAGCATCTAATACCGGAAATAAATTTGAATAAGGCCAAATGAAAATTCCAAACTATGAACATTTACTAGGTCAGTATGAAACATGACGTCCCCATGTTTTGATAGGCGACGAGGCATTTGTTATCAAAACATATATAATGTCCTTAGAGACAATTCACATTAGAAATCGGTAAAGAAAAATACATAACTAGACTTTCTCGGCCAAGGAGAGAATTAGAAAATGCTTTTGGTAATTTTGCTCAGTGGAGGATTTTCTACAAGCCGGTAAAAGTTACAGGAATGGTGAATACATTAAATGCATTTAGAAGTATTAGAAACGACCTGTGGTGGGCCTCGAATTTAGCATTTGAAGTTTGTCACATTTTTCAACAATTAAAGCTGGTTCACTTCTATCTAGCTGTCATTTCTGGTTAATTCCTTATCTTTAAACACTTTCAATAAAAGAAATTAAGAGAATCTTTTTTATCGAAACAAGAATAATCTCAAACACATTACATATTTCTTAAGAAATAGTCATTTATTATATTTCGTTTCATATTTTACTGATATTTTCGTGTTCAAGGTTTCCTAAATCGTACAGACGGAGTAGGTATTCTCTATAATTTCTATTATTTTTTCCGTAAACAACGATATTGTTGTTATGTTACAATTGAGTTGCAGAACGAAGCTAGCGCGGGAAAATGGTATCAAAGTTATGGTGTTGAACTGCGGAAGTATGTCTCTGTCTGAATGGTGTCGGCGTTGCTTCCACTCCCAACTCATTGCATAGATTTTGGGGAACCTTAAAACTTTGACAGTAATTAAAATTTTGTATTTAGCAACTGTTTAGGGGGCACTCAAGGATGAGTGTTCGAATCTCACATGATTCAATTTTCGCGTTTTTTCATCTTAATAGTAATAATATTGAACAAATATATTCCAACAAATAATCATCCACTGAATTCAGAGGAGCAACACCAAGACAGATCGATGCAATGAATGAAGAATTTGGAAATGGGGTTCTGATAATCTGGTAAAGTTCAATGCAACCAAAATTCATGCTTGTATTTTCTCCAGGAAGGCGGTAACCATAATCTGTAATGATGTGATGATGTCA
Source organism: Endomychus coccineus (assembly GCA_958510875.1). NCBI lineage: Eukaryota > Metazoa > Arthropoda > Insecta > Coleoptera > Endomychidae > Endomychus > Endomychus coccineus. Next base: position 51,279,577 of record OY294068.1, on the reverse strand, counting down.
GGTACAGCTTTCCTATGAAGTCCTCCATACCCATGCTCGGTATCACCACTAACAGCCCCCTCTTATGAAACCATCATGTGAGGTCCATTGCGAAAACCACTTCACAAAATCTTGGTTTCCTACTCCGTGCCAAGAGTTACTTTTTACACCCCAACACTTGGAGAACTTTTCAATTGTTTGGAGTTCAGCTATCAAACATACGTCTTATACTCTATTTAGAAGAGAGCTCTATTCGTCTGATAGGTGATGTTTACACATTCGAATTCATTGACTTCTTTAGAACATCATATAAAGGTGAGCATTCTCGCCCTTTTCGATAGATATTTTCATGGTCGATTTTAGAGATATTCAATTAAACTACCCGTCTAAAAGTATCTCACAAAGGTAAATCAGGCTAAACTAAATTCTTGAAAAAGATATCGACGTACTTTTTCTGACAATCTATATTTTTTTTCTGACATTTACAATTCTCATTTTCTATGCTAATACATACCAAAGCTATCTTATAGAACATTGAGCATTGAGCACAATATGAGCATACTGTATCTATGAGCGCTCGCACAACCTTATGTTTATTTCCATCCAAAAGTTTTACTAAAAAAGTTTGTAAGATAATCTCTTTTGAGCAATTAAGATTTGATATAAGTGATTCCGATGAATTATTCTTAATTTCAGACTCTATTTTGGACACATGATGGTAAAGTGTTTGCGACAACAAATTATACATTTTACTGGAGTTCTACAAACGGATAATTTATGTCCTTTCTTCAGTCATGAGAAACAGCATTTTTCAGATCTAACTACCTCTTGTTTATCTTTGATTGCTGAGCTTTCAAACAATCTTGACTAGCATGACTTTTTTCACAAAAAATGCAGTTTTCTATGCCTTTCCCAAAAAATGATCCAGTCCCTGAGAAACATTCTTCAGATTTTTGAAAATTCTTCACATTTCTCTTTGTAGTTGATATTTCAACACCATCTGATATACCAGCTTAACAAATTCCAATCGTTCCGCACCTTGCACTTCTTTTTCCAAAAATCTCATAAGATTATTGAGACGATAACCAGTCGGATGTTCAAAGTCTTGATCATAGCCAGATAAAGTAATTCTCTGCTATACTTCAATTATTTCTTCTAGTAAACTAGATTCCACCAATGGGTATAAGAAAACTGCACTATTATTGGGTTCAACGCCTAAAGAGTCCAAAGTTCTAAGATGCGACTCAAGCTCATCATACATCGAACCAATAGCTTTCTTTTCCTTAGATCTGACATTTGATATTACCATCCCCAATAATTTTCTAACATATAATTCGAATAAAATATGTTTATTACCGAATCTTTTCTTGAGGGCTTCAATAACTTTAGATAATTGTCAGATGTTACCGGGTAACTATTTACTAGCTTATAAGCTCGAGTATCCGGCTTTATACATTGCATTAAGTATTGAAATTCGTCAGATTGATCCAATTCTCCATCATCATTTATTTTTGAAAATTGAGAATACCAAGACAACCAACTAGCATATTCACCATCAAATTTCTTTATTTCAATCTTTGGTAATTCATACTTTCTTCGATTCATTTGAGTATCAGCATTTGACACTATTGACACTACTTCATCATTAATCATATCATGTTGTACTGTAGTAATTGAATTTAATTTAATATCGACTCGGACAATTATTTCAGCAATTTTACAGTTATATTCGTCAACTAATTCCATTTCTTCTTCCAACACGGGACCCCTACTTCTGCATCAAGAAGTAGGTCTTTGATTTGTTTATTATAGTCGAGTAAATTATGTTTCAATTCTTCCAACTGTACTGACCTAGCTTTAAAAATGATAGGTGAATTTCTTTCCAATTTTCTTATTTTGACAAGTCTCTCCATCTTTTGATGTTCAATTAAACTACCCGTCTAAATGTATCTCACAAAGGTATATCAGGCTAAACTAAATTCTTGAAAAAAGATATCGACGTACTTTTTCTGACAATCCATATTTTTTTTCTGACATTTACAATTCTTATTTTCTATGCAAATACATACCAAACCTATCTTATAGAACATTTTACAATTTAGAAATGATGTTACAAAACATGAAATTACACAACAGTCGGTGCTCAGAAATTTCGTGTGTTATAACACCACGAGAGATTCTAGGTAGGTCTACCTGACGAACTCAAGCCGGTCAGCTCTACATTGTTAAGCTCGAAACTCTCTGGTAGAAAGAAGTTCGGCAAACTTCTTTCAACCAGACTTAAATTTTCGATTGAATGGCGAGGTTATGGAACACTTTGCCTAGTGAGACCTTTTCTAAAGCCTATAAAAAATTACTATGCCTACCTCTTCTACCAACATTTCACCGCTGGCTTACACGATGTTGTAACGAACATTATAGGTTTTTCTCTCGTGTAGTAATCAAAATATTTGAAAAAAACACATAAAAGTAGGATCAAGTACGCATATATTTATTATCAACAAATGTAATGAACGATTTTTCCTAGATAATTGGAACTTCCGTATTAATGACCTTCGCCTAATTTTTATGATACACATGCTTTTAACTCGGTCAATCTTCATCCATGAAATAACAATGTATACTATCAGAAATTTAATCTTTTTAAATGTAATAAACGTGTATTATCATATATATAGCCGAGGAAATAAAGCAGAAAAACGCCAAAGTAAAAAAAAATCGGCAGAACCTATTTAGAAGAATAAAAAAAAATCAATTCTAGAAGTCATTTAAAAAAATGTTACCAGTTTATTTTTTCATGATATTCATTTTAGCATTTCTACTGAGGGAAATGAATCTTTTTGAATGCATTTTCAGGAGATAATATTAAAAATGTTGAAAAAATGGCCAAATATAGCCAAAATAGGCCAGAATTTCTTATTCGGGGGTTTTTGGGATTGCTGATCACGATTCCCGTGCCAGATTCAAACTATGACATCCTGGTACTATCGTTACCTCCAGGGAATTCGGGAAAACATGTTTTGCAGCTTATTGGGGAGGGTCTCTTGAGGTTGTCGGTTATTACCGTGATATGCAATAGTAACCTGGTTATCAGGATGAACTGATGACCTAGGTCATCTCCATGGATTGTTTTTTAATATGCTCTGAAATCCAAACAAATTCGTATCTCAGGGATTTTTGGGGCCGCTGAAAACGTTTCCACTGCCAGATTCGAACTACCACGCACCCGGGGCTCAGGGCATCCTGGTACTCTCGTCGTTTCCAGGGAATTCGTGAAAATATCTTTTCGAATGGGATGAAACTTGTGAGGGAGGTTCTTTTGAGGTTGCCGGTCATGATCATGATACTCAATAGTAATCTGATAATCTAGGTCATATCTATGGATAGTTTTTTAATATGCTCTGAAATGCAACCAAATTCGTCTCTTGGGGATTTTTGGGGCGCGTATGACCCCAAAAACCACCTAGTAAGAAATTCTGACCTATTTTGGCTAGAGCCAGGCCATTTTTAATATTATCTCCTCAAAATGGATTCAATAAGATGCATTTTCCTCTGTAGAAATGCTACCATGAAAAAATGAACTGGTAACATTTTTTTTAATGACTTCTAGAATCGACTAAGAAAAATCATCAATCGGTTCTGCCGATTTATTTGGACCTTTTCTGCTTTATTTCCTAGACTATATGCAAAGATTCATTTCTCAAGAGCTTATGTCTTTATTAAAGAGCTATTTTCATTTCTCTACGCCTCAAAGATAGGAGCCGGGGCATCTGGTTCAATAACTAATTAAACCATGCACTGTAAAAATGTGTGTAAAATTCGTAATTATAAACAAAATAGGAAGTATGTATACAAGTCAGAAGAGAGATATAAATGCTATTATAGTGCTATGCTGAATCTGGGTTTATGGTTTGTGAACAGTGGAAATTAAAAATTGTAGGGACTGAGAAATAGTTAGGTATCGCTCAGATGATTTCAAATCACACAAAAATGCAACATACAAAGTTACTGTTATTCGTGATTAACCGTTGATCCCACCCGGTCAAATAGAATTTGATTCCCAAACATTCCATTTGAAGCAAATAAAGGAAACAAAAACAAACGTTCCAGTTGGCATACGTGCCAGCTTTAATGTTATTGAACTCATTATGTAATGAAACGATCCTAATGGATTCAGTCAAGAACAATTAAATAAAACCATCTGTTGATTTACATCATCAATCCATGTAGTCATATTCTTAATTTCGAAGAGCAGCTAATAAAGGAATACAAACAAGTTGTGATGTGAAGCGAACTTTAACACGAACTAAATAGATAGCATAAATAAACTTATCAAGATAAAGCTCGTCAATTGATAAGCGTGAGTAGTGAGAATCTAATCTTATATTTGAATTATACATAAATTGGTCTGTATGTATACAATGATTAGCTCGTGCTTTAGGACTACTTCAACAGCACATGCGGCAAAAGAACTTTTGATATGAAATTTAAAACCGAAACTATTATTTGAATATATTATTATTATCGTCGTTATTGAAATCGTCGAATAGAAATTATTATCAAGAATCCCGAGGACATCGATTCTTGAGAATTCTTGCGTTGCTGATGAATTCCGCATACGTCTCATATGGACAGTGGCTTTCCTCTAGTTTCCTCAGTACAAATAGTATTTGAACAACAAAAAAATTGTTTTTTCATTGCAGTATACATTTTTTTTACCACTTATCGAAAGTAGACGTAACAACGAGTAAGTGAGCCAAAACAGAACTCTGTAGGAGGCGTTGTTTTAAGAGGAATCGCAGTTAAAAATTTGATATTTTTTTCAATTATATTTAACAAGAACCTACATATATTTCCCTTCGAAAAAATTACTGCCTCTTTGCAATAAATAGAGGTATCTTTTGCCGAAGTTTGAGCTTCATAAAGTTCTATTTGTCAAAGAAAAAAATTAAAAATCAAAAAATTGGTTTTTCGCATTTTTGCCGAAAAATTTGGAAGTTAGGGTAAAAGTAGTGAGTACAAAAGTTGTAGATCTTTTTATTACCTACAAATTTTATATTTAACTTTTTTTGATAGAATGCACGGTTTAGCCAGAAATCACGAAAAACAGTTTTCAACCCCTAAAAACACTCCCCATTCCACCCCGGGTAGCAGCTGTCGGTTCGATTTATTTTTCCCTCTTTTACAATATCTTGTTCTACAATATCCCGCTGTCAGATTGCTCTAACAAATTATTTTTTTATTTCCAATATTTTCTCCTATTAGTACTGGCCTAGGAGTATAATCCGATACAATGGCTATCAACGCTGATGTTCCTCAGGGAAATGTCTTGGCACCAACTTTGTTTCTGCTCCATATCAACGATCTGCTGGAAGTAACCACCTGTCCCGTCCACAGCTTTGCAGATCATGGTCGTAACGCTTTCTCATCTAGAGCCAATATACCATCCGTTGAAGCCAGAGGAGCGAGATAGAAACACAGTTGACGGAATTAATGGAGATCTGGCAAAGATTTTGAAATGGGAATCTGATAATCTAGTAGAGTTTAATACAATCAAAACTCAAGCTGGCGTCTTCTTCAGGAATGCAGATCCTACAATCTACTTCCTTTGAAGTCTTCCATAACAATGGTCGGGATCACCACCAACAGCACCCTCTCATGGGACGATTATGAGACATCCATAGCGAAATCCGATATACAAAAACTTGACTACAAAGTACAGATTCGACCTGTCCTGGAGTACTGTTCACATGTTTGGCGTTCGGGTCCCAAACATACGCTGAAGGTCTTGAATACCATCCAGAACAGAGCTATTAGTTCATTGACCTCTCTAGAACACCGTAGAAAGGTGGGAGATCTCTCCCTCTTCTATAGATATTTCCTTGGTCAGTGTTCGTCAGAAATTTCGTCTGTTGTTCCACCACGGGAGATTCCAGATAGGCGGACTAAACGAGCTCAAACTAGTCATCACTTCACTGTCAAAATGAAGACCTGTCGAACGTCTTCCTACCAGACTCCATTTTTTATCGAACAGCAAAATTGAGGAACTCTTTACCTAGGGAGGTCTTTCCTATGCTTATAACCTCCAAACCTTTAAGAAAATACGAATGCCTATCTCCTTTCCGTACATTCCACTGCTGGCTCACACGATTTTCGTCGAAAATTATAGGTTTCCCTGTCGTGTAGTCAGTAAAAAAAAACAAATAACAAAAATTTCAGAATGAGTCTATTGATTTTAATCTCAAAATTAAATTCTTTTTACTGGGATGTACGGTACCATTAATATATTAAGTAAATAACACGCACATCTTCTATTTCCTCGCTACAATAGTTTTCTCCACATACAGAGTATGAAAACCTAATTTATTATCCTCGACTTGCCAATTATTTCTTATAATGCCTAGTACTAAGTCCGTTAACCATGCTCTACTAATGTACACCAATAAATTGTTGAGTGAATGTACGTAATTTATCAGCTCCCACTTTAATAACTCTATTGTTAAATTTGTTTATAGCAGGTAAGTTGACTTTATACGAGGAATGCTGGTTGTTATTGATGACGGTAGGTATGTGAGCTACAAGGAAGGTCCCTTGTCTAAAAAAGTTATTTAGAGGCATAAATGCAAATAAAAAGATCTGTTGATCTTGACATTTTATTACTTATCAATTAATATTTATATTAATAGTACAACTATTACAGAGGCAACCAGAATAGCAAGTGATAGTGAAACCTTATAGTCTAGAAGCCAGAGCGATATTGATGGTCTGAACATTAACCCGATATGGTCTATCGTAAGAGGATGGTTCAATGACCAATTCATCTCACACGCCGAATTTTCGCCGGCTGCTAGATCTCGAGATACAGCCTCCGCAAATTGTTTATTTTTTAACTGGAGGTTAACCCTTTTCAAGTTGCGGTTACTTGAAAAGCATGCCATTCTTATACACTTCCATTCCATCATTTTTATCGGGTCCGTTTATCAGACTGACCAGTTGAAAATGAACCGAAAATGGACTGCAAGTTAACGCTCCCAAACCTGTGCCATCGAAAGTTATCGGTCCATTTCCGAGTAATTGGCCATTATTTGGACCAACAATTTTTTTTCTCATTTTGTGGCTAAACCTTGCGAATTACAAGGTAGCATGATGGCACCATGTTAAATAACTTTATTGGAAGTCAAATAAAGGTTTTTAAATTATTGCCATCACTCCTTGCCTATATCAACCCCCCAAAACCCCCAAAAACCACCCTCCAAAAAAATATGAATAATATGGATAATATGACCAATTTTATAATAAATTAGTCAATTATTGAGATTCTGGCTGGACTTAAGATCGAAACGGCCGTGTTTTGTTTTTGTTTCGTAATCCGCAAGGTTTAGCCACAAAATGAGAAACAAAACCATTTTTGGTTCAAATAATGGCCAATTACTCGGAAATGGACCGACAACTTTTGATGGCATAGGGTATCTTAACAATTGCCAACAGCAATGAACATTTTCCACCAGATTTGGGAAGGTTAACTTGCAGTCCATTTTCGGCCCAATTTTAACTGGTAAGTCTGATAAACGGACAGGATAAAAAATGATGGCACATGGTGGAAGTGTATAAGAATGGCATGCTTTCAAGTAATCGCAACTTGAAAATGGTTGACCTCCAGTCAAAAAATAAACAATTTGCGGAAGCTGTATCTCGAGATCTAGGCCGGCGAAAATTCGGCCTGTGAGATGAATTGGTCATTGAACCGTCCTCTACCGATAAACCATAGTGCCATCGGGTTAATGCTCAGACCATCAATATCGATCTGGCTCACTATTATTAGATTATGTTTTGTCAAATCAGAGCAATATTTCAGCGAAAGTACATTCAAGTCCTGCGATAACTGATCACCTAGTAATTTCTGTTAATATTTACAATGAACATGACAGTCATCAAAAAAAAAATTAGAAATCTTAATAGTTATAGTTTGCGATTGATAAACATTGAACTATTACAATCGAATTGGTCACTTAATACTGTTGATGTGAACCGAATATATGAAGAAATTTTGGAAACTTGTGAAAATATAATTAACAAGATATCTCCGATTCAGGTTGATAGATATAGATATAGATATATATACATGGTTTAACAACTCTGTTTTTGATGACATAAAGGAGAGAGAGTATTATAGGGAATTCATAAGTAGTGTTGATATTGATAGAGAAAACAAATGGAAACCATTTAAAAAACAAAGAAATGAAGTGGTTCAGTTATTAATAAATAAGACAACGAAATATTACTACGAAAAAAAACAGGTTTGAGAGCAATGGGCAGCAAATGTGGAAAACACTTGGAAAACAAGTTGTTACAAAGTTTCGGGAGTTCCTAAATATATTAAATTCCAAAATGAGAATGGAACGGTAGTTGTACACGATGATTTAGATATTGCTAACAATTTTACTGAACATTTTGTTAACAGTATCATAGAACTTGATGAAGACAGATCATGGTGTAATAGTAATCCCGAATTTTCAGAGTTCAAAACTATACCTAACAGTTAGCGAATTGAGCAATATTATTTCTGCACTAGATAATAAATACAGCTTGAATGAGATCCTCAATACTAAAATTTTGAAAAGCATATTGGAATCTATTGGTCATGTCACTTGACAAATCAAAAGTTCAAATTTTTTCAAAAGTTAGCACTATTGTTCCAATTGCCAAGATTACTAACACAGTTCTTGCAATTTAGACCTGTCAATACATTACCACCTATAGAAAAATATTTTGAAAATTGTAGTTTATAATCAATTATTATTAGAGCACATCGATAGTATGATATTGTGATTAGTAACCAATCCGGTTTTCGTAAAAAGCATTCGTGTGAAGCAGCATTGCAACATTCTATAACTAAATTCAAAAATGACATAGATGATGGCAAATATGTCGTGGCGGTTTTCTTGGATCTTAAAAGTCTTTGAGACCATCGACCCAAATATACTGTTAACTAAATTATGTCAATATGGAATTCAAGACAAAGCACTCAAATGGATCGAAATTTACTTGCAGGGGAGAAAGCAGTAGTAATGCAATAATCTTGGGGTGCTACATGGAACTGTCTTAGGTCCTCTCCTCTTCATATTATATCTAAATGATTGATCTTTTCGTAAACTATGAATTCATAAATTTATTTGCTGACGACACATTATTAGCATGTAGTGATGTATGCCTGAACATTGCTATACAAAAGATGAATAATGTTCTAATAAGTATAAAAAGATATTCAAAAATCAACAGGCTTGAACTGAAGGCTCAACATTTTTTCTTGGCAGGGTTTTGTAGCTCATAAAATTACCAACAACTTTTACACAGATCATTTACATCTCAGACGTAAACCAACCAAACTACACTTCAAAAACAGCGAAAATCGGCCAAAAATTTAAACAATTGCATTTATGGCAAACAGCCCCACAAAAAAAGGGGCGTATTGTGCAAAAATCTTCCTACATACCTCCCGACCAAACGAAATAGGTTTGGCTGCTATCCCCATCATTTCTGAAATCAAGGTCCAATTTGACTGGACAATAGTGAATAATCCTACTTAATTTTTGTTACACAATCCACCGTGTCTCTTCATCGCAAAAACATCGACTCCTGTATTAGCCAATAACGTTGCCGACGTGTTGTAGAAATCACAGAAAGGGTGTTCTTGCCGACTGGTTGACTATTGCATCTGTCTGATGATAACGCATAAAGAAGCGTATATTGTCAGTTTTAACTTGTAATCTAATCGTAATATTTTTCTTGGCATTTCTAAATGACAAACACTACCTGGAAGAGAGCTAATTGTAAACGTACATACCATTTTTCGAATCTGTAAATCAACAACAATGATGTCGCTGTAATATTTGTAATTGATGTTGTCCAACGTAAGTTTACATAACTGATCAGAGAGGCATGCTTCTGCAATGCCTAAGACCGCCGCTACCTTCATAAGCAAATAAGTGTCATCAGATACCTGCAGGACAAAATCATTGCATTGTTCTCTTATGAAAATGTTTGAGTTTTTGGGTTTGTGCCATCATTCTTGCGTTTCAAAAATGCAATTAGTTTAGAATATTTTCATATATCCGTGTTCTCCTTTATGAAAATACTTGACTTAATCATTGGGTACTCACACCACAAACTCGCCGGTGACTTCTATTTTGCTGATTTCTTCATGAAATATGCCAGCAACGCCAGAAACTAAAGTATTTTTGGACGGAAAAAGTATAAAAGTTAGGAAAATTTGCGGGCAACTCCGATCGACTCCGGGTATCTTGCAAAATTTTCCTGAACGGATATACAACATTCCCTAGAAAAAACCAATATGTGCTTTTCTATTTTTCAATTGTTATAGAGAAATATAGAGGAAAATGGCCAATTTTTGAAATTTTGCAATTTTCAACGAAAATGGCTAGAAATTGAACTCGGGGGTCTTCGAGGTGACTGGTAACAATACTTCTTAGATTGTTGCAAGATTTAGATTCGATTTATGAAGTAGCATTCAAATTACCGCGCTTCAATTTTGAATATGATGGGACTATAATATATATAGAAATTTTAGAAAGAGGTGGGCCAAGAGATTATCTAGTATTAATGGAGTCTGTATGCGTCAAGATAATATGGTGGCGTGACAATCTATATGACAGCTGTTCAAAAAAAGAATGAAGGGGAAATGTGAAAGAAAGACGTGTGGTAATGGAGAAGAGTAAGGAAGGATCACTTTCTATATTGGAATCATATCAAGATCATCTCGGGGAAACCCATACATTCAAAACCGCTGATTGAGCACGTGGCTGTTGAATTTTATTGTGTTTATTGTGTAATTGTGTTTATTGTGTGAACGACATTTTTGTAAACTTATTATTTTTTGGAATAATTAATTAATAATTGATTATTCATTCACAAATTAATTTTTTGTACATCCACTAATTACGAACTGTAAGTATTTATATTCTTCTATCGTTCCATATCAACACAGATATTTTGAAAAAAAATTTGTTTTCTTAATTTTTTTTTCATAGATTTCAATTTGCGTTTGGACAATATTACGAGTGGGCATTTCCAGCCATTGTTGGCATGATTTCGAAATTGTAGAAAGTTCAAAATTTTTTGGCCATGAAAATTGGCCATTTTCCTCTATAACAATTGAAAAGTGGAAAAGCACATATTAGTTTTGTTTCGGGAATGTTGTAAATCCGTTCAGGAAAATTTTGCAAAAAACCCGGAGTCGATCGGTGTTGCCCGCAAATTTTCCCAGCTTTTTTGCTAATATGACTCGACTATTGTGTAGTAGAAGGATTTAAAACGTATTGGAAGATAAGTTAATACTAGATTGCTGATTAGTCGGAATTTTGTATTGTTACCAGAGAACGGTTTATCAAATTTGGACGGAACCACGTTGATTATGAGGTAGAACAGTTCTTAGATTATATCCAAGGATGAGCAATATAATTAAATCAACATATTTTGTGGGGTCATGAATTCCGATAAAATTATCAATTATCTAATCTTTTATTGTTAATTCTACTATGGTATTCTGGCTGCTTCTGCTGATTAATTATGTTGGGTAATATTTAAAACAATATATTTCGCTTCTTAAAATAACTAAATAACAGCTGAATAATGTCTATGATATTGAATATATTACTTGTAGATAACGATAAGAATTCTGAATAGGTGACTACTCTATTTTAATTTTAGCATATTTAATTGGAATTCTCGGTCAGTTTAGTTGTTATTAATTTGGCCACAAATGAATATTGGAAGGCTCATTTTATTCGCTCAAAAAATCAAAACGAAATTCTGGGTGTTTTGACGTATGTATGTCCGTCTGCCTGTATGTATGTAAATGCTACAGCCAGAACAGCTGAATTAATGGTGATGGAATTTTGGTCAGTACCTGGACACCTTAAAAAATTAGCTAATTGACGTTTGGTTATCCCGCCCCTTTTTGCTGAGAGTTCGTTCGCTTTTTTCGTTACCCAACTGCATTGTTCTTGTTTATTTTCTCTAAGCGTTCCCATACAATCTTGGAGCTGATTGGGTGGGAGCTCAGCGCGACTGCTTGACTATATTCGACATGATGACTATTTCTTGTCTTCGGAAGTCTCTTTCTGTAATGATTCGAACACATTGTCCTAAAACGTGAATATCCGCTTGGTAAATGCTCGGGTATTTGCCTAAGCTTTCAGAGTATTCGGTTCCAGGCCCAAATGCTTCTATTCCAGATCTTTCTCTTGTTTTAGATCCATGAATGTACCATTTATTGGGCTTTCTAATGGGTCTTGGAATGGTATATTTCATCTTATCTTGGGGCATGTCCCAGGTTTGCTCCTTTCCAGGATGGGTCCATACTTGATTTTGCTAATTCCTTCTTCAGTCATTCTATATGTTGTCCTTACTGCTATACTCTCCACTACTGTATGGAGGGGTATGAGGTTTAGGATTACTTAGATGGCAGCAGTTGAGCTTGTTCTCATTGCACCTGTTATGAATACACAGGCTAGTCTAATTTTCGATAGTTATCCTTGAACTAGTCCGATTAGTGAGATAACTTCGTATTTGAAGATTGTATTAAAAAGTAGCAACTTAGCATAAAAACTGAACATAAGAAACACCTCTTCGAATAGTGAATTTGAATGGTTGAATAAGCATGGTAAGTAACAGAAAAAACATTGTGTGAGCTAGCGATGAAATGTTGAGGGAGAAGGCATGGAATTTGGAGCCGGAAACCAAACATGTGAACAGTACTGCAGGAGAGATCGAATCTGTGGCTTGTAGATCATGACGAGCTGGTACTACTTATGATCTTACATTTATTTTTAGCGAATTCGAGCCGTGCTCGTTTTCCGCTGCGGTTTTGTTAAAAGCACTTTTGCTTGTTATTTGTGTGTATTTATCTCTTCTGTATTGGCCATTTTGGGCGTTAAGTACAAGGGCCGTTCTTGGCTTCTTGTACTTTGGCTCCAACAGCGGGTCATATGCCGTTGCCCTCTGATTGTGGGGTTTGTATGCGTTTCCATCTTTTGGTATGTGTTTGTCGCCTGTTTCCGAATTATTTCCTCAATTTTAGGTATTCCTGTATCTCCATGGAGCAGGTCGTCTGTCACGTAAAATGGTGCATCTAGACAGGATCTGATTACCTTATTCTGTATTATTTGCAAATTCTTTAGTTGCGCGGGTGATGCTTGTAACCATATTTCGGCGGCGTATGTTATTGTCGGTCTTATCACAGAAGTATAGATCCTCAATTTACTTTTGGTACTTAGTTTGCTTTTCCTATTGAGTAGCGGATATAGGTGCCCCTTTATCTGATTTGCCTTTTTCTTTAGGTTCCTTAGGTGGGGAATGAAAGTTAGCTTCCTGTCTAGCGTTACTCCCAAGTATTTCACTTCTTTCACTCAAGGTATCTTTTTCTTGTTTATGTCAATATCTTTGGTCGGTTTGTGTTTAATGTCTCTCGTTGAGAACATTATCGCTTGGCATTTTGTGGCGTTCACTTCTATTCGCCATTTGTTGAATCACTTTTCGAGATCGGTGATGTATCTTTGAAGTCTTGCTTGCACGCATTTTATTTGAATGTGTTGGCATAAGGCTCTTATGTCGTCTGCATATTGGGCCAAGTCTACTCCTGCTGTCTTAGGTATATCTGCGGTATACAAGTTATAGAATACCTGTTCGAGGATCGACTCTTGTGGTACGCCTGCCTTTGCTTGTCTTTCTTCCGACTTGATATCGTTTACCCTCGTTTTGAATATGCCCCGTGAGAACGAGACGAGCTGCTGGAGAGTAAAGTACCTTTTGGCACGGAATAGCAAACCAATTGAAGTGAAGCTTTTGCAATGGACCTCACAGATTCACATGACGAAAGCCATATTGCCGGTCTAAACTAAGGTTTACTTAGTTAACTATTGGTGAATTTATTTCATATTTATAACAATTTCGAAGTCAATAATGAACATATTCGAAATTACAATCAACGTTTATCAAATAAATTCAGTGACAGTTAAAGTTAGTTTCATTATTATAATATGAAACAATCACCCTTATGATGTTATAGTGTATCCACAGTGTCAACTCTTTTACAGTTTATTAGATTCAAAATTTGAATGAATTCTGCGATAATGATATCATTGTCAAAACCTGTTAAAGTAACTAAATAAGTCAGAGCCAAAAAACGAATAACAGAATCGAGTATAAAATATCCATCAAAATTATCATACTATCCCATTTGTGAAGTGTTTCAAGTTTAGGTTTAAAAACAATTACCTACATAAACCACAATATAAAAATAACCGGTAATGAATTATTACAATAGTATTGTTGACTTTGAACTAACCGACCAACATTTAAATAATTATAAGCTTGTTGATGAAATACATTTCTAATGTGACACATTTTTGAAGCAAACACTTTGAATAGTCCAACTTATTTATGTGTTTTGAACAAAAATCATATAAAATTCTCTTTTATACTACTTTATTGTTCTTATATAGGGGGGTATTGAATCTCAAAGGTATATGTCCATAAAAATAACAAATAATTAACTAATGCACAAGCCCATGTCTACGAAACTGTTAAGAGGTGACAGTTGTTCCCATTCACGGTCGTATATACAGGTCTGGAAACTCGAGGCTGTTTCCTATGTGAGAAGTGAGTCCGCTAAGCGTCATCTGTTGCGTAGTACCAAAAGGGTGGCGCATGAGTCGAGGGATGTTCTCTGGCACGTATACGACCGTGTTTGAACCATAGAGATAAAGAATAGAGTACCTGTTATACGTAAGCCCTATGTATTTTTGTACGTCGCCTTGTAAGAAAAAAACGTAGGAATAAGCCACGCCCATTTTAAAGCGCGCGGTATATCATGTTCATGTTCATGCACTTAGCGTCGTTGCGTATGTCGCCACCGCGCATTATACGTCACAAGTAGGCGGAGCTAAATTTCCCTACGTTTTTGTTACAGGGAGTCCCTCAATTCTTTGAACAGGTACTATATTCTATATCTCTATGGTTTGAACGATATGGCGCCTAATCCTGATATCCTGACAACATACTTCGATCCATGCGCCAGCTGGTGGCTGAACGAGGGACTACGAGTTTGGCGACATGGAAGAGACTCATGTCAAACATAGAGTTTCCAGACCTGTATATACGACCGTGTTCCCATCTGATCGTGCTAGTTAGAACTCTGTGGTACTTAACCCTTTACTTATTTCGTAGTGAAACGTACAGATATATATATCATCCCTTCGAGAACTGCTGTGAGTGAGTCGTCCAAGTACTCATTCGTTAGGACCCAGCAGGTCAAAACAGCTTCAACTTTAGCACATTTGTACAAATCATTTTGTCATTCGAGTTTAAATTCATAAATACCCTAAACGTCAAAAGTCTTGGCCCCCCATTCAGTGTTGTTAATGAAATGTTTTGTTAGAAAAACAAAAGATATCTATCAAAGTATATTGTTTGTTCAATCTATTTCTTGTGGAAGGATTATTTTACACAAATTGGGATACTTAGAAAATTAAAAAGTAAGAAGAGTGTGAATTTGTTGAAAAAAATTATTGAATAAAATAGTAATGACCTATGTTGTACACTGACTAATAGTCGGTATGATCTCCTCCACGTTGGAATAACATTTTGACACGTCTGTGCATTGAAATAATTAAGCGGTTTATAGTGTCTTGTGGAATATTGTTCCATTCATCTAACGCCGCGACGACTAACTCATCTGCAGTCTGAGGTGGGTTAATTCGATTGTGAATGGCTCTACTTATGTAATCCCACATCTTTTCAATCGGATTCATATCCGGCGAGTTGGCTGGCCAATCCAATCTATTGATATGTCCTGCTTGAAGTGTATCCTGCACCCTTCTTGCGCGATGTGGTCGGGCGTTGTCGTCCATAAACACAAAATTTTCGCCTAATTCGTTACGTATGGGATAGATAATGGGCGTGATAGCCTGTTCGACGTAAATTTGGCTGGTCATATTCTGTTGAATGTGAATCAATGGGGTGCGGCGGTTGAACATTATTCTTCCCCAAAACATTACAGTACTCCCTTGATAGGGAGCAACTTCCCGGGGAAAATTAAGTCGCTGTTGACGACCTGGTTCTCTTCAGACTCTTTGCCGATTGTCATCACTCACCAGTCCAAATCTGGTTTCGTCTGTGAATAACACCCACCTCCACTGCTGCAAAAGTCAACCCCTGTGCTCTCGCGCCCATCGGAGACGGGCTTGCACGATGTCTTGGAAGTAGAGTGGGGACCCATAATGGTCTTCTAGCACGTAAATTTGCATGATGGAGTCTTCTTCGAACTATGGGTGTCGATATAACACGACGAAACGTACGCTGAAAGTGGCTTCTGAGAGCTGAAGCTGAAGCTGTGCGGTGTCTACGAGCATATTGCACCAAATAACGATCTTCCCTTTCGTTAGACACTTGAGGACGTCTGTTTTCCACTGTATCGAATTCTTGGTACCTGTGAACTATTCGCACAACAGATGATCTAGGAATGCCCAACATTTCCGAGATCTGATGATTAGTGCCCTACATCGTGTAAAGCTAGATTAAACGCAGAAATTTCACGACCAGGCATGATAATCCAAAAAATCAAAAGAAATTAATACACAATGTCAAAACATTCATGATAAAGTCAGGATTCATTATTGACATTTCTTTTTTGACTTTTTTATACCTTAAATACATGTTACTTCCTACCACAGTAAGAAAAATAATCGGACTTTATCGACTTTTGACGTTGTGTGTATTTGTTCATATCAGTTGTTTTATTATCGTTAATTCTATTGTATTTTCAAACTGGTTCAGGACACTATTGTAAATGTATGCATTATTTTTATTTCAAGGATTTTAGTCTACTCATAGTCATTTGCGTTACCTAATGAAGAACTATTAAGCTAGTAATATTTCTATGCTCACGACTCGAATTTGAAAGCGGAATGCAAATGTGACGAAAACAACGAACTTGTTTATTCATGGGATGGGTTCATCGCACCAACCAAAAAGTTATAATATGTACGTGCTTGAAAGGAATCGATACTCAAATTGTTTCAATACACTTCATTATAAACCGATTACAAAATGAGTGTTTAAACGCTTGTAAAATATTTATTATAGTATTATAGTAGAAATCGAAGTGCTTCGAAATCATCAATACATTAATAGTCTAGTCAATATAACTATTTTTTGGGGGGCCAACAATATAGGATTCATTTTAAGAGTGAACGTTTTAAAGAAGATGGTGACATTATTTTTTGGCTGATAAAATTGCTAAATTCCCTAACCTCACTTTTTTGTCAGAAAAATCTATGATATTAAAGATAATATCGATCTGAGATTTCAGGAGGTAGTAGGTAATAGTAAAACACGAAATCATTCACAATTTAGATTTTTTCAACAAAATCGTCTAATCTATACATAGTGTGATAGAATTAGCTTTTTGGAGTTTTTAATTCTGGGTTCGGAGAAAAAAATTGCTTTAAGTACATAATTATGATACAAATTGAAGAAATTAAAATCGAACACTTTTTGACGTCGCAAATGATCCAAAAATAATGGTAAAAATGGCCAAAACCGGTTTTTCGCGTCGGACATCGTCGGATTGAGTTAGAAAGCTTTCAATAAGCTTATGCACCGTAAAAAGACGGAAAAAATTGAGCTGCGGATGAACCCGATTGGTCATGCGGTGACCCCGATTTTGTTCGAAATTTCAAAAATTCATAACAGTTGTTCTTTTAGAGATTAAGAGCTGAAATTTTGATAGGTTGTAGCTTTTGTGCCCACCGAATACCACACAAAATTAGCAAGATTGGATGTACACTTTTTGCAAACCGCAGCTTAATGCAAAAAGAAGCACTTTTGTAAAATGGCCTTAAAAAAGTTGTGGTGCGGTAACGCGCTATTTTTTTCACGAGATCATCTTCTTCAATAGTTAATGAACAACTTACCAAATTTCCAACCTCCTATCTTTCGTAAAAGTTGCTAAATCAACTATTTTAAATAATGGTATTTCGTGCGTTTGGCTGTGAGGCGTGCGTGGAAGGGAGAGCCGCCGCCGCTGGGCTCGTAAAAACAACAATATCTCGGGAACACTTGCTCGAAAATCAATGTTTTTTGTTTAATCCGTACTACCATTCAATAATATTAAGATTGCGCGTATTTTCAAACTTCTTTCAAAAAATACATTGCGCTATTCTATCTATTCATTATTACTATTTATTATTTAGAGTACTTCCGACATTACTAGAAGTTTGAAAATACGCGCAATCTTAATATTATTGAATGGTAGTACGGATTAAAACCTAACATCGATTTTCGAGCAAGGGTTCTCGAGATAGTGTTGTTTTTTACTAGCCTAACGCGGCGGCTCTCCCTTCCACGCTCGCCGCACAGCCAAGCGCACGAAATACCATTATTTAAAATAATTGTTTTAGCAACTTTTACGAAAGATAAGAGGTTGATAAGTTGTTCATTAACTATTGAAGATGATTTCGTAAAAAAAATAGTGCGTTACCGCACCACAACTTTTTTAGGGCAAAAGTGCTTTTTTTTGCATTAACCTGCGGTTTGCAAAAAGTGTAGATCCGATCTTGCTGAAATTATGTGTGGTACTTGGTGAGCACAAAAACTATAACCCATTAAAATTTCAGCTCTTAATCTTGAAAAGAACAAGAGTTATGAATTTTTGAAATTTCTAGCAAAATCGATGGTTTTTTACAATTTGCGGGGCCAACGCTGGTTCATCCGCAGCTCATTTTTTTCGTCTTTTCACGGTGCATAAGCTCATTAAAAGCTTTTTTCTTTTTAACTCAATGCGACGATGTCCGATGCGAAAAAACGGTTTTGGCCATTATAACCATTTTTTTTTTATTTTACCATTTGCTACGATCAAAAAGTGTTCGATTTTAGTTCCTTCAATTTGTATCATAATTATCTACTTAAGGTAATTTTTTTCTCCGAACTCAGAACTATGCTAAAATTACCGACATTTATTGCTAATTCTATCACACTAACAATATGAATTACATGTTCCTGCATTTTTAATAACAATTATTCATACCGGTCAACACCTAAATCAAATAGTTTTAAAAGTCAATGGATAATTCGTTCATATTCGTTATTTCGGTAGGTATGTTTGTTCTTTAACCACCTTCATCATCGTCATCGATTTTTGTTTCATTCGACAATATTCAGGGACGGACTGGCCCGGTGTACACGGGCACCTATGGGCTCTAACTCTGCACCGCCTCTGGTGCAAGGGTGCACCGCCTCTGGTGCAAGGGTACATTAAGGCGGAAGATAGCGTTTGCATAATTATGTTGCTACGACATGCTAATATTTTAAACTTGTGTATATCAGACAGTTGTGATATTTTGGAAGGAAAAGACTTATTGAGATTTGTGAATGAGGATGATCCATTGATGCGATGGAATAGTTCAAGTTCCTAAAGCAAGGTTAAAAAGACAGCAAAGTGGTTGTCGAAAAAAGGCTTGTGTGGATGTTTTTAGAAAACTGTCTAAGCCACTCGAAAAAACAATTACGGGAACAAATTTCGATGCCAAAACCAGTTCGTGACAAATAACTTCATTGTATCCATGATTATGGACATAATTATAGAAGATAAGTTTCCAACAAAACGCGTTCCCAGAAAAAAAAGACGGTGAGCAACGCAGATATGGAAAAACTTAGGATCATATGATTTGCTATCGAGCGGAAGTATTTAAGGCGATCAAAGACAAAATCAGCATTGCTTTATGAGAGATCTTCAAAAAATAATGAACTTATTACAAAATAATTAATTAATTGAAAACTTTGATAGGAACATCATCCCCTTTCCAAATTATTTCCAACCTAATCAGAAAATTTTGACACAAGGGGTACACTTATCAGCCCGCTGTCCAGTAAATAGTCCAATAAAAACTGCAAGGAATATAATAGCTGCCTGTCTTGTAAACATTTTTTTAGACAGATATACATAGTGATGTAAAATGCTCGAGCACATATTTTTGAGAACGTTCTAAGAGCACGAACGAGCATGATCGAGAATAAACGAGCACAAACAAATGACGTTGAAGACGCGAGAAAAAAAATCTGGTATAAGTTTTATTGCATACATTTTCTGATGTCATCTATATTCTATATGATGAGACACTAGTGAGCACTAGTGGTGTTAACAGAGCTAATCGTGAGTAGCGCACACTTAGCTTATATCAGCTATTACAAGCTCAGGATGCGCTTATTTTGATTGTTCCTGAGTTCAGAATATAAACCGTACAACAAACCAAATATCCTTGGGTTTACCGTGTCTATAACTGAGTTTAAGTCAATATGTTAGGTTGGTTCAATTTTATATTCAATAAAATATTACAAATAAAAATTTCTTAGCTCACATGAACTCGCAGTTCACAGTCACAACAGTAACTGATTTACAAATAATAAAAAACATAACACTTAGTCAAATACTTCTTCACCAATGTACCCCCCCTGGGTTTAAAACCGTTTCGATTTTAAACCCAGCCAGAATCGCAATAATTAACTAATTTATCATAAAAAAATTGGTCATATTATCCATATTTTTTGGGAGGTTGTTTTAGGGGGTTTTGGGGTTGAAATAGGCAAGGAGTGGTGGCAATAATTTTAAATCTTTATTTGACCTTCAATAAAGTTATTTAACATGGTACCATCATGCTACCTTGTAATCCGCAAGGTTTAGCCACAAAATGAAAAAAAAAACCGTTGTTGGTCCAAATAATGGCCAATTACTCGGAAATGAACCAATAACTTTTGATGGCATAGGGCATCTTAACAATTGCCAACACCAATGAACATTTTCCATTTTCGGTTCAATTTTAACTGGTCAGCCTGATAAACAGACACGATAAAAATTGATGACACTTGGCGAAAGTGTATAAGAATGGCATGCCTTTCAAGTAACCGCAACCTGAAAAGGGTTAATCTCCAGTAAAAAAATAAACAATTTGAGGATGCTGTATCTCGAGATCTAGCAGCTGGCGAAAATTCGGTCTGTGAGATGAATTGGTCATTGAACCGTCCTCTAATGATAAACCATAGTGCCATCGGGTTAATGTTCAGACCATCAATATCGCTCTGGCTCCTAGACTACTAGGTATATGCGTCTTCATTATAGGAACAACAATGCAATTATAATGACTGCATGCATCGCAGACTCGCAGACTGTTCGTGCTCAAAGTGCTCTCGAAGGAACGTTCGCGCACGAACATCCTTTGTTAACATCACTACACGTACAGTACGCAGATTGTGACATTTCAAATTTGTTTGTTGCGTACAAGTATATACTAACACTGAGCTACACACAAGTTTCTTGCTAAAGTGTATTTGGTAAATTGAAAATAATAAGAACTAGATTGAGGGCGTCTCTGTCTCAAGATTTATTGGAGGCTTTCGTGATTTGAATATCGAGAGAGAACTAGAATCTGTGGGTTTTGATATTAAACAAAATGAAATCATGAAAAAAATGTTGTGTTAGTTATTACTTGCAAGTGTTATTATTATTTAGAAGTAGGTACCCATTTATTTTTGTTATACTTTCTTATACATATTATCAAAGTAGAATACCTTTGTTTGATTTTTTTTTTGTATATTAACTTGTTCCTTATTCTGTGTTTATTATAAATTTGAGCTATGAATTAAACTTTATTTTTTGCGGGTGGCGGGCCTCTGAATAGTCAAGTCCGCCCCTGACAATATGAATGGATGAATAGGGCAAATTAATTATTTTTTAATTTATTTTGTACTTGCGGGAATTTGGAGAAAATTTGAAGTGATAAACTTTCTTTAGAAATGGTGCGACCTATATTTAAAATATGTTCGGCTGACGCTGATTTTTCACCATTATTTTTCTTTATATAGGCAAAATGTTCTTTATACCGAGTTAGAATATTCCTTCTGTTTTGTCTAACATAGTATTTTGGTTATGACTCACAACCGATTTTGTAAATCCTGGATTTGTCGAAGTCGGAAACTTTGTCACAGGTGTTGCGTAAACTTTTTTTTTTAGCTTGTTCTCACATCTATAAAAGGGTTATTGTTTGTATAGCAAATTTAGAAAACAAATTATGGAATTTATCAATTACTGAATTGCATTTTATTGAACTATTTGAAGGTAATGGCTGTAATTTGGTTGATTGGTTGCGTTCCAATTTCCTTCTTTGTTAGAAATTAAGTTATTGATCAAAGATTTGTCATGACCAATTTTATAATTATAGAGCCACTATTTTCAAATAGATCAATAAAATTTAAAAGTTTCACTTATCAACCTTCCATAACTAATAAATTCCAGAATTTGATTTCTAAATTTGTAATACAAGTCAGTTTGTAGATGTAAGAACAAGCTAAAAATCCGTTTAGGCAACACCTTTGATAAATTTCCCCAAATACAGGATTTAGAAAATCGATTGTAACGTGAGTCTTGTTCAAAATGCTATGTGAGCCTAACAGAAGGAATATTCTAACTCGCTATAAAGAACAACTTGCCAAAAAAAAAAGAAATACGCGAAAAAGTAAATTCAGATTTATCTCCAGCTCAGGGTAAACCTCTTAATTTCAAACAGTATTCAAATAGTCATTTTGATTTCTAATTAAGTTTACTCTGATCATGGCTACTTTGTAGCTGAAAGGTCCTCAGTACATTAACAGTATTTTTTAACGGATATTAAGGGCGGTTGTTTCTTATTTATAGTGTTATAGTGTATCCAGGTGTTTCAGGAAGACCTCCAGTAAATGCAGGGGACGGTAGATTTTACAAAAATAATCAGATTTTTTATAGAAACATATTTACAATTTTATTTCAAACAAATATAGTACTCCTGTTGTGGGTCTCAAAATTTCACCGTTTTCGAGAAAAACGCGTTTAAATGAACATAATAAAAACCCATTAACAAATTTACTTCCTACCGAAATCGCGTATGTTCATTTAAACGCGTTTTTCTCGAAAACGGTGAAATTTTGAGACCCACAACAAGAGTACATTCTTTGTTTGAAATGAAATTGTAAACTAGAAAAATGTATAAAGGAAACAAAAAAAATATTTTCAAAAAAGTTAAGGCTAAAAGAATCGCCGAAAAGTCGTGCACCCATAGCCCTCTACCGTATAATCTGAAACTAACTAGACCATCTTATTTGGCGTCTTCCGAAACCCCCGAGTACCAGATTTCAACGAAATATCTGTAGCTGCATTTAATTCAACGCCCTGTATCTCCGAAACAAAACAAGATAGGACAGTAGCTTATGTGAAAAAATCTGATTATTTTTGTAAAATCTACCGTCCCCTGCATTTACGTGAGGTCTTTCTGAAACACCCTGTATAGTTTATTAAGGAATTACGTTTGTTGTTTTATTTTGAACATAACTCTGTTTGTATCGCGAAACATGTTTGGTTTTTCAGGTTAAAATTATGTTTTATTCCCAATTGGCTACTGAACAAATTAATACTTACGATATATTCATTCTGTTCTCGGTTTTACCATTGATAATTGATATACATTTTTAAAACGTATAAATCTACTTATATTGAAACTATTGGCATAGATTAAAATCAATGCTATTGCCAATTACGGATGATAAATTAGGTTAATATTACTATTTATTATCCTATAAAATATTACAATAGACATCACGGTTTCAGTTATAGAATATTATTATTATTTTATAAGAGTTTGTTTAGATATGAACGCATTGAACAGATCTAGCTATAACTTGCACACAGTTTGATGATTATGAAAGTATTATGATACATCCTTCTGCATAAGAAGAATGCGGTTCATCTCACCTGACTTAGGTTGACTGACATTACTTGACGGTATTGGATATATCCATGCGATGCCTTTATGTCTCTGGTTCCCTTCTGCTATACAACTAGGTAGTATTTCATGTTTATCCTTTTTAACAATGTATGTGAGTCCAAAACAATTCGTTTGCATCAGCAGTTCAAATAAACAAATGAATAAACACAACCTGAACATTTTAAGTATTTTCGAGGACCGATTCTGTTTAACGAGGACGGATTCTGTTTGATGAGTATAAGAATATAAGATAAGTAAGTACGTCTGAACTGTTGAGAATTCACATTAGATCATTCAGAACGAAGTTTTAAATGAAGCGTGTTTGTTTACACTGATGTTGAAACTGTGCACACAAAACTCAACAATTATATTCAGAGTGCGTGAGTTATGTAATGTGGAAGCGCGATGCCGCTACTGATTCTGATTTTATAAGGAACATATTGTGGACCCATTTTACAGCTGGAAGCTTTTATGGATTTGAATATTTACACTTGATCAATCTTTTATTGCAATATTTCTGGTACAGTTTTATTATTAGAAACATAATGTCCTTGGTTAATAATTCATCATAGCCCGGAATAAATGTGAAAGTTTCGCAATCGGTTGAGTAATATGAATATGCAGCCAGTGAGACAGTATAGTCAATGTTGAGTTACAGCAAACAGGTCTGTACAAATATGATCTTGGGGAATAAATTTCCGGCAGTTCAGGAGCCAGAACAAATTCCATCCAGTTTAATTACCTACCTCAGGGGTTGATCAGTTAGCAGTATCTGAACAAACATTCTAGCGTTTGGGGCCCGAGTTGGCAGATTTTTGGCTACTCATATTTCAAATACAAACCGCACGTGAGCACTGAAATGAATCAGGGCCGCATTGAGGATCACATGCATTAATATATGTGCTCAAATTATAAGTTCATTCAAATTCAAATTTCAATGATTCATAAATAAGGGGATATTATAAATTTGTGTAATACAATATGTTGGGAACGGTCCGAGGAAGTTCATAACTTTGTCCGGGGGAATCCCTGGAGGCGCGGTGAGGGAGACCGATCGATGACGGTAAAAGCGCTGACATTGCGTGTAGCCATGGGATAATATTAGATCACAGCCGTCTTTCTACGGTGTGGTAAGAAGCATATATTAATTAATGAGATGAAGACGATGAAGTTTTGTTTCATAGTGTTTTATCAAAGACTAATATATAAATTAGAATAAATCACAAAAAGTAAGAGCTGGCAATGAGACGATTCCCTTATTGCAATTGCTACTAAATACTCACCTTTTACGCGATGAGGACTATTATATGGGTGGTTAACTAATATGGTTATTATTTAATGCAACTCTATAGCAAGTTGCAGCCTGAGAAGTGCAACGTTCAAAGAGTTCCAAATTTGAAAAATATTAATATAAATGTAACACACCAAATTTTGTAGTTTGGGGGCGTTAAGATTATCAATTGATGGGAACTGAAACATTCTATGGATTTGATTGGGAACCACTTTTACCGAACTTTGATGTCTGTTGGCAGCTTTGAAAAATTGAGTTTATGGGAAATCTAATTCGAAAACTTTTTAAATCTTATTTATTATTTTTCAAATAAATTTTGTCGTTTTCAAGGAAAACTCGAATAACTAATGATGTTCATCAACGTTATTTAGGAAATCACCAAAAAGTCATTAATTGAGTTTGAATTTATAATTAAATTTTGGCCATCAGTAAATACCAAAAAGAAACAATTAAATGGAATAACACAAATTACAGATTCGAGAACCCCTCCAAAATTTCTAGTTTTTGATGGCATCAGTTCTGCCAACAATTTTATTAAATATACTGTGTTTCTACAGAGAATAAGTATAGATTGAACGATATTTTAGGGACCAGAGCAGTTAGAGTTTGCTTGCTTATGTTTCTGGTGAAGGGTGTTTTTAATTAATACCTTCCATTTCAAATCATCTGAAAAACCAGGATTTTTGCATATAATCAACATTTAATTCAAAACAAAAGTACCGAGAGTCAGGTTATTGATTGAACACGATATCGGCCAAATGGCCATTTCGGCTATTCTTGCGGATGATCATCCTTTTCGCACAATTTGTGGCACAATATCGCGAACAGAAGCAATATCGCAACCACCGGAAGACTGCTAGAATAGTTATGCAAATTATAGGTTTGTAATGAAAGTATGGTGGCGCCAATGACGCAACAGGAACAGGCAGTTATGCTGTGAACTTCCACCGAGGCGGTTTGTCACTCATCGAATTTAGTGGAACTTAGATTTCTTGTGAGTGGACCTAACATCGATCCTCCATCGCGACGATGTCGTCGCTTTAATCAAGAATAGACGTAATTGAAAAAAAATCTGCACTTAATACACAGCTACGTGTAATTTTGTTAAATACGTCCTTAGAAATAATTTTCAATACGACAAAAGTATATCAGATGCAGTTACGACACTTCGTGATATGAATTGTGGCCAAGAAATGACCGAAGACAGCGTATTTTCAATTTTTTTGGTCAGTCATTATAAAGGGGGCGATATGGTTTTTTTGTAATTTTCGTCATGGATAAATTTGCCAAGAGTTGTAATTACTACATTTAGGGAGAACAATGATGCAATTTTAGTTAAATATGCATATTACTCATACAATGTCAACTGTACGTACATCTTTCATTTCCACATTATAAGTTCATTGCTTTTAGTATGTGTCTTCGTATTGTAATATTACTTCATAAGTCCGCTGCCAAAGCTGATATGGTACGTCCCACACCCACCATGATCCTATCCGCCTATTCATGCTTCTAAATTATTTTCAGTTATTTTATTATTTAAGTATAGATACAACATATTTCTTTTATCAATACATGAATTCACATGCACATTCATCATCATCTAGTTGAATCGCAAGGTTCACTCCCGTTCCTAGATGTATTAGTTAGTCAGAGTCACGTGCCAGAACGGAGTTAAGCACCGAAATAAAGGTAGTGAACTGTGTATCGTGAAGGAGTTTTTCCTACAATAAATACGGCTACAGAAACCAGTAGAATCAGTTTCAGTTCAAGCCACAAGCCTGCCCTGAAGATGCCACCTGTAATGGTTGGCGAAACGTCGGTATCAAGTCGTTCTATTGTGAAGCCGAATCCAAGATTTTTCAACATTCAGTTTTTTTATTGCATCTATGTGTTGAGAAATAAATGATCTATCTACTTCAGTAAGCCACGAGTATCCGTGTATTATTTACTCCTATACGCCAAACATCTGAACATTCAATGCATTTACTACGCCAATACTCGTACTAGGTCATTATTAGTGTTTTCAGATGCAAACTAATCAATTGAGTAAATGAATACTAACAACGAATGGGATTATGGTGAAAACTTCTGTCCGTCTTCTAATTCTTAAATTTCTGGAAATGATATTACAGCTACACAGACAATCGAAATCAATATATCAATGAATTCAGTAGATTTTCTTCTCATGATTGCATCTGTACGAATAAAATGATTCGGGAATGATATTAGAGTAAGTACCTTCTAAAACAAGGGTTGTGTCAGGTTCAGTGTTCGGGTTTTTAAAGATAATTCATCAAAGCACTTCCGGCTGATTTGATTGACAAAAGAAAATGTAGCGCAGATTGAGCATAGAGTCTCGAAACCCTACTGTCACTTTTGAGACCTTCGATCGATGCGATTTATAGTATGTTGTACTCGTAATTTAGGAAAGATTGATTGAACCGGAACATTCGGTTTTCCAGTAATAAAATATAATGTGGTGACGTGTCGTATCAAAACTCCAAATGGTGAAAAGTTTGAATTCAACTAGCTCGCCATGTATAAAAGGCATCGTTTATAAATTGTCTTCTACGGTTTTTCGTGTAATTTTCAAGTAATCAAGTTTTCTATGAAACAATTATTTTTCGAGAAAATAGATAAAAACCTTGATTTTTTTACCTAGAAATGGATGTTTTATAACATTTTCCCGACATTTTCGAAACAGAGCAGAAGCATCTAGATAGTTCTTCTCCTATCGGACTGTCGTCTTGGTTTTTTCAATCCTCACGACTTTTTGTGACGCTAGAACGACACAAAATGACCACTTTTTCAGGAATATATACACCCAAAAAAATACTGGACATTTCCCGATTCTCATCAATTTTATACGGTTCGGAAGACCGTCAACATTCATAAATTGCTGCGACATTTATCAGGTATCAAAGTAAAATTTTGAAAAATCGCGTATTTGACGTAATAAGTCGGAAATGGAAAATCGGATCACCGAAAACAAATGATCGTCGGCTGTCCCCAACATAGAGTATTCGAAGCCCATATGAGCAATGCAATTAATTTGAATAGAGCTGTTTTTTCTTGATGAACCATGTTCAATGCGTTTTGAAACCAAACATTTTCTTGTCGACCCAGTGACGTCAGCAATGAATATAGTTCAATCTAATTTGAATGCATCCCTAGAACGGTTCGAAATCCAAAAGCAATAGAAGAGAGATCATTGACAATTTTTTGACGGAAGGGAAATAAAATACTGAACTTAAACAATTTTCTTTGTTAATGCCTGACACGGTCGTATATACAGGTCTGGGAACTCTATGTTTGACACGAGTCTCTTACATGTCGCCAAACTCGTAGTCCCTCGCTCAGCCACCAGCTAGCGCTTGGATCGATGTATGTTGTCAGGATGCCAGGATTAGGCGCCATATCGTTCAAACACTGTCGTATACGTGCCAGAGAACATTCCTCGACTCATGCGCCACCCTTTTGGTACTACGCAACAGATGACGCTTAGCGGACTCACTTCTCACATAGGAAACAGCCTCGAGTTACCAGACCTGTATATACGACCGTGAACTATGAGGAACATTCAATACGGGGCCATCTATCCGAGAGAATAATCTCTTAGTCTGTTTCTGGAACCTGAACAGCTGGAAAAAGTCCTAATCCAGATAATTATTCGGCAAAATTATCAATCTTTGAATGTTGAAAATTGTGGAAAATAAATAATTCTTGAGAGATACTCTCTTCTGCTAACTGCAACTGATTTATCAGAAGTAATACGTGAATTTGTCGATCAACCAAAATTGGAATAATATCATGATTCATTTTCAATTTTATAATAATCGTTAGCGACGATTAACATAAATAATAATTATCATATTGGTGACCATTGACGTGTCAAAACGGTTTATTTTCTTGAAAGCCATTATTCACTAAGTCATATTGAAGGCGGTTTGAAAACAAGATTCAATGCGGTTCATCCAAGAAAAAAACCCACGAAATCCGTTATTCAAGTACTCATTCTTGACCTCTATGGTCTCCAAGTATTGCATGAAAACGTGTCAAATCTAAAGCGGAATTTACATTTACGAGTAACTCGTATGCGAGTACTCGTATAGGAGTACGAGTTATATTTACATTATATATCAAGATCGTATGCGTTTAAACAGTATTAAACATGGCGCCTACTAAAAGAAAGTGTGTGGCTCTGCTAGGAAATTTACTATTATTAATGAAGGCAAAACAAAAACGCGAAAGATGTTAACAGAAAGAGAAGAATTTGGGTCAAAAATTCCTTACAATTAAGACCTGTTGTGGGAATTGAAGAGAAATTATTAACACAATTACTGACTGAGCACGGAGATGGTTTTAAAAACTTTCTGAGAATGGATCATAGCAGGTTTTTGATGCTACATAATATGGTAAGTATATTTATAATAAGTAAGTTATAATATATTGGTTATTAAAAATAACATTTCATTTTCAGATAGAACATTATATTAGCAAGCAAGATACGCAAATGAGAGGATGTATAAATTCTAGGCTGCAACTGGCTACAACCTTAAGGTTTTTAGCTACTGGGGACAGCTATAAATCATTGGAATATCTCAATCGTATATCTGCTTCTACAATATCCATTTTTGTACCAAAAGTGTGTAAAGCTCTGTATGTGGGATTACAACCAAGGTATATGAAGGTAAGTTACAAAAACAGAAATACTGAATTAGAATGTTTATTAAATATAGTTTTGTATGGTATTTACAAAATATTAGCCCCTTGCATTGCTACATATATAGCATTATTTGAATTCTGGCTATAACTGTCATACAGAAGGTCCATATCTGGAGAATTTGTATTTTCTATAGTATTTGATAAAGAGGTAGATGGTCTACTTGTATCTGTATACTGTAATGAGGTAGATGGTCTACTTTCTCTTTCAACAATTATCAGTGTAAAACTATTTCCAGAAACATTTACATTCTCAAGTAATTTTAGTCTCTTTTTTGTTATAATTGTTGTTCCAATTGAAGCTCCAAAGCATGTTTTAGAGGCATAATACTTTTTAATTGTGAAGCGACACTTTCACCAAATTTGTCAAATTCTGATGATTCAGCTGCACATGCTTCTTTAAAAGTTTTTAAAGCAGAATCAAATTCTTTATTTATGGTGCAGTCATTAGCAATGCGCCGCTTTTTTACAAAAGTGGAATGTGGAGTTTCATTGCGGTTCACAGTTGACTCTTTTTCTTTATTCTCAATAGTAGATGCGTGTGGAATCTGTAATTAATAATTTCATTTTCAGGTACCAAATACACATTCGGAATGGGTCAGTTTATCAGAAGCATTTAGATTTAAATGGAATTTTCCGAACGCTATAGGTGCAATAGACGGAAAACACATTCAGATTGAAGCGCCTCCTAACTCAGGATCATACTTTTTTAATTACAAAGGTTTTCACAGTATTGTGTTGTTGGCTATAGCAGATGCAAATGCCAAATTTATTTATGTTGATGTGGGTTGCAATGGCCGAATTTCCGATGGGGGAGTATTTAAAAATAGTACAATGTATGAGGCTTTAGAAAAAAATTCTTTAAATATTCCCGAAGGAATTTGTTTACCAAATAGAAACAAGCCCATGCCCTATATAATACTTGGTGATGATGCATTCTCCCTATCAAGGTATTTACTTAAACCATTTCCCCGAAATGCCAATCTGAATGCAAAACAAAAAGTATTTAATTATCGTTTAAGTCGTGCACGACGTATAATTGAAAATGCATTTGGAATTCTTACTGCACGTTTTGAATATTTAGAAAACCGATCTGCCTAAACATCGATAGCATCGACAAAGTGGTACTAGCAACTTGTGTTTTGCATAATTTTTTAAAACAGACAACTCCTGAAAACCCTAACATATTCGAAAATGAAGGACAACCCTCAAATATAAGAAATATTGAACATCAGGGTAGTAATAATTACAGTATATTAGCAAGATCAATTCGTGAAGAGTTTGCAGATTACTTTTACAATGAAGGGCAAGTTAATTTTCAATGGACACATATATAAATTTAACTGTATCCGAAATTTGTTAAAATAAACTTATTGCTACTTACTTTTGACTTTTCTTGAGAACATACTGTCTTTCTCGGTGTTATAACATCATCCAAAAATCTCATTTTAGTAAACCATGGTAGTGAAGGTTCATATATATCTTCTGTACCGGTACCTAAAAGCAATAACATAAGTATTAATTAAAAAGAAAACATGTTATAATAAACTCACCTGTTGTTTGAGATGCAACAACTTTTTTCTTTTCTTGATTGTATGTCGAACGTAAATTATTAATTTTTTTCTTTACAACTTCTACTGATATGTTCAAAATATCCGCTATTGTGGCATACGCTTTATTCCTAGCAGTAAGATCCCTATATTCCTTACATCTAACATCCCATAAACACTTCATGTTATAATACAGATCGATAAATTGGTCGAGATCATCCGCCGATAATTTACTTTCCGCCATTTTATATGCATACAAAACTGATTCACTCGCAGCGCTAGTCAGATTCCACTCAACTCTGAAACTAACTCGTACACGACCTACGATCTCTGGTTTACACATACGAGTGTTGTACTCGCATACGAGTTACTCGTAAATGTAAATTCCGCTTAAAATTTCCACTCAAATCCGTTTTCGAGAAAAAATATGATGAACGTAAAAAATACGTTCCGGAACACAGGTACGTCGATCAATGTTCGTCAACCATGTCGTTTTGAAAATTGAAACGTCAAAGAGCGACATCTGCATCATTAACAAATGCGAAATAGCGGGAAATTTGAAATAAAATCTTTCATCATTCCATCAATGCCTAGGTTAGCGTCATATGCTATTATTTTCAATTTCACTCTTCGTAAGAAATTTCTTCTCAATTTGAGAAAAATAATTTTACTCACCATTTGTTCCAGAATAGAAAATTTCGGAATGCACACTTTGTGTTTCAAAAGCGTAGAAGAAGCATGATTTAAGTATTTTCCTTTTCTTGAAATTTGCGAAACATAATGTGGCAAAACCTGTTTGGAATCAGAAATGAATTATTAGAGCATCAAGTAATTAGAGACTTCAACTATTTCATTTTATTGTCAAACTAAATAAATTTTAAACATCTTCAGTGTAGTATAAATATTTTATTAGCAAAAGAGTAAACTGCATAACATGTTAATACTCATGGTGATTTAGTAAATTAAGGAATTAAAAATAGCAAGATTAACCAATAGCGAATATTGAAAAACAAAATAGACAAAAGTAAATCATTCCTGTTGTGCCAATTGACTAGGAGTTGGTGGTTCCTTATCCCCGCGTTTTTTGGAACCTGATACAATGTCGTCGATTCTCAAAAGAAGGATAGCAGTTTCCACTGCGGTTTTGTAAGTCTGAAGTTTTACTGCTAGAGGCTCCCACAAATTATTAGTTGCTTGCTCCACAAGCTCCCCAGTTTCGCCATCGATACCCCAAGTGCATGGACTATTGTTATCAGTGTGATTAGCATGCTTCGCCCTCAATGCTGTTAGAGTTCTAATCGTATTTGCTCCACAATTCTGCGCCAAAGTTCTAGGGATGATTTCTGAAAATAATACACAACATATAGACAATAATTAGCTACCATCGTAAAATGTTTCTCAGACATCTCACACACATCCACTGTTAAAGAAAGGTTATAATACATTGATGTCAAATTACAGACCTATAACGTTATTGAATTATTTCACCAATATAATTGAGAAAGCAGCAGCTAAACAAATATACCACTTCTTGAAATCAAATAAGTTATTTTCTCAAATAGTCACCCTGGATATGTCCAATAGATCAACCGAAACGGCGAATATAGAGATTGTCCAAAATATTTATGAAATGTTGGAACTGAAGAATAAGACTAATATTGTTTGATTTGACGGCTGCATTTGATACGCTCGAGAGAGAACTACATGGTCCGGATCGACTCCGGGAGTAGATTCAGCAAGCAACGTCCTTTGCGCGGGTCTCGAGATAAGTAACCCCTCGGGGCGAAACTAACAATTGTCACTGCAAAAGATTGGGTGAACTGTGCACCACATACATTTCCCCACTAAAACCATGATATCGTGCCTTCTCATCCCAGAACTCCGAAATGGATTCACGGGCATGGTAGACATATGGGGTAGGCTATTTGAACGAAGCCGAACGGTGATTCGTCAAACGTTTCTGGTAAAACAGATAACATGAGGAGGTGGAGTTGACTATAGCCCAGAAGGGACAATAATATGAGTCTAGCAAGCAAGCGCTCCTAAACTCCGGTGTCTATGCTTCCTATCCCAGGTCTCTGGGAAATGGATTAGCCGCCAGGGCAATGATATGTAGACCGACGGCTACTCTTCAAACGAAAGCTGTTAATTGACACTGAACACGAGTAGGCAGGGGAAGATGGTCCAAAAGACCGTCTCCTCTCCATTTAAGGCGTTGGTCTCTGCCGGGCAGTTGGCGTGCCTGGAGAGGGTACTACGTGACATGTATAGTCTAACGACGGGAAGGCAGGGGGTTTAAATCCCCCACAGTTATTATCTGCATTAGTTACTGTTTAAACTAGAACGTAATTGGGGATGAGATCCGACAGGATCAAGGTTCACAGCATTTCCCTGCCTTTCATGATTCAAACCATGAATGGACGGGAGAACGCTGGGGGCAGTCCTCATATGATACCAGGGGATTCCATATGGCTTACCGAAGGCACCAAGACAGTACGGGTGCTGGAACCATCGAGAAAACGGACCAAGGGGAAAGAATTTCTTTGAACCTAGGGACTTTTGCTACAGAATTCCAAGCGAAAATAGTTGCAATTACAACGTGTGCTCGAATTATGAGGGAGAGAGCCTATGAGAATAGACAAATCACAATCATAGTGAGCAACCTGACAGTGCTTAAGGCACTGCAGTCATACACAATCACCTCACTATGTGTATTTGATTGTGCTAAAGAACTAACGGCACTAGTAATGAACCCCAATAGAGTAACACTGGTGTGGGAGTCTGAGGAAACCAAACGAGAAGGGACAGAAACTGCCGTCGCACTCGCTAAAGCGGAGGCGGAAAAACCACTGATTGGACCAGTCAACCTGTGGCATTTCTCATGCCACAGTAAAATCTGTAATCCAAAAATGGCTCAAGATAGAGCACCGTGCCAGCTGGAGGGAACTGCCCCGTATGTCGCACTCCAAGAGACTGATGAGAGATCTGCTGACGTTCAGCAGACAAGAAATACGGAATCTTGTTGCATCCTGACCGGACACGCCCCATGCAACAAACACCTCAAAACAATGGGTCTGGTAGATCAGCCCACTTGCAGGGGTTGCGGCGTGAGACACATATGCATGTGCTGTGTCAGTGCGCGGCATACGTGATTCGTCGTGGGACATACCTCGGAGACGATAAAACTACACCCGAGGAAATCAGAAGTATTCCCTATATCAAGCTTGTGAAATTCATAGAATACACCGGACTGATGAGGAGGCAGCAACATGTGAGGGCACAATAGGACTATAATTACCGCAGTGCAGTGAGGCTCCCCTTAGGATGGAGAACCAACCTCGCGGAGGAGGGGTTTTAGTCGGTAGGAATCCGGCACAGCCGAAGGCAAGGGCATCCGAGGCGTCTATGCAAGATTTCCACTCCTCTACACACAAAAAAAAAACTAGAACGTATAGGCTTGAGAGGGAAAATGTATTCACGGCTAGAATCATACTTGAAAAAGAAGAAAATTACTATTTCATTAGAAAAACAGCAGTCGTGTCTATTAGACATCGAAAAAGGAGTAAGTCAAGGATAAATATTAGGTCCGCTTCTTTTTCTGATTTTTGTATGTAAATGACCTGCCTGACCATCTAAAGGAGCTGACCTTTCATATATGTAGAAGACGCAGTAACCATCAACGCGGATAACTACAATGAACTAGAAATAAAGGCAACTTTGGCTCTAGATCAATTTAAGCAATGGTGTTACAAAAATTCCATAATTGTGAATGTTGAGAAGACAGTTGCTTTGGTTTTTTCAAACACTTCCATGGAAACTGAATTACTTAATCTTAACTTATATATCGACTCAAATAAGACTGTTTCAGAATTCAAGTTTCTTGGCACTTCCTTGGACGCAAATTTATCATGGTGTGACCGTCTTTCTCGGTGAAAGATAAGTTTTCTTGTTATACGGAAAAGTAGAAAGGGGTCACCACCGGGATGAGTGGTCCAGGGTCGTATATTTCCCGTTGAATGAAATATGACAGATATAAATTGATTGATTCCTCACCAGTAAAACACAGATGTTTATTTATATGCAGTTTATTAAATGAAATGATTGATTCTCGAAAATATATGTACAAAAGAAAATAAATGTTTACACCTAGTCCTTTTAGATGAACAACTATTTTATAAGACCACCTTAGATAATAAAGTCAAGGGTTTTGACCTAGTCGGGCTAGTTTGTAACAATTTAAACAATCGGAAGTTCTAGAATCTAATTCAAATCAGAATTTCTATTCGCGTGACACAGTTGTTTACTTCGACCCAGTGCTGGATTATAGCATAAGCTTGACTAAGGTATAGCTTAGGGCCCCGACATTTCGACATTTTGGGGGCCCCGCGGAAATTGTAAAAATTAAAAATTAAAAAACTAATAATGACAATTTTTCTGGGAGAAAATAACGAAGTAAAGAAATTACTGGAATATAAAAGTTTGCGTATGCCTAACGACTGGTAATATCTAAAAGTAGTCAAGAATTAGTTGATTTTGTATTAAAGGCGAATAATTCGCGCTTATAACTACTCTTCATCTTGGAAGTGCAGTGCAGTGGCAACCGAAGTAGAAATTTGAGCCCGCTCCGGGCCCAGAACGGTTCCGACCATCGTCTGCCGGGAGTCGGCTCGACCTGATAACAAGATTTTGCGGCTAGAAAGTGCAGGAAAGGATTGTTCTAAGTCAGTTAGATATAAGCGAATCATTCCGCGGATAAGTTTCCAAAAGTGCAATTGTAAAAGTGATTAATGTAGTTACGCATTGTATATTATGTCAAATTAAGAAGACGTACTAATAGTGTAAATATTCATTTATGTACTTATTTTCTTCTAAGCGTTATATTACTCTACAAATTATTTTATTCTATGAGTAAAGAGTAATTTAAAAAGGGGGGGGGGCAAAATCTGTTGTGCTTAGGGCCCCTCATAGTGTTAATCCGGCCCTGCTTCGACCAGATGATCTTCGAGGGAAAAAACGGAGACGCCAAGTAGTGTACGTTTGGAACGTTGACCCGCAATAAGAAACCAGCCGAAATAAGTTAATAGTTCTTTAGTATCTGTCGCGCTGTCGACACAGGTGGTAGGTTGATTTCGAATCGTGGTAATTTACGAGTTCGCTAATAATATTCGAGTTCTTTACGGATCGGGTCAATTCCTCAACACAAATAATAAATTATTCAGTTTTTGGTAGACGAGATCATGTGGGCAAACGGTCGGTTTTTCCCCAACACAAATAATAAATTATTCGGTTTTCGGGATTTGTAGTTAGACGTAGGGATGTCAGATCTTTTCCCTCAACACAAATAATAAGTTATTCGGTTTTTGGTAAATGAGATCATGTGGGCAAACGGTCGGTTTTTCCCCCAACACAAATAATAAATTATTCGGTTTTCGGGATTTGTATTTAGTCGTAGAGGTGTCAGGTCTTTTCCTAAACACAAATAATAAATTATTCGGTTTTTGACAGTCAGTTGAAACTGGAGTTAGTTGTAGAATATTTACCTTCGGACTATATGAGTGGATCCTACGGAGCGTGGACAGAGTTTATAATGAAAAATAAAAATCAAATATCGGAAATTAACAGAGTTGAATTAATTTGAACGGTTGGTAATAATGTATCGGATTCGTAGCGGCTTAGCGGTCGGACGGCTGATTCTTCAATCCCTTTCGTGTGAAATCCGTTCTCCTTTTATACTGCTTTTGTGCCAAAAGAAATAAAACGTCAGAGGTGGCCTGAGATTCTGGATCAGTGGTGATTTGAATAAGAACTTCCTTATCTCCTATTAGCTTCAACTTATTCTACATAGGATGTACAAAACTTTGATGCGTTAGAATCTCAGCCTCGTCGGCGTTATTTCTTTTTAACCAGAGGAGTACATTAAATTATTAGTAACGAGGGCACTTCGTTACAATGGAAACCACAGATATGTATGCGCAAGACTAAATTTGAAAATATTTGCAATCATTAACTTAAAGCGTGAACTTGAAATAAAAAAATCTGATTTCATATTATTATGCAAAAATTAAGCGTCTGTGCATATATGTTAATAGGAACTTTTTTCTCAAAATCAAACTTTCTATCAACTGTTAAAGTTCTGCTACTAAAACTTGGGACACCCTGTATAAAACATGATCAATATATATAGAAAGTTATTCAACATATATTGTGAAATTAAATATATATTCTAAGATGTTTAAAATATAAATAAGCAATAATTAAAGCACAAACGGCGCCACATACGTATACGACTGAAAAAATTTAATATCTAACGATCGTATTTTAGATTTTAGAACATGCAGAACTTTTTATGGAGAATAACTTTTTTCCTAAAATTAATGATAAAAAAAAGTTTTCCATATGGTTCCAACTTAGTGAGACATATTGCACATTTCTCAGCAATGATAAACGACTTACCCAATGCATGAGCCAGAGCACGGTATGGCCCGTGTGTTGCCTTTTGAATTAATCTCTGGGCTACAGCCATTTCAATAGCTCCGCCACCTGGAACCAGTCTTGGTGATAGAACAATATTTCTAGCAACTTGAAGGGCATCTTGTAAATTCCTTTCAATTTCATTCAATATGTCCTTGCTTGCTCCCCGCAACAAAATCGTGCATGCCTGAGAATACAAAATGGTATTAGAGTGACACAATTTAAAATATCAGACAGGAAAAATAATACATTTAAACAAGATTTTTTCAATGAGATAAATACTCATACAAACAACGATTTTACTTGTTTTCTAAGAAAATTATCAAAATGTTACACTTACTTTGGGATCTTTACATTCGGTAACGTAGCAGAAATACTCATCTCCAAATTTTTTGATTTCAAATAAGCCGGCCCCGGTTCCAACATCGGACTCTTGTAATTCTTCTGATCTGTTGACAACAGTCGCACCACAGGCACGAGCTATTCGGTTATTATCTGATTTTCGTACACGTCTTATAGCTGTGATGTTTGCTTTCAGGAGGTAATGTTGTGCCAAATCGGACACTCCCTTCTCAGTGAATACCACGTCCGGTTTAAGAGCTATGATATCTTCACACTGTCGTTTAACATGTTCCTCCTCTAGTTCCAACATTCTTGTGAAATCTGTCTGGCCGGTAATTTCGACGTTTGTCTGAGATTCTCCCTTCTTGTACTCCAGCGGGCAATCCAACAATATAATTCGAGGATTTTTAATAAACCGTCTCATTTTCGGATGAGTGACATCTTTGTTCACCATAACACCTTTCAAGATTTGTGAATCCTCGATGCATCCTCCTGGAATTTTTTCAACTTTTGCATACCGTTTGAGGTCAACCTCGGTTCTACCATTCTCTTCGAGAAGAACGGTCTGTACAGCATCTAGAGCAATGTTCACGGCAAGATCAGACCAGCGACCTATGAACTTTGTACCCACACACCCTCGGACCTGCAATATTAGACACTCACTTTAATTTACGAAAAAAAAACAATAACATTGAGATTGTATAAGGTTTTGACAACTGTATTCTACTGGTTGAATGAGGAAATTTGGCACATATGCCAGTTCCAGTAAACCGCTGTTTCAATAGTGATTTTGAGGGATTCTAAGGCTAATGTAATTTGAAGAGTGCTGAATTCGTCGACATTTAAAAAAATTATGTAACTCACTGTAGATTACTGCGCCGGTCTTATTGACTGTAGATTTGAAACTTTGCAAATCGCTTTAAAATGGTGTTGTTTTAGGAAGCGATAGCCCCTTGCAAGTGTTACTTTTGACATCCATATATAGTTTTTCAAATAACACAAAATAATATTTTATTGAACAATATGGCAACAGTTTTTTTACTGGTTATAAATCAAACGCATACATTTAACCCTCAAAAGTGCCGAAATTATTTTTCAAGGATTTGAATGACGTCAGCGAAGTGTGCACAGTTCCGACATGACGGTGATTGGTCGTTGAAGAGACGCAATCCTGACACTCTTAGCGGCGCGCGCATTAATTGATATATCCATAGACCTATTATCCTAAGGAGACGAAACATCTCATTCATAAAACTCCATTTGACTTGTCGCAATGGTTACATGAAGTATGACAAAGAAAACCAACGGACCTCTTCGTTGTCGGGTCATAATTACTCCTTATTGGCAACGCTGTAACTATGATTGAAAACTTGGTATCACTTGTAAGGCAACACCGCTTCGAAATAGCTACGAGAAATACGGAAGCTGTCAAATTGCGTAGTACAGAACAAAGTCCCCATTTATAAAAGGTGTGCGGCGTTGTCGGCTTCTGAACAAATGATGCAATGGAATGGAATAGTTCTATATTTCAAAATTTAAATATTCTATAATTCGATTGTATATTCCAGGTTACCATAAATTATGGAATATTATTCAGAAAAAACGACATTTCAACAGTATAGCTTCTAATATAACCAATAAATAATGCTATGGACGTTTTTATAATAATTACAAATCTCAATCCGCACACAGAACAACTAATCCGGCAACAGCACATTCCATACGGGCATACTTCTAATATACAGCGGTCTGAGTGACCCGAAATTTTGACAATGTCTGATCGTGTTTAAATGTGAACAATTCTGTCTCCTTAGGATAATAGGTCTATGGTCGTACATGTGCCAGAGAACATCCCTCGACTCATGCGCCACCCTTTTGGTACTACGCAACAGATGACTCTTAGCAGACTCACTTCTCACATAGGAAACAGCCTCTAGTTTCCAGACCTGTATATACGACCGTGCGTATAAGCACAATGTATTACGAATTGCTCCTTGTAAGAAAGAAGAAAGTAAAAAGTCGGGTAATAGCTCCGCCCACTATTTATGGCGCGCTATTCAAAAGTGAAAGTTAGATAAATTTTAAGAATTTTAGAATAAATAGGAAATGCCCAATTATTTATTTTTATAAAATTATATTTTTATAATTTTTACAATATTAACTTATACAACGTGATTTACGTAGGCCGTGCATTAGAAGTTTTTCAACTTGCAGTTGGACTAGATACTTGAAATTTGGTATGCTGTCATAATTGATCATGTGCGTTCTACCTCAAATGTTTTTAGTCCTACAATTATACAGGCTATGCCAAAAGTCGGTACCAACTTTCTTATTTTAAATGGAAACCTAATGTTTTTTTGTCATGGTTCGATTGGCCTTCTGATTATGACTTTATACAACCTAAGTTATGTTTACTTATCTATCACAGTTTTTGAGATATGTCCATTTTTCTGAAAAAAATTACGGCTGTAGTAGTTTACGAAAACACGTGTAGCCCGCAAACTGTTCAAAATTAGGAAACCAAATTTATGGAGCAGTTAGCTGGTAGTCCAGGCTAACACCTGATGTCCCATCGACGGTCCCATTTTGTACCATATGGGCGCAGGCGATTTTTGAATGTCGCAATATAAAATTGTCAAAAACTCAATTTTTTCAAATGGCACCTACCATTTTTTTCAACCATTCGAAAGAAAATTGAATTTTAGGATGAGTTATTTCAGCATTCCCTATACCCAAGTTCCACCTCTATCGAGTTATTCAATAAAAATCAAGAAATGCTTTATCCTGCCGAATGCTTTTGTGTTTATTCAAGTATGCCATGAAAACAAAAAACAACGGTAAACAAGAAGGTGCTATTCTGTCAAAGTAAAAACGAGTCGTGCTAATTCTTAAATAAAATTGATTGGAATATGGAAAATTATACAAACGAAGTTGTGTTTGACTTGTTTGTTATCCACGGCATGTGTCAAAAAATTGTGCAGCGAACTGTCCGAGAGTTTAATTTGAAATATCCAAACTTACCGAGGATGACACGGGGCAAGTTCTCACGATTGAAAACTAATTTTATACATTTTGGGAAGGTGGCTAGACCCGTTACGAGAGTCAAACCACTAACTGGCAATGACGATAATCAAATTACCATTCTCGGATATTTTCAAGCATATCCTCAAGTCTCAATACGAACGGCGTCTTTGGAATTGGGATTTTCATACTCTGCAATACAAACCATTTTACACCGCCATAAGCTACATCCTTTCAAATTTATACGACTGCAAAAATTACACCCAGGTGACTTTCCCCGTAGAGTAAACTTTTGCGAGGACTTATTACTCAAAATACAAGAGCACGCCGGATTCTTAGACAACATAATTTGGACTGATGAGGCAAAGTTTTGTCAGCAGGGAGTTTACAATAGGCGCAATCGACATTTTTGGGCTTCTGAAAATCCACATATGGTGTTCGAAGTTGAAAATCAAGTACAATTTCGAATAAATGTGTTTTGTTTGGTAATGAACCAAGAGGTACGCTACTTTATGTACGATGAAAATCTGAATGGTGATAGATATGTAGAAATTCTTCGAAACGTAATAGAAACATTTCTTGACAATTTGCCACTGGCTAGAGCTGCACGTTCATGGTACCAGATGGATGGGGCACCACCGCACAATACACGAACTGTGTTTACCACATTGACATCCATGTTCGAGCACCGTTGGTGGGGAAATCGAGGACCCTTTCTCTGGCCTGCAAGATCTCCAGATCTTACCCCTTTAGATTTTTATATTTGGGGTAGGGTAAAAGATTTGGTCTATTCTTCACCAGTTCACAATATAGATGAGTTGAGACTTAGAATAATACAGACTTTTGACAGTCTCGATCCCAACGAAATCAGACGTGCTACGCAATCTATTGAAAGTAGAATAATAGAATGTTTGAACAACAATGTTGGTCATATTGAACATTTACGCTAGAGTTCTGTCAATATTGTTCAATATTTTTGATTAAATTATTACAATTTTCTTTTGTTTCCATGGCATACACACATAATCATTCGGCAGGATAAGGCATTTCTTGATTTTTATTGAATAACTCGATAGAGGTGGAACTTGGGTATAGAGAATGCTGAAATAACTCATCCTAAAATTCAATTTTCTTTCGAATGGTTAAAAAAAAATGGTAGGTGTCATTTGAAAAAATTGTGTTTTTGACAATTTTATATTGCGACATTCAAAAATCGCCTGCGCCCATATGGTACAAAATGGGACCGTCAATGGGACATCAGGTGTTAGCCTGGACTACCAGCTAACTGCTCCATAAATTTGGTTTCCTAATTTTGAACAGTTTGCAGGCTACACGTATTTTCGTAAGCTACTACAGC
The DNA here is from genome assembly GCA_958510875.1 of Endomychus coccineus. Classification (NCBI taxonomy): domain Eukaryota; kingdom Metazoa; phylum Arthropoda; class Insecta; order Coleoptera; family Endomychidae; genus Endomychus; species Endomychus coccineus. The sequence goes on along the minus strand of OY294068.1, from coordinate 51,236,974 downwards.
CGTAATTTTTTTCAGAAAAATGGACATATCTCAAAAACTGTGATAGATAAGTAAACATAACTTAGGTTGTCTAAAGTCATAATCAGAAGGCCAATCGAACCATGACAAAAAAACATTAGGTTTCTATTCAAAATAAGAAAGTTGGTACCGACTTTTGGCATAGCCTGTATAATTGTAGGACTAAAAACATCTGAGGTAGAACGCACATGATCAATTATGACAGCATACCAAATTTCAAGTTTCTAGTCCAACTGCAAGTTGAAAAACTTCTAATGCACGGCCTACGTAAATCACGTTGTATAGGTACCTATATTTATGTACAAAAATTTATTGACCTAAAAATAACAATAATTTATTAGCTGTCCATTTTTAACAATGTCGTTTTCTTTTTCTAATCTTGATTCTAATGATAATCTGATATTAATATAAAATTCAATTTTTACACTTAATACAATATCCAGGCATTTTCTGGCACTAATATATTATAACTGAATTATTATAATATTAATATGTTTATATATATGAATAAAAATTATTTATATATGAATAAAAACTTTGATAAAACTATATAAAAAAATAGCACAAAGAACAACATTAACACAAAACCAAACAATCGTAAAATATAAACAAACTTTATAAACGACGCGAGCGTTGAAAATAATATAATGCTCGACGATCTGTCGCGTGGCTGCGTGAAAACAGTAAAAAGGGGCGGAGCTATCACTCGACTTTTTTTACAAGGCTATTGAATTGTCGACACGAGTACTCTATTCTAGATCTCTATGTAGTAGACTAAGCGGTTGTAGTGGCGTTGGCAAAATGGTTGCAAAATATATTTGCTTTCGGTAGCGAACCATCAAAACTTACAAATTGCCAGCCAATTCTTTTTTATTCATTTTCATCAAAGATTTAGGATTAAGATTGATATCAGAATACTTACACCCTATCACACACGCTTATAAATGGTTTTAATGAAATTGTCATGTTTTAATGTAATGATTTATTCTTTCAATATTCATATTTTATTTCTAAATTGGGAGAATTATTTTCTCTAACATATAAATACACAAAATTCAAAAACTTGGGCTATCACTTCAAAATTTCAATATCGAGCGACATTATTGACATGCCTGTTATAAATGATAGATCACATATAAAAAAATGAGCAATCACCGAGCACTGCCGACAGAAGTGAAAACTGACATTATGAAGTAACCAATTTATTTTATGTTATCTTTGAATTATTGTAGCATCCAAAATTACAATTTTATTACTTTTAAATGAAAATTAATATAATTAGTTTTTCTTTAGTTTTCACAACTGTCAGCATTTCAATCAACAATTATATACATTTTTATATTTAATAATAAAAAACGTATAATGGGCGGTACAATCCCTGTAAAGAGTATGAATGTAACCCGATAGCTATTATAATAAATACACATTATTTTATTTTTAAAACATATTATTTATCGATATTTACATCGATGTAAATGAAAGTAATGTTAAACAGCATTTTCTTCATTTGCGTCGTCATTATCGGTAACTTCGACGATACTTAAGTACACAATGTACAATCAATAAATTCAATAAAAATATATATTTCGTCTGCACGAGGACGGACGATTGAGTAAATGAATAACGTCGAGTATAAACAGCATTTTCTTCATTTGCGTCGTCATTATCGGTAACTTCGCCAATACTTAAATTATTAGATTAGACTCAAGCATACTGTGGAATCAGGTGTGCTCATATATAAAAACATCTATTACCGATCACACATAATTAAATTATTACTTTTTACTCTGTAATAATTAAAGTATGAGCTGTATTGCTGTATACAGTGTATAGTGTATATACGCAGTGTATACGTATACATGTCCTGTATACCGTAATCGAGAGCACTGGCTCACACAGGCAGGCTCACTAACACACTCAGATATGCACACGTGTGTAAGCGTATAGAGAGACTGCCTGACGCCTGATCCGAGTGTTGCGCACGCAGCAGTATACATAATACCTAATATATTAAGCTAGAGCGTGACGGGACTTCACGGACTCATGGTTTTACCCCTCATCTGAAATAGCCCAACGCGCCTAAAGAAGTTTTCACTTAAAAAAGATTTATAGTTTTTATTAAACAACACTCTTTGAAGAAAGAGTTGCTTATTCAGTTGCACTAATTTTGGTCAATTATTAAGAAATTATTTCACAAGTCACAGATAGAATCCTACATGTACCAAAAGTACACCTAAAAGAGTTATTATATTGGATTACTTTGGATGGTAGATCTACTTAGGAGTATTGTGCAAGATTATTTGCAGAGAAGCACATGAGTGTTAATTTTCTGTTGTGTATTTTGGAACTTCTGTTTATAGTGGGGATTTATAGTTCACTTACATAAAGATGTATAATTTACTTCTGAATAAGAAATATCAAAGTGTATGGACAGAGTTATTATAATTATAATCATTATTGTAACAATCGTGATTGTTCAATTTTTCACAGCTCAGCTTGTAGTGATAGGATTATAAAGTCAATTGTATTGAAATAATATTTATGAATAATATTCTGACAAGAAAATCTGATTATAAATAAGGGTTACTTACAACATTGGCTAATGCAGCTTTATCATTTCTGTCAACTGCGATGCTGAGAGGCCCTTCCAGAAGAGTCACCATTTCCTCCAAAGCTTGCTTGTACTGACGAATGATTACAGTGGGATGTATTTGTTGTTCTAAAAACTGCTCAGCTGCTGCCAACATTTCTCCAGCCAAAACGATTACAGAAGTTGTGCCATCACCTACCTAGAAATCAAATCAATCGATGGTGAAACATGATTAATAGTTTACAGATTTTTGATATGGAACATTATCAATAAATACCAAGTAGAATAATACTTATTGAACCAATTACCCAAAACTAGTGAAACAGAAAATGCAGTTAAAAATCTATTCACTTTACTTTCAACTATAAAAATGACATAATTTGATTATCAATGCAAAAACAAGATTCATGACCTTGGCTGTCATGTACTATATACATATAGTATTAAACAAACATACCTCCTCATCTTGAGTTCTGGCAATTTCAATCATACTTTTAGCAGCAGGATGTTGAACAGTTATTTCACGTAAAATAGCGTTACCATCATTAGTCATCACAATACCTCCCATAGGATCCATCAACATCTTCAACATAGCCTGAGGTCCCAAACATGTTCGAATGACATCAGCTATTTGCTGGAACATAAAACAATATTTATACTACAGATGTAGGTTACAAATTTTGGATATGAAGGATTATTCTATTTTGTATAATAATGATGAAGAAAATACTCAGCACTCTATTGATCAAGAAGTTATATCACTTGTATACTTGTATACTTTTGTAAAATTGGAGTTATCAAATTGAAATTGTTTTGTTTTTCAACGTTATATATTTGGAAACAAATTTCCGTACTTCACAAATTGAAATGAGTTGATAAACTATTAAAAAAAATGTAAACATTTTCAGAAATTTGACATCAAAATCTTTAGAAGCTACTGTAGCAAGCAATACAATGTTCAGAATATTGAAACTAATACATGATCACTCAAAATTATCTTCTAATGCAACTTGGTTGATTAAACCAAAGGATCTTGCTACCACTGACAAAGAAATAATTGAAAAAAGTTAATTGTACAGTAATGGAGACACAAACAGCTTTACAAAAATATCTCTTTTCTATGCTTGCAAGAGCATGGTTGCACTATCAGTGTGTATCAATTTCAAATCTTTGCTTATGAGATGAACAAATGTGTTTACACCAAATAAATCACTACTTTTCACGCAGGACCGTTTCTAGTGCTCTCTCTGGTATACCTATTTTAGATGCAAGTAATTTCATGAGGAGTTGAATTCCATATTTGATAAAATATTGATACCAACTTTCAACTGGATATCGTGGCTAACTATGCACTAATTTGTAATTTGATGCCCTTTCCAAATGCTGCAATATGCAATATAGAAATCAATCTTCATTTTTCCCTCTGAATGCCACAGTTTTTCCTTGATATATCTACATAGCTGTGATACAACAGGAGGAATTGGTGAAAAAATTCCCCGAGGTACATTTCAAAAAATTATAGAATTCTTCAAAACAGACTATTAAAATATTGATAGGTTAAGTTTATGGTATCAAACTTCTGTCTCTAGTTAACATTTTATTACAAGATCAAGACATACCAATAAGCAAATGTAAACCCAAAAGAACATGCACATGTTACACTTACCTTCCCGGCGTTAATGTTTTCCAGCTGAACTTTCCGGCCTGATTCACGTTTTGTATTTTGACCTAGAGCAAATAATATTAATACATCAGTTGAATAATATGTAAAATAGTTGAACTTACTTAAAACTAATATAGGGGCACGACCTCCACCAAACATTTTGCTTTTTTAATTTCTGAAAATCACTTAACACTCCTTATAGAAGATACGACCACGACCACGAGAGGAAAGTGACATAGAAGAGATAATTACTGAAACATAAACTACACCACTCAAATGATTCATTGAACATTGTACTATAGATTCAGGATTCATCGAATAACCTTAATGATCATGTAATCTTTGTCCAATTACCTCTATGTTTCTGCCTTAAGTACAGTCAATGGTAAAAGTTCCATCAGAGCATTGATTCATAAGATTGACAATTTCTTAAAAAACAGGTGGTATTCCATCAGGACCCGGGCCCTTGTTTGAGTTCAACTTGCTTACGGCTGAATCAATTTGACCAAGTGTAATATGAAGATTACTTGTTAAAACATAGAAGTTCTTAGTCTGAAAGAAGACGATGTAACTATACGATGTTGGCAGCAGGTACCTACCCATTTGGGTACAAGCAATGTAGCATAGATTAGATATTATATATAGGAGACAATGTAGATTTCCAAATGGAACAATATATCTACAAGCCCCGTGCAGATGGGCAACACATTATCAATTTAATATAAGTATTATATTCATGTAACAATAATCATACTAGTCAGTTGGCTGATATTAAATACCTGTCCTCAAAAATCCCTTCATTATGCAGTAGTTGTGGATAAAGTATTGTATTCAACTCGTGTAGGTGCAATGGCTATTATATGCTGATTGAATGATATATGTACTATTTAATATCATGTACATAAATATAAATAAAAATAATAATAAATATGAAATAAAAAAATAAATGTTGTGTATAATACCTATATAATGAAGAACAACATGTGCGTCTGAAGCTGTCTTGTCCCATTTTGTTTAAGTTATCTATTTGTTCTGGCAAGACGGTAATAGCCGCCTTGCATTTTTGTCAAGAAATCATAATGGAATATTCTAATAGTCATCGAATCCCCTTTAGAAAACGTCTAGGAGATATGTTTCTACAGTCATGCCCGCGAACATATTGAAAATATATATACTGAAATCAGGAAACAAAATAATACTTCTATAAGCAATGTAAAACGAAACACATATGTTTTCAAATTTCAGTACTCATCACTTTTGTAGAATAAAATATTAAACATGCTTAACTAGGTAAACAAAGTTTTTTGAATTCAAAGTCAAATATATAGTAATTTTTCATTTGAATCTTACTACCTACTAGTGTTTGCTGATTTATAAAATCAAAGAATTTGTTCTAAGATCTATCACTATCAGAAGGCAATTTAAAATGAAACAAAATTTTTTAACCAAAACAATTCAATTAGCTGTAAAATTAATGTTTACTGTTGTGACTAGTTTGGCTCTTTGATTATCATCAGGCATTGAAATCTATTGACAGTAGTGCATGATAAATGATAATCCTCGAAGGGTGAAACAGAGCAATACAACAAAAAATAATTATACAAGTACTACTGCATTGTGTTCTCGCAATGAATAATCTCTATATTGGTAACCTCAACTCCTGTGTAACTTTCAGTCTTTAATTGTGAAATAAAACATAAATTTAGGTGAACAGCCTAATCAAAATATTTATGAAAATTGAGAACGATGGTGCTGCTTCGACATCAACAAATACGTTTGATTTCAAAATCAATTAAGTATTTAATTTTAATTTTAAGTTGAATTCATTTGTGGTGTGAACAATTAACAGGATATAGATGAAGAGATTGAGTGAAATTTCATAATGTGACAATTTGAAATGTTTATTTTTTTTCAATTGTTAACTTGTTTAGGTAGTGTTAGTCGTCCATGTTGATACACATCTATTGGAAACAATTTTGTAACATAAAAAGAAGAATTATTTATAACTAAACTACATTAAAAAAATATTCTTCAAATACTTATTCCAAATTTCTAATCCAAGCATATTTTGCCTTCTCCGTTTTTTGAGAGCATGGGCTCAGAAGGAACAACAACTTTGTATTTAACTATTTGATAATTTGTTGTTAATGATTGTTACAGTATCGATATAAGAAAACAAAATCATCTAAATGTTGTATTAATAACCCCTGTACCCTGTAACACAATAAAACTATGACCAGTATTATGATTTTAAATTAGAAGAATCAATCAAGACTGTGACGTACCTTGCTACTTTTTGGCGATAATTACTTACTACGGTTTCAATACTCCTTCAAGTCTACCAGATCTGAATCCGATTGACTTTTATGTTGGTTTCTCGGGTGCCAGATTTTTGTCAAGGCTTACTTCTCGTTAAGGGCTTCTGTTAGGGCCCTTACCACAAAGCGTGTCACTGTGCTATCTAGAATTGCAGGCTTTGATTGCAATTAATACTTGGTTACTTTTTGACTACTTAAATGATGTTGCAGAAAGTTATAATAAGTTTATTTATAGCTTGAACATAGATAAACAGTTAACTCTGTCTGTAAAATAATAATTTATCCCGACCCGGGGGAAGCACAAGGAAGCTCAGAAACAATAATCGCTAAGAAAGCGGTCCAAACAGGCTATCTTCCTTATTATAGCCTTGCCAACAAATAGTCATTTGAGTATTATTATAAAAGGCTATTCATGCACTGATTAGCAAAAATGCCTAATACTTCGATGGTAACTGGCGGAACACTTACTTTTGGCGGCACAACTGGTTGTTTTCACTCACTGATTCTTCAGTTGTCTCACTGACTATAATCTTAATAATTAATTCAACGCTTGCGAGGCGTTCTTTTATACCAATCGAGGTGCTGGTCAAGTCACCTACACCAGCTCCAGCCGAGCCCTTTTTTGCTCATTTCGCGCTCATGATGGTCCACCAGTTCCTCGTTTTTGTTCTGTTTTTATGGTTACATTTGCTTGGTTATCTTTTGTTCACACGAAATATGCACCGTTCTGAATGAAATCAAAATATACGCGGCTTATGAATGAAACCGTATGCAAATCTGATACTTAAACTACACGCATGCCTATGCCCGGTACTATCTATATTCCTATACAACAACATAATCATTCGGAATTATGAATTCGTAATACTAATATAAACGAAATCTAAAATTTATGACCAATCTACGTGTTTCCTATTACATAATTATTCAAGATTTTAGAGCTTCGTTACAAGACATTCAAAATCTTTTCAGGAAATAGCGATTTTGCATACACTTTGCAATTAAATTATTTTTAAACAGGTTTTAATTTTTATCAATATTCCTAGGCTTTTTTTTCTATGGAGAGGAAATGCTTTATGCACACCGTCAGCTTCAACTATCACTTCAGGTAGTGCAGGACTCACTCTAAGTTATAGCATACCTGCTAAAACCTCTCAGATCTTCATCCATACCCCGGAACCGCTTAACGCATTACTTCAGGATATGGACTGCGTCCTTCTCTTACGTTTCTCGATGTTATATCAATGTGAGTTTCCTTTGATGTTAATGGTAATATTTACGTTGATTAAACGTCGATATCTACATTGTTGTTTACGTTGTTGTTCACGTTCGTGTTTACGTTGATGTTACGTTTTATGTCTGTTCTTAAGTTTATTAGTTTATACCGTAATATGGTTGATGCCCAATTTTACGGTATTTTTTAGTCTTAGTGATTTATCTCTTTGTGAATAACTTCCTATGTTGTTTCGTTTTTACCAGTGTTACGGTCTCTGGGTTTTCAATACTTAATCGCGCTATGGATATTTCCTGTTGTGATTCTGTTTTTTAACCAAAATGTTATGGTTTCTGGGTTTCCAGTACTTAATCTCACTATGAATGTTTCCTGTTATGCATCTGTTTTAAACCAGGATGTTATGGTTTCTGGGTTTCCAGTACTTTATCACGCTATGAATGTTCCCTGTTGTGTATCTGTTGTTTAACCAAGATGTTATGGTTTCTGGGTTTCCCGTGCTTTATCACGCTATGGATGTTTCCTGTTATGTTTCTGTTATTTACCTAGATGTTTTGGTTGGTGGGTTTCCAGTACTTTATCACGGTATGGATGTTTCCTGTTCTGTTTCCTGTTTGAGCCAAAATACTGTTTGTTCCCAATATTAAGGTTCCTGTGTTCTGGTACTATATCACTTTTTTGATATTTCGTATGTGTTTCAGTATGTTATCTGTGATGGGATAACAAATTACTCTTCTGGAACATATGGTCCGCGAGCGCATATCTGCTCCTACCCTTGACTTTGCTGGCAACATGGCCTTGGATATTCCCCTATCCTCCACCTGGGAACGCGCCTGGCTGCGGTTTTCAGGCTCCGCACAAGAGAAGAGGCTCCTGCTTTCCAGGAATATTCCTAGGCCTATACCATTATAAACGAACAATATATTTTGATTTATCAATTTAAAAAAAAGCATATCCAAAAATATTCAGAATAATCTCATTGCCTAAATAGTTTAACAAATGGTTTTGAATTTTCCGCTTTAACATTGAATTACTGCAAAAAAAAAGTGATGTACAGATTGCAGAACCGTCAATATTATTCAATTTGCATATTGTTGACTATATAATATTTGGAAATGAAGGAATTAATTATTGCTGATAATTATTTATACGTATTAATAAGTATTAAAATATATAAGTATCTCTTGACTTAATGCATTGAATGACTTAATTGAGGTAGAATAGATAACAGGTATATAGGTACATTCGTTCTAAATATCAATTTTTAATTACAATAATTATATTATTTTATATATTAATTGTGAAGTGAACCGGTTGGATAAAGAAAAGTAAGTAGGGAAGTTATAGTTCGAAATGGGCTTAGTCGTAAGACAACTGTTACTATAGTCCAGCAGGCAATAAGCCCGGAAAAAGACCATAATAAAAAAAAAATAATAGTAAGCTAGAATTTCAATTTTATTTTTGCATTTTGTTCCTAATACCCCATAGATCATTCATGACTATCAAGACCGCGGGGGTCGACCTTCCTACCCCCTCGAAACCCCTCAGAGGAGCATTCTTATAAAAACAGTCCAAAATTAATGAACTAAGAGCCGAAAATGACCTCTAGTATGTTTTTTGGGTCGCTGATCACGATTCCGCGGTTAGCTTTCTCGGAAAACTCCCTCCAGATGAGAAATTTGGAAAATTTATATATAATATATAACTTATAAATTTGTTGCAAAAATGACCTCTAGTAGATTATTTGGGTCGCTGATCACGATTCCGCTGTAATTTTTCCCTAAAAAGTCTCTCCAGATGAAAATTCGGGAAATTTGAAATTTTCCTGAGACGTTTGTGAATAATAAAGTATAATTTTGTTGCAAAAATTACCTCTGGTCGGTTTTATGGGTCGCTGATCACGATTCCGCTGTAATTTTTCCCAAAAAAGTCTCTCCAGATGGAAAATTCGGGAAATTTGAGATTTTCCTGAGACGGTTATGAATAATAAAGTATAATTTTGTTGCAAAAATGACCTCTAGTCATGACCTCCAGCCATTTTTGCAACAAAATTATACTTTATTATTCATAACCGTCTCAGGAAAATCTCAAATTTCCCGAATTTTCCATCTGGAGAGACTTTTTTGAGAAAAATTACAGCGGAATCGTGATCAGTGACCCTAAAAACTTTCTAGAGGTAATTTTTGCAACAAAATTATACTTTATTATTCACAAACGACTCAGGAAAAAATCTAAAATTTCCCGAATTTTCCATCTGGAGAGAATTTTTTGGAAAAAATAAAAGCGGAATCAGCGACCCAAAAAACCTACTAGACGTCAATTTTACAACAAAAATAAATTATGTATCATACATAAATTTTCCAAAAGAAAACTAACTGCGGAATCGGGATCAGCGACCCAAAAAACATACTAGGTGTCATTTTCGGCTCTTAATTCATTAATTTTGGACTGTTTTTATAAGAATGTTCCTCTGAGGGGTTGAAATCTCGTTTTAAGGGGGTAGAAAGGTCGACCCCCGCGGTCTTGATAGTAATTAATGATCTATGGGGTATTAGGAACAAAATTTGAAATTCTAGCTTACTATATTTTTATTTTTTATTTTCTGGTTCGTTGCCTGGACTACTAGTGTCACTGGGACAGTTAATAGGCCGATGTCGGCAGGAATTCGCCTAGTTATACATTAAATTTAAGTATTATTCTATATCGCTATAGTATAATATTAAATTGCATTAATATATTGAGTATATCGATATAATAATAAATTCAATGTTTGCAAATGCCTAGAGAGAAAAGAATCAGCAGAAAACCTTACAATAAACCATATTCCAAAATACCTGTATAAAATGCATTTTAGAAGCTCTAGTGGTTTTAATAACGTTTGAGAGTATTTATATTTTCAATATACTGACACGATTCTGATAGGGAATTTGAATTTACTTCTCAATAAATTTATTGTGCGCATGCATTCCAAAACTGAACGTATCAATGGCCTTGCGCATCGTTCTCTTTCTTTGCATTTCCTAGGCTAACAAATCTGGCAAACCAACCCTTTACAAACTGTAGGTATACGAATGTATATATTATTGTTAATATTAGGTCGAATCCATCTACCATTGGAAAGCTAAAGATAATATTGCAGGAAAGTTCGTTCCTCTGGAGTATTCCAATTGTAACAAATTAATATTCAGTTTTAGCCTCTGTAATACAGGCAACACATTATACAAGCGCTGCAATTTATCGTTCCAACAGGCAGTAAAATCTTCCGTATATTAGGTAACCAAAGATCAGAGATTGAAACCTTCTATTTCGAAAACATCTTAGTTATTAAGATAAGAAGTCAAGCAATGGAGAAGAAGGTGGTAGGACGAAATGTATTTAATCACATGAGCAGGCGCTGCAAGTTGGACAAGGGCAAGGAAAATCAATTAATTACAAAAACTAACTAACTGCTAAGATATTATTCCTAAAAATATATGGAAAATTAAAAATCTAACCTGCGGAAAATTTTGCCAACTAACCTGCGATCACATCATACACAAAATTTGTTAGGTACCTAAGGTGTGTTTGCCTGCTAACATTGCCAGTTTGTGTTTCGAACCTACGCTATTTAAAGTAAAAGAATAAGATGCCGGAGTCTCACCGCCTGGGCTAGATTCGTCAATGCAGGTTTGCTTTTGAATTCAGTATATCAAGTGTTAATTAGCTCGCCGCTAGAGGCGTGTTTTCAGAGACCCAAGTCCATTTTAACATGCGCTATCGATGGACTATATTTGGGATGTTATTTAACGTCTCAGACAAATATATAGCCGAGGTGGTGGGTATGTGCCCAGCCGCCATTTTGAATCCAGTTTCCGCACCGGAGACTGAAAAGACGTGGAACGCCATAAACTCTGAATATACATTTTTACCCACATAGTACATATTATTCATTTCCCACACTATATACTGTATTTATTTAGCTCACTATACCTATCATAAAGAATATATTGTAATCAGGTTAAAAAGTATTTTCGATTTTCGCGAAAAGATTAATTGTTATGTTCTAGGTTCTGTACTCTATATATGTTCTATGTAACAATGTTCGATGACCGTAACTAGAGTTTCCCGGTATTAATGTACAAGCATTGTCTTAGTAGCAATCTAACAATAACCGTAACTGAAAGGAATAAATGGTACTTATCAATATGTTGTATTAATAAACATACACCAAATATCAATACATAACATTGGCGACGAGGATAACTAGAAATTCACGCGAAAGTCAGTTGTGAAAGTGTAACTTCAATACGTACAAAATGTCTGCTGCATTACATTCACTTGGGGAATTTGACTCTGCGAAACCCTGGCAATGGACGATATATTCAGAACGTCTAGAATTTCATTTAGAGGCTAGCGGAATAGACGATCCTGCCAAGAAGAGGGCTACTTTACTAGCTGCCTGCGGAACTGCTACATACGAAATCGTACGTTCACTTTGTGCTCCTGCAAAACCGAATGAGAAATCTTTCGATCAGATTCTCGAACTACTAAATCAGCATTTTACACCGAAGACGTCGGAGATTGTTCAACGTTTCCTTTTTCATAAGAGGGACCAACTCGATGGGGAGGACATTGCTACCTACGTTGCAGCTTTAAGGAAAGTTGCTGAGAAGTGCAATTTCGCTAATCAGCTGGACGATAATCTACGAGATAGAATCGTTTGTGGGGTAAGAGATATTGCTTTACAGAAACGCTTGTTATCAGAAGAGAATCTTACTCTCAAATCTGCTTTGTCGCATGCGGTAGCTGCAGAAACTGCTACAAAAAACATTAGTGAAATAAGAAATTCCACACATGGAATCATTGACAATACTGCTGTGAACAAAATGCAAGCTCAGAAAGTAGGTAGGGTTAACCTCAAATATAATAGCCACAGATCAAGTTCTACAAATGTTCAAACATCGGAAACTAAAATGGTACCTAACCGACAGAATAACAAACATTGCTATCGTTGTGGTGATATGTCACACCGAGCAAATACTTGCAAATATGTAAATACTACCTGTAGATACTGTCAAAAAATAGGACATTTAGAAAAAATGTGCCTAAAGAAGAGAAACAGCTCTAATACAAATAATACACATCAAGTTGAATCTAACGATGTCTCTACAGGAATCTCACAAATTAAATTAGAGGAAACTATATTTACGTGTAATACAGATAAACCTTCAAAAAGGCCTTACATAACTACTGTGCAAATAAATAATAAAGACTGTCCAATGGAAATTGATTCAGGTGCTAGCTGTTCTATTATTTCATTCGCAAATTTCAAAAAATTGTGGCCTGAAAATTCTCCAGTTCTTGATGAATGTAATATAACATTTAGGGATTTTCAACAATCAACTATCAGAACTGCTGGATTCTTCAATGCAAATGTTAAGTTAAATGGAAAAAGTGCTACATTACCTCTAATTGTCTCTTACGGAAGAAGTGTTGCTAACCTATTAGGTCGAAATTGGTTTGATGCATTGGGAATACAAGTTGTGGGTATTAACCAGGTTCATATTCAACAAAATATCAGTAACGTTGTAAAACAATTTTCAGAAGTGTTCTCAGAAACTTTAGGTGAATTCAAAGGACCAGCAATCAAATTACAGATAGACAAACAGTGTGTGCCTATCTCACTTAAAGCTAGGAATGTACCTTTTGCTTTGCGACCAAAAATAGAAACCGAGATCGGAAAACTTTGTAAACAAGGTATTTTGGATCCGATACAACATCCACGATGGACTACACCAATCGTTTGTGTAACCAAGTCTAATGGTGAAATCAGAATTTGTGGTGACTACAAGTGCACACTAAATAAAGTTTTACTACCATATTCCTATCCAGTGCCGTCCGTAGGGGAAATGATTGCTAACTTGCAAGGTGCAAAATATTTCGCGAAACTTGACATGGCTCAAGCTTTTCAACAATTACCGGTCGATTCAGAATCCGCGGAATTACAAACTATCATTACACATAAAGGTTGCTTTATGGTGAAACGTCTGCAATTCGGACTGAATGTCGCGCCTCAGATTTTCCAACAATTCATCAATAATAGACTTGCTGGCTTGAAAGGGATTTTTCCCTATTACGGCGACATTTTAATTTGCGGTACTACTATTGAAGAATTATGTGCTCGTTTACGGGAAGTGCTACTACGATTTTCGATAGATGGACTTAAACTACGGAAAGACAAATGTGTATTTTTCACGGAGTCCATAGACTTTCTCAGATTTAAAATAGATGCCGGTGGCGTGCGTCTGTCACAAGAGAAAATACGAGCTATTCATGATGCCCCAGAGCCTACGAACAAGCGTGAGTTGCAAATATTTCTGGGATTACTTAATTTCTACCATTCTTTTTTGAAAGATAAGGCTACGATAGCCGAACCACTACATCGATTATTGGATAGTGATGTGCCATGGAAATGGGACATGGATGAAAAAGTTTCTTTTAAGAAGGTGAAGGAACTTTTAACATCAGATTCTTTATTAGTGCACTACAGTATTTCAAAACCTTTAATACTATCGTGCGACGCATCACCCTTTGGCGCGGGTGGAGTTTTAAGTCATTTACGGGACGATGGTTCGGAAGCACCAGTGGCGTACCACTCAAAAACATTCAATGACACTGAACGTCGATATTCGCAGTTAGATCGAGAAGGACTTGCCATTATTTTAAGTGTAAAAAAGTTTCACAATTACTTATACGGTCGCGAGTTCGTGATCTATACTGACCATAAACCGCTCTTAGGTTTACTTGGCGAAAACACGCCGACCCCTGACTTAGTATCGCCTAGGCTAGTCAGATGGTCTCTGTTCTTATCCAACTATAATTACAGACTTATATACAAGGCTGGAAAAGACATTGCACACGCGGATGCAATAAGTCGTGTACCATGGCCTAAAATAATCGAAAACGATGAAACCATTGTGTCAAACGTGTTAATGACAGAACCCATGCCTGAAAACTGTGTTAAAGCAGAGTTGGTGGCAAAATTGACTGCAAAAGACCCAATCTTATCGCGAGTGCGTGATTACATATTGAAAGGATGGCCTGAAAAGCCGACCCCGGAATTTACAATTTTTTACTCGAAGAAGCTGGAATTATCAACATACAGAAACTGTATTTTATGGGGAAGCAGAGTTGTCATCCCGGAGGCTGCTAGAGACCAAGCTCTAAAAATGTTACATTCAACACATCCTGGCATGGTTCGCATGAAATCCTTAGCAAGAAGCTACATGTGGTGGCCTAACATGGACTCCCAAATAGAAAATGCTGTTAGACAATGCACCACATGCCAAATAAATCAAAACGAACCAAAGAAGGCACCACTACATCCCTGGGAATGGCCTTCTGAAGCTTGGGAACGTCTGCATATTGATCATGCAGGGCCTTTTCATGGAGCTATTTTCCTGATTGTGGTAGATGCTCATTCAAAATGGCTAGAAGTACGTCATGTTCCATCTACTTCGTCGACTGCTACAATAACTGTTCTTCGTCAAATTTTTGCTACACATGGTCTGCCAAAAGTGCTTGTCAGCGACAACGCTACCTCCTTCACATCTACTGAGTTTACGGAATTTTTGGAGAAGAATAGTATTAGACATGCTCGTGTTGCTCCATACCACCCATCATCTAACGGGCAAGCTGAGCGTATGGTTCAAGAAACAAAGAAAAATCTTTCTAAATTGGTGGAGGGAGATTGGGAAGTAAAATTAGCTAGATTTCTTTTAAACCAACATACTACGCCATCTACGGTAACCAAAATGAGTCCTGGAGAGATATTGATGAAACGTCGTTTGCGTACACATTTAGATGTTATACACCCGGATTCTATCCAGCGGAGGAATAATACAAAGCCTGGTTTGCCTAGACAATTTTCACCAGGAGAATCAGTATTCAGTCGGAATTACAGTGGCTCTCCTAAATGGATTCCTGCAACCATCGTGAGATCCACCGGACCCGTTTCCTACGAAACCACGAATGATTTTGGAACCTTACAAAGGCGTCACGTCGATCAGCTACGCAGAAGTACTGAAGAACTATCTGCTCCAGACACACCGCAACCAGTCAGTTTGGATCCAGACTCAATTCCTGGGACTACAGCTGTAACTGATCCAAGAAGTGATTTGAACGAACCTAGTGATGTTTCAGTTAGTCCGAATTCGGATACGCAAATTAGTGCTAATCCATATTCAGTGCGTAGATCTGCGCGAGTGAAATCACAACCCAGTTATCTGAAAGACTACGCATAAACTTTATAATGGGGGAGAGGTGTTATGTTCTAGGTTCTGTACTCTATATATGTTCTATGTAACAATGTTCGATGACCGTAACTAGAGTTTCCCGGTATTAATGTACAAGCATTGTCTTAGTAGCAATCTAACAATAACCGTAACTGAAAGGAATAAATGGTACTTATCAATATGTTGTATTAATAAACATACACCAAATATCAATACATAACATTAATATTAAGCCTTTCTGAATCGTTCTAGTCTATTTTGAGTAAGACCTTTATATTGTGATATGTTTACGAACGTCTTTAACCTGCAGACGAATAACCGTAAAATGATCTCATCCGTGTTTTGTCGGGCATTTGTGATGGATTTATCACACTTGATTGGACTGTTTACAAACTTAACGCTTTTTTTGTAACACATATGCACTATCGAAGAAGGCTTAGAATTAAATTTATTCATACGAGTTTTGCTTTCTTTAAAGCAGTGTAGTAAAGAAAAACACACTCACCTAAATTGTGCTACTATTGTGATAGTGTTAAGTTACAAGAAAGGGTGAAAGTTTTCTGATGTTTTATTGATATATTATTCAAGTAATCAGCTTTAAAAGATATTTTAATTACCGCTTGCTAACTGTCTAACCTGTCTTGAACTCCTCAGTACAGAGTGTTATTGTCAAGTGATCTAAATCGGAGATTGCCGTATCAATCTCATGTTTTATGTATTGTTTAGGTAGCATGTTTGTTACGGTATTGAGTGGGTACTGTGTTATTCCAAGTATAACTCGATATATTTGTTCAGGCATTTTAGATGGATGTGCCCATCACATATTCATTGTCAGTTCGTTGTCGTCACTGGGACAGTACAAGTTGAAAAGTATGTTGTTTATAATAACTGGAATAATGATTGTGATTGAGCGTATCTGAAGTATTTACGTTAATGCAACAGCTCAATATTTAATTCAGCTTTAAGATGTTTACTAAGTCACTCCATTTATGTATAACTTTAATTATAACTAGTAAAGTAGTAAACATGTGTGCGGAATTGAGAAATATGAATATCAAACATTATCGACGACACTTTGCATACTATCATACTATAAAACATAGTTTTATTGCTGAGTCGTTGCTGCATCAATTAACTTCGCAAATGCTTTCAAACGTGAGCCAACTAAGAACATCGAAGTATAAATAAACATTAATAAATATACTGATAGTGAATACTGTTACTGCTAGTTGAAAACATTGACCTCATTCGTTTATCTTTTGTCATCTCATATGATAGTTAAATATTTACATACATTCACGTTCCGAGATAAGTTCTTTAGTTTAGTTTAGTTGCATTCAATAATAGAAACATGAAATATCATTTCATGTTATTGGTGTTTAGTGTAATATTTATATCAATAAGTAAAAATGTGAACTGTGCGAAAATTCTTGGGGTGTTCCATTTTCCAAGCAAAAGTCATCAGATATTAGGCAGCGCGTTACTTAAGGGTTTAGCTAAACGAGGCCATCAAGTAACTATGGTTAGTCCATACCCACTTGATGAACCTGTTGAGAATTACACTGATCTTGTTCTGGATGAAATGCACCAAATCAAAGAAGGTTGGTATTTTTATGATTTTTCTTGTATTTTCCACAATACTAAATGATGAAGTACCATTAGAAAATCAAGTGAAATTTTATATTCATCTGTTGTTCCGTTCATTATAAATAAAAACACAATATGAATGATTATTATTAGGCGATTGAAAATATCACCACGATGAAGAATGAACTTCAGGCGTGTAGTTATACACGTAAAACATACGTAGGTGTAAGAGGGGAAATATGGTTTTTCACTAATAACTCTCAGGTTTTCAAAGCAGATATTTGTTAAAAGTTTAATCTGATTAGATCGCTAATAGTTGGTTATTTGTTTTATTTACTAGGACAAAAAATACACGAATACTTGAAACGATTTTAAACTTGCTTTTTACGCGCTGATCAACGAAAGTTATATTTTATGTAACACGGGATTTTTTATATGTATTGCTAAATAATTAGCATATGCAGAAGAATTTATGAAATTTTCAAATTAATCCATTAATATCTTTGTTAGATATAAATATGCAAGGGATTTTTTTGTAACATTTATGCATTATCGAAGAAGGCTTAAAATTAAATTTAGTGAACTACTGAATTTATTCGAGTTATGCTCCTCTTTGAAGCAGTGTAGTAAAGAAAAATACACTCACCTAAATTGTGCTAATATTGTGATAGTGGTAAATCACAAGATATGTAAGTATAAGTATGCTTCGTGAGGGAACCCACCCTGTTCCCTCACGGAGCATACTTACTTTGCATATTCGTTTGGACTCGTTGTATTAATATTATTCAAATAATCCGCTTTAAAAGATATTTTAATTACCGCTTGATGTGTCTTGGCTGTGGAGTATTGACTATTCCATTATTGTTTCTTGTTAATACCTTGAGCGGGCCTGGGACCATTGCACGAATCTTTGAAGTATTTAACAAGGCTTTGTGTCTGGAGGGGACCCTCGCGTTTTGGTGTTCAATGCACTCCCCAGTACAGAGTGTTATTGTCAAGTGATCTAAATCGGAGGTTGCTGTATCAATTTCATGTTTTCTGTTTTGTTTAGGTAGCATGTTTGCTACAGTATTGAGTGGGCACTGTATCACTCAAAATATAACTCGAGTAACTGTAGAATAAGTATGCTGAGAAGCTTCAATTCTTTCCAGGTATGCCATTGACCATCCTGAAAACAAGAGTCGCCCCATCGTCCAGTTATTTTTGCACGGTGGTTATCTTATCAAAATTTCGGTTAAATATTATTTTACTATGCATTATAATTTTCCTATTTTATCATCTAGCTAGGGTTGGTTAATATTATGAATAATCTATACCTACTTAAGTCACAACTGTTAATTACAATCAAACCAGAATAAATGTCAGTCAGGGAATACTCCTCCTACATTTGAGATGATAACCAGACAAACAGTGTTTTCATAATAATACAACCATACAATTCCAATTTTCACAATTTTAAAGCGATTTACAGATTTTCAAATAAATCTGGCATTGCTAATTCCTAGTCTGTTCCAACTGAGCGACAGTATTGCTGGTTGCCTGAACTGTGGTGCGACCTCAGACTAATCATTGATTATATATTTTTCAATGGACCAATATTACTCACACTCACACTCAATCAGACGCGGCTTACGGCCATAATCTCCACCCGGACAGACAACTATGAGGCGCCGTTTGTGCCATAATTATTACTTATTTATATTTTAAGCATCTTAGATAAATTAAATTTCACAATAGATATTGAATAACTTTCTATATATATATATATATATATATATATATATATATATATATATATATATATATATATATATATATATATATATATATATATATATATATATATTGATTATTACATGGATTGTAGAATGTAAATATATAGATGTTGTGAGAAATATATATAGAACTTTAGCTTCTTATATTCGCCACTGGAGCGCTCAGGCTAATATATTAGTCTGAGGAATTATCAATCAGGCTCGGCAACTCCGATGATGTAACATCATGTACACAACGGTTCCAACGACAGGGGCACCTATCAAGTGGTACTAAGTTTTCAATCATAGTTACAGCGTTGCCAATAAGGAGTAATTATGACTCGACGACAAAGAGGTCCGTTGGTTTTCTTTGAAGCAGACGTCTCAGTGATAATGCAATTCACAATGCTACGAAAGGTCCCAACAATTCAAGATTCAAAGAATCGACGGGAAAACAGTAGTCTGGGACTAAAAGACAACCTGGTGAACCCAAACTTTGTCTATTGGCTTCTAACACGAAATTTGTTTGTTTTTTACTATGCATTGTTGCGGGACCGTCACCTGGCGGCAGTATTTCCAACTGTTTCCACGTCGATATTTTGAATCGTGAGGAACATCTATGTTCGCCAAACATTTTCGAAGGTTTTAATATATCATTTTCAGAGATGGTTGATCAGTGACATCATGTCTGCCTTATTTCACTGACGAGCTCATGAGAAGAGCGAAACACCTGTCTGGGACTGAAAGACGTGTTGCCATTGTTAAACCTGGTTAAACAAAACTTTGTCTATTGACTTCTAACATGAAATGTGTTCGTATTTCACTATGCATCAGTTGTTCGAATCAACTTCGATAAAATGAAAATTACTTGATATTGTGTATTCGAATAAGTAGTCCAGTAAATGAAGTCCAAAATCGAGCTAACTAATTTTTTTTCTTATGAACCGATTTTGATATGGCGGGCTCATTCGATTCGTCTTGACATCTAGATCAAAGCTTACCACTTTTGGTCCTTGACAAATTATTTTTTTTTGCTAATAAACAAAAAATAGTGGCAAACAAGTTCTTAAATGCTATTTTCTATGGATTTTAAGCAGGTAGAGGGTATTTTTTTATTTATTAAACCGATAAACAGTGTTCATTCAATGTTTATAATAATTTGTTAATTAACAAATTAACAAAAAAATAAGAGTTTTCTAAATATTCCAGATTAGAGTTATTTTCGGATAATTAGGACCTGGATGAATGTTTTTTTATATCAAGGAAACTTTATATTCTGAAATAAATAAAAAAAAGCATTCCAAATTATATTTAAATTAGTTTTAATTAAATTAAAACAAAATTTTGAAATATCGTATATACATTATTTGTTCTCATCATCATTGTTACAATGAAATGGTGTAAAAATATCTTCATCGCTGTCATCTTCAATGTCAATTGTATTACCATCACATTCATCGTCATTTTCTTCTTGAAGATTATTTTTTCCTAAATTATTGGAACAGTTCCCCATACAATTTCCGCATGCTGGTGAACAATCCATATTTTTTAGCGTATACTCACTTTCACCAGTGCAGACTTTTATGCAATCACATGAAACAGTTTCTGGAACTGGAGTTTTGTTCATTTTAATTGGTTGCAAAATGCCATTGGACATTTTCCACCCTCAGTCCTAGGCATTGAAGCGTAGAGCTCCAATCCATGAAGATATTTTCACACAATTTTATTGTAACAATGATGATAATAATGACGATGATGAAAATGGTGATGGTGATGATGATGATGAGAACGAATAATGTATATATAATATTCCAAAATTTTGTCTTAATCTAATTAAAACTAATTTAAATATAATTTGGAATATTTTTTTTTAAATTTATTTCGGTATATAACCTTCCTTTGATATGAAAAAACATTTATCCAGGTTCTAATTATCCGAAAATGATTCTAATCTGGAACATTTAGAAAACTTTTATTTTTTGTTAATTTGTTAAGTAACTAACAAATTGTTTATTAACTAATTATATTGGCAACTAATTGAAAAATGGACATCAAATTTATGTTTAGAGAGTTAAAAGTTATCCGGAAATGACTCTAATCTCAAATATTTGGAAAATTTTGATGTTTTTGTTAATATGATTATTAACAAAGTGTTCATTAACTAATTATATTAGCAACTAATTGAAAAATGGACATCAAATTCACGTTTGAGAGGTCCAAATTATCCGAAAATAAATCTAATCTCGAATAATTAGAAAATGTTGATGTTTTTGTTAATTTGATAATTAACAAATTGTTCATTAAATGATTATATCAGCATCTAATTGGAAAATGGATATCAAATTCGTGTTTAAAAGGTCCAAATTATTAGAAAATAACCCTAATCTCGAATATTTAGAAAATTTCGATGTTTTTGAATTTGATAATTAACAAATTGTCTATTTATCAACAAATTGTTATAAACATTGAATAAACACCATTTATCTGTCAAACAAATGAAAAAAATACACTCTACCTACTTAAAATCTATGGAAAATAGCGTTAACATTTTTTTTTGCCACTATTTACTGTTTATTAACAAAATAAACAATTTGTCAAGGATCAAAAATGGTAAACTCTAATCCAGGTGTCAAGACGAATCGAATGAGCCCTCACAGATTAAAATTGGTCCATAAGCAAAAAATTTAGTACCTAATCAAGTCCCCCGTTTATTGGACTAAAGGCATTTACAAAATAATTCAGTTAGGTACAAATTTCATTGTGTTCAGTTTTGAATTATTACCTGATAAGAATTATTTCTAGATTCCATGATGCAAACGGCGATGTCTCCCACCATATCAAGTTATCAGAGAATGAGAACTATGAGCTCGATGATATATAAAACAACAATGGTACTTTGGGAGACTAAAACGATTAAGCAACTCATAGAATCTGACCAGCGTTACGATGTTGTGATACTTACACCTCTTTTCAATGATGCCATATTGGGCCTGGCACATCATCTTGGAGCTTCAACAGTTCTATTTTGGCCAATGACTTTGAATGGTCTAGTGAACGACTATTTTGGCAATCCAACTCCTCGCTATATCACAACTTCATTCAAAGTTTTCGAAATATCGTTTCTCGATAGAGCGTACAACATTTTTATGAGTTACGTGTTCTCATTCCTTTCATTGGTCGTAGTTGATCCTCTGCAGCAAGGATTACTAGATAAATATCTACCCGGAACTCCTTCACTAGCAGAGCTTAGAAATAATGTATCACTAGGACTTATCAACTCTCATTATACATTAGAATCTCCAAGGCCTTATGTGCCTAACATGGTTCAAATTGGAGGTTTCCACATTGGAAAACCTAAAGATTTGCCCACCAATATCAGAAAGGTGTTAGATGAAGCTACGGGAGGAGTTGTTCTCTTCTGTATGGGCTCAAATCTGAGAATATCCGATTTACCGATAGATAAACTCAGTGCAATTTTGAAAGCATTTGGTCAAATTTCTCCAATGCGAGTTTTATTCAAGTCAGAAATTGATCTGCCTAATGTACCTGAGAATATGCGAGTATTAAAATGGATACCTCAAAACGACGTTTTAGGTATGTATGATATAAATTTTAGCTACTTTCATGTCAATGGTACTCACGCACGACTTAAACACTTTCTGTCAAGCACGTACACGCACGCTTAGGATTAGTATAAAGTTAGTCAGGGGTGTGAACTATAAGGCGTTCATAAAGAACTATTGTATCCCTCTTACAGTACTGATTTAGAGTACACCGGCACCGGCTAAAGATTTGCCCGGCTCTAGAAGCAAAATGGCCTCGATGGTTGTGTATATTCCGAAGAATCTGCTCCTGCGGAGCAGGTTATTTTCGTAGTCGGTTAGCACATGTGTCAGTGTATCTTCAGCTTCTGTGCATAATCTACACATCCCATCGTTTACTAGGCCAATTTTACTCTTGTGGCCGTTGAATTTACTGAGCCCCGTCATGAATATTGTTTTGATTCTCAGGTTGTTTCTGCTTAGCCTTATACTTTCCAAAACATCCTTTTTCCGAAACTCATCTAGGAGGATTTTGTTTTGGATTGTCTGTGACCCGGATGAGAACTCCAGTACTTTGTACTGAGCTCTGTTCCTATTGTTCTAAAGATTTCCTGTATAGTGTGTTGGCTTATACCACAGAAGGGTTCCTGGTCCTATCAGAAGGGTCTTAGCTCCCTTGGGTGCGAGGGCGACCGCCTGTTTATTCCCCTTAATTCCTGTATGACCTGAAACTCAGTGGAGGATGATTCTGTTCTGCACTCCCAAGGTGTTTAGCTTAGTTTTGCAGTTAAGAACCATCTTTGAGCTAATGATGTTTGAGTTCAGCGCTTTCATAATGGCTTGACTACCGGACATGAATTATGTCCTCCTTTTTATATCCTTTAGAATCCGCTAGAAAGATCATGGAATCGGTTTAGGGCCCAAATACTCCGGCCACCTTACGCTGTTCTTTATTCATCGGTATACCAACAGATTGCTCCTTATCTAACAGGGCAAGCGTTCCCCTGTCTCCACTATTCTCTATTTCCAAGGTGGTTTTGGAACCGTGTCACAGAGACGTTATATGGAGAATTTACCGTAACACGTCTGATTGGTCCTCCTTCTCCTTCAGTACTTGTTGTATCATTGAGTTAGCCAGTGTCACAAGGGAAAGGTAATAATTCATGTATCAGGATATATTGAAGCGGTCGTATTGAAATATGATTTCAGCAGAGTTGTTGAAAGAATGTTCATCGCTCGACATGTATCAAGTCTCGCATTCTTTTGGTAGGCGATCTCTCATGTCCCGAACTACAAGTGACAAGTGTCCACATGAAAACACAGTCTACATTATTTCATTTTGTTCCATTAATAACAATATGTGTGTTCCGCATAAGAACTAGATTCTCCGTGAAATGAAATTATATTCTTACAAATCTGCCAACAGATGAAAAGATTATGTAGGGAGGATCACCTCTTATGATGATTCAGTTGAATTTTACGTACTAATACTCTACTACTTAATGCAGCACCCAAACAGATTTGAAAAGTTGGTTCTTCCAATTCAAGTTGTTACAGAGATGTTGCCATTTTCAAACTTTAAAGTCACACTTCGAAGGCCTACAATTCCTCAGGTGCATCTTGGTGTTGGGTAGATTAAATCACCATATATTGGCTTCTACACTTCATGCTTCTGCCCTGTGTTGAATCTTATGCGGATAATTCTGTATATGCTCATTGTATCCATACTAATCTTGGAAAAATGAAAAATAATCAATTAACAACTGTACGTCTAGCTCATCCAAATATCAAGGCTTTTGTAAGTCATGGAGGCATGGGCAGCATCACTGAAGCAATCTACCATGGGGTTCCATTGATAGGAATACCTTTTTTCTCGGACCAACAACGCAATGTACATGAAACTGCGAAAGCTGGTATCACGGTTCCACTCAAATATGAAGATCTTACAGAAGAAACTTTCTCTGGGGCTTTAAATGAAGTTTTAGGAAATCCAAAGTAAGTAATAAAATCTATAGTTCAGAACTGGAATGAAGTATTGATTACGCCTTTGGAAATGTTTCATAGTATTCAATTTATCTATAATCTAGTCAGATAGTTTAATTTTGCTTCGAATATTTATCAGCTTAAATCATAAAACTCTTCTTTCCTTTCGAAGGCTCAAATGAATTATTTACTACAGTTTATAAACTCGTTCTTCTAGTGTTACTCTTCGAAAATGGTTGCTCAATATGAAATGTGTGCCAAGAAAAGCTGTATAATAATAATGAAATTGAATTTAATATATTCTAAAACCACAATAATACTTGATGCCTAATCTATTATTACGGCTTTAGGATATATTTGATTTATATTTTGTTATTTTTATATTGTTCGTGTAGTTGTACTGACTAGTTTTTATTACATTAATTAAGGTATTATTTGTATAGAATGTGAATCTTTTCTTATATACGGTTCAAGAAAGAAGACAGGTGGGAAGAATGTCAACAATGTCACATGCTTTTCACAAGAGCTACATAGAGTATACTATTTTGCTTGTTTGTTTACACTTCTTTTTCTAACCGCATACTTCTTCTTCTTCTTCTTAATAATATTTTGGCCTTTACACTTTGATAATTGGCCAGCACAATATCTTCCGATTTACTTTCCTAATCCCAATTACAAGTAGAGACATATTAATAAGGACATCACAACAAAGGGATTTTAGACTTTTCTCGCTTCGGGGCAACGGCGAAGCATTACACAACCCGAAGTGTTGCCTCGGAATAGACCCAGGAAGGGATAGGTATATCTGAAAGAGAGGGTTACAGATTTATATTGTTATAGTTTAAAAATGAAAGAATTAATTTAGAAGCTTCTAATGTTAAATTTTGCAGAATTTGTTGTATTAGGAAAGGTGCATTAAAACCAATTTTCCTCAATTCTTTATACAAATCAAAATTTTGAATTTGATTAATCGGACATTCAAATAAAATATGATTGAGATCTCCAATTTGTCCACACTCGCATAAAGGATTTTGATTAATATGAATTTTATTAAGATGTTCATATGTCAGACAATGTCCAGTTCTCATTCGTATAATTGTAGTAAGATGTCTTCTATTTTCAAAAGGAAATTTATTAAACCAAGGTTCAAATTCAAACTCTTGTTGAATATTTCTATACCAATTTCCTTTGTTTCCATATCCTCTTTGCCAATATTCTTTCCATTCCCGTTTCCATTTTATCTTATGGTATGCTATTATATCCGATATATTATTGTGTATATTTAGAGGGACATTAAGGTTGCTTCCCACCTTTGCCAATAGATCTGCTTTTTCATTTCCCAATATGTTATTATGACTGGGTATCCATGCCAACAAAATTTGGATATTATTTTCTCTCATTTCTATCAACAATCTTCTAGTTTTCAATGTAATAATATCATTATCTGTTAAAATGCCTTTTTTTGATATCTTTTGAATTGCGCTTTTACAGTCACTAAATATTATTATTTTCGTTTGATTAACTTCTAGACATTTGTTGATAGCTAAATTAATAGCTATCATTTCTGCAGTACATATCTGTACCTGGTTATGCAGTTTTGCCGAAAATGAAAATTCCATCTTAGGAATGAATATGCCTACTTCAGTGTTGTTCGTGACAGGGTCCTTTGAGGCATCTGTATATACTTGTATATATTCTTTATATTTTTCAATTGATTTTAAGAAAGCTTTTTTATTAACTATATCATCTTTTATCAAATCTAAATTTACAATACATATTGATTCAATTTGATGTTCAACCGCATACTTGATACAACATAGTAGAGTAGACCAACCAAATTTTCACCTTTAACCTTTACGACGCGACGTCATTATGATTAATGTGCTGCACAACTATATATTCCTGCTTTAATGTTACCGTAAAAGGATTATAACCCACATTTATATACTCCGTGCATTGGATACCACAAATGATAAAGGAAATTGGAAATCTTAACAGTATATACTCGCAAGAGTACAAGGGGCATTCGGGAAAGTATCGCATTCCCAGTACACGATTGCTCACGTCCCTTGTCCTGTAGCGTGTTGAATTATTTTCGATATATATTCGTCATGGAGTGTTGCTGGAACTTCATCAGGGTAGACCATGTTCCCTCGTATCATGATCACGAAGCAAAGAAAAATTTCACCCACCCCTTTCTTTTTTTCCAAGACTTCTCGATTTCTGGAGTCAAAATAACGTGCAAATATTTATAGTAACGATGAACGGCATATGCTGCCGTCCCACAAATTACCGTGTTCTTCATCCCCAAATGCTCAGAGTGCAATTGCTGGGAAATGTCTCCCGTAAGGCAACTCGGACAGAACAAATGAGCCTCCCAAAGGTTTATTCGCAAGTTTACACGGTGTTCTCGGGTCTCAAGCGTCTCGCCTCAAGAGGTCTCGAACTCGGGTCGCCTTGGCGAGAGAGAAATCTATTGGAATAAAGTAAAAACGTAAAACGAGTAAAATATTCTCAAAATAAATCTAACTCTTTCAATCAGTTCTCTTGAAATAGATATAATATGAATTATGTGATTTGATGGAATAATTTATATCCCATGCTAATTTATTGAACAGTTTGAAATTTTATTGTTGTTGAATTTGATGAACTTCAAGGACATGTGTGAATTCTCCCCATTATTTAGGATTCGTTGATTGATGGAAAGTTATCTTCACATGGGTACTGAGTTCATATCTGTGAAGTTTACTGCAATAATGATAAAATTTACCACACTCTTTTGTACTATAGATTTTAAAAATAGTATGAGCATTTCGCCTTCTATCCTAACATCATCAGAGATACAACTAAATAAAATTGTTAAACTTATATGTGCTTCCAGAAAATATAGGGAATACTAGGAGGCCGGTCAGTACGCTACACATACGCCCAAGGGGTTAAATGCGCGAACCTAAGCGAATAGCGTCGAGTAGTTCGACGGATCGCTCTGATCAATAACTCGAAAACGGCTTAAGATACGACTTCGAATTTTTATGCTAGTAAATTTTGAGCATCATGATTAGTTTGTGTCAAAATTTTAACGGGATTGCATTCAACATTTGGCACCTACACGAAAACGTACATTTACCATATAACCCAATTCAAGATACTACTTTGTTCACTACGCTCAATCCGTCTCAACAAGGAAAGAGACCTTACGTCAGTCCGTTATAGTAGTTAGGCTTATGGTTTCCGTTCATGGGGTAGGAATGAATAGTCACTGGTAACACATAACAACTTTATTGTGCTGTTTACTCAATCATAGTAGAGTAAAACGGCACGACATAATAACTGATAACACTTTCAATATATCATCGAATATCCAATAATAACGTAGAAAAACTCTTAAATGTATGATCGATGCGTCCTAAGTGAATATTAATGAATGATGATATAAATTATGTATAATCAGTCGTTATTGATTTCAACCAATATCATTGTTTATATATATATGATGAACAGTTTATTCAGTTTGATTTTGTACTTGTTGAATCGGCCTTAAAATCAAGGGTGTCCTCTTGGCAGGGTATATCTAAATAACAGCAAAAAAATGTAAGGGGTGATTCTCTCATGAAAATTAAACGGGTCTTTGGTATACATTCTTTTGAGAAACCCTCCTCTGAGAAGTTACGCCTCTCAAATTCAAAATTTCTTTCCTATCTTCCCTGTATATTAAGCTAAAGAAACGAAACTTACTGACAATTTTTCAACAGATTGTATTAGAAATGTCCATAACAATCACATTTGGGCTGCCGAAAATCCTCCTGGCTTATTTGAAGGAAATAATCAGTATCAATTTTCATTAAATGTGTGGCTCGGAATTATTGACGCTCATCCAATTCGTCCCTATTTTCTTCCACTACGATTAGATGGAGTTCATATTGTCATCTTCTTGAAGAATTACCTGTTCTCCTTTAAGACGTTCCCATTCAACTTAGGCGCTATGTATGGCTTACGCATGATGATGCGCCAGCCCATTTTAGTATACGAGCAAGAAGCCAGTTGCATGAGGTGTATGCCAATCGATGGATAGGTCGAGGAGAATCTGTAAACTGGCCAGCCTGCTCTCCTGACCTTAATCTTTTGGATTTTTGCACATGGAGATAACTGAGATTTTTGGTCTATTTAGGCCCAGTTGAAAATATCGATAATTTGCGAAACCGCATTGTAGCAGGATGTGAAGCGATAAGAAATTCACCAGGAACATTTCAACGCATCCGCAATTCTATTAGAAAAAGAGTAGATGCTTATATTGAAGCTGAAGACGATCACTTTCAACATGTTTTGTAGATTGTATTGTCAATATTCGACATGTTTTTGTTTTTTGTTGAATTGTTGTAACATTAATTCATTCATCGTTCGTTCACTTTTATTCTTACTTCTAAATTTCTTAGCCTAGTAGAATCATAGGTTAACTATTTGGTTGACTACTGTTTTATAAAAAGTTATTTAACATGAGCCCTAATGTTCCCAACTGCTCCCAATCATTTATCTTTCCAATTTACCCTGAAATCAGCTAACCCAATTTAAATTAACCTAACCAAGTAATAAATCTAATGTTAAATAATTTCAAAATAATCTATTTGAAGAAGATTGCATTGCAATACATTTTTTCCTCAACTTTTCGAAAAAACTTGAGATTAAAAAATTAGTAAATGAATGGGGCTCTTTAGATTTGTTTTTTAAAAGGAAAAAGTTTTATCGGAAAAAAGTTCTAAGAAAAAATGTCATAAGAATTAAATATTTCAACTCTTTACAAAAATACATCAGTGTTGAAAAAATTTCAAAAATTGTAGTTTTATTGACAGATTACGTTCACCAAGTTTCGTTCCTTTAGATATACAGGGAAGATAAAAAAGAAAAACAATTTTTTTTTAAATTTTTTAAAGGGGCGCGCACCCTTACATTTTTCCGGTGTTATTTAGATTGTATTGGGTAATGTTATGTTACCGTATATACTACACCGTACACGGAGAGTGTTCAATAATCGCTTGAATGATGCAGAGACATGTTTTAGACTAGAGTATTCTAGAACGAGTGGTGAAATTCTATACTTCAATTTATTTCAGACATTATATTGGCAACGAGAAGTTCTTCATTCTAAAATAGTAACAATTTAATTTACTGTTTTGTGGGATAAATGTTATTAGATATTTATTATTTGTTACAGATATACTGAAAATATGAAAAGGAAATCTATGTTATTTAAAGACCAGCCTATGGACCCTTTAGATAAAGCCATTTATTGGGTAGAGCATGTTATACGCTACAAAGGAGCATCACATTTGAAAAATGATGGAACCAAATTGAAGTGGTACGAGTGTGATGGATTTGATGTATATATTGTGTTTTCAACAATTTCAGGGATATTGGTTTTCTCCTGTTATAAGTTTTTGAAGTTTGTGTACATCAAAATATTTGTTAGAACCAGAATACCTAAAATAAAATCTAGCTAGTGATTTTATGAATCCATGAAGGATTCACTTGAAAATAGACTTCAATAGCTTATTGTTTTTTTCAACAGCTATTCATGTCAAACATGGTTTGCATCAGTTTTTCATTCTGACGAGATTAAGAAGATAAGCAAACTGTACCAATGATTTGTTACGGAGTTTAATAAAATTGTATGTTTCAATCAGTTCAATGAAAATAAAGATTTTTATATGTATACTGTTTCAATCCGTTTTATAATCTGAGTAACATATGAACCTAATTAATTAATTAAAGAGGTGCAGGACAAATATTTTGTATCGAACATATCTTTCCTAAGAAAATGGTTAGAAAAGTGATTAAAATGTTTTTAATGACAATTCAGTTTCGATGTTTTCAATCTTTTTGAAAGCCATGCTGGAGGAAACCCTTAGATGTCGTATGCAAGAAAAAAATTGAAGAGGAAAATAAAATTCTAACTCCGGAATTATTATAAATTGAAATTCAAAATAAGACTTTTGCCGCGTAAATGGCAGCACCAAGATAGCGGCATGGTTATACGTCACTATTCATGATTCATATAGAAGTTAGTTAATTAGTCGGCATTGCATTGTAAACAGTACGTCTGCGAAGTAGTGCGAAAGTTAATGGTCGATTTCTGTTCCTCAATTTTAAGCGTGTCGACTGATTTTATCAAAAAACACGTTAAACACCCATCAAAATGCAGAAATCCCAAACTAAGTGGTGATAGAAAGTAAACGAATAGCTAGCTTACGTATTATTCATATAGGAAGAGTGATTCGTAGATTGAGAGAATGTGAGTAGGTACCTGAAACTACATTATGTGATGAATCACAATTTAATAGAACACGAGATCATATTAATTATTATTGACATTGCATGTGCATAGATAAATTTACAAGGTCCCGTTATAAAGCAAACAAATTGGTTTTAAGTATGAAATTCTCGGGAAATAGGTCACATTAACAGTTTGTTTTATATTTTCGTATTTACGTACGTTTCGGTCTCACGACCATCATCAGAAGACTTATTATGTCCAAAACGGGATGTCTTAAAACTAATTAAATTAGCACAAAGCGTCCATATCGCACCAATTTCAATTAAAAATGCCCACGTCGCCGAAACGAACAGAACCACGAATGATCGAAATTGTACCATATCAATATTTCAAGTATAAATTATAACAAGAATCCACTATTCAGTAATATTCTTATAATATACAAGGACATGTTGGTATAGTGCCTCAAGGACTGAAGTTTTTACGTTAACTATCTACTCGCGAACCAGATGTTACGATTTATGAGGTATTTGAAAAACATTACTTCTGGAATCTTTCTAAAATATACTTTTAACATTATAAAGACGCATGTAGGAATTTGCAAGAGTTTTAATTAATTAAGTTAGTATAAATGTGACTCAATGTCTGAATATCAGTCCTATGATTTACAGATTTGGAGTCACGTTTTATGTGAGTCATCTCCAGAATAGATCTATTATAATAATTGGTTTCCTTAGTTAAAATATTAACTTTTTGTAATCAAATTGATGGTTATAGTCAAAGCAGTGTTTAGCAAGGACAGTTTTATTTCTTGTGCTATACTTATGGCCATACATTATTTTTTGTGAATATTGTTTAGAGATTCCAATATAAGTCCCATCGCAATCTGAACAATTTAATTTGTATACTGTGTGGGTTTGTTCATCTTTAGGTATTAAAGGTTTCAGATTTGAGAAAAATTTTCCAACACAATTAGTAGGTTTATGAGCGACATTTATATCATATTTTCTTAAACATTTTTTTATTTTCTCTGAGGTCTCCGGAATGTATGGTAACGTTATATAATTATCTGTATTATCTTTTATGTTACTTATATATGACGTTCCATTATAGATTTTGTTTATTCTTCCTTTAATGATTGGATTGAAATTTTTCTCAAATCCAAAACCTTTAGTACATAAAGATAAACAAACCCACACAGTATACAAACTAAATTGTTTAAATTGCGATGGGACTTACTGTAATCTCTAAACAATATTTACAAAAAAGAATGTATGGTCATAAGTATAGCACAAGAAATAAATCCGCCCTTGCTAAACACTGCTTTGACTATAACCATCAATTTGATTACAAAAATGTTAATATGTTAACTAAGGAAACCAATTATTATAAAAGATCTATTCTGGAGATGACTTACATAAAACTTGACTCCAAATGTGTAAGTCATAGGACTGATATTCAGACATTAAGACACATTTATACTCACTTAATTAATTAAAACTCTTGCAAATTCCTACATGCGTCTTTATAATGTTAAATGTATATTTCAGGAAGAATCCAAAAGTTCCAATATAGGTCTGCAACCTTTTTCAAGTACCTCATAAATCGTAACATCTGGTTCGAGAGTAGTTACTTAACATAATAAATAGTTTTGATCTTCAGTCCTTGAGACACTATACCAACATGTCCTTGTATATTATAAGAATATTACTGAATAGTGGATTCTTGTTATATTTTATACTTGAAATATTGATGTGGTACAATTTCGATTTTTCGTGTTTCTGTCCGTTTCGGCGATGTGGGCATTTTTAATTGAAATTGGTGCGATATGGACGCTTTGTGCTAATATAATTAGATTTAAGAAATCCCGTTTTGGACATAATAAGTCTTATGATGATGGTCCTGAGACCGAAACGTACGTAAAGACGAAAATATAAAACAAACTGTTAATGTGACCTATTTCCCGAGAATTTCATATATAATCCATACTGGCTCAATAATCTTTATTATTGGTGTTAAGAAATGAAAAACTAGAATAAGTAAGGAACTATATGATTCCATTTTGTAGCTCAAATATTTTTGACCACTTTCTCATACTTCCAACTCTGATAAACCAAATATTTTAATAAAACCAAACACATTTTCAATAAAACCTAAACAGTTTTCATGTTTCCTCCATCCATCACTCCCTAGGACTTTCGACAATAAAACACATTCAAATTTTATGTTTATATTTTTTAATAGTAATAATTTGAAATGTAAGCATTCTTGAAAATGTCTCATCAAAGTTGTCATGAAAAATTTTAACATTTTTAGTTTGTTCATACTCTGACTAGCAACACAAAATATCCCACTTTTTTGGGCACACAACTTTGTAAAGGCATTTGTGCTCTAAATTTTCCAGTAATTTGGCCATTGTTGACATAGTTTGTGACTGATTTTTCACTTTAACTATGAACTCTAAATATAAAGTATTTGGTGAATCAGCAAATAGTGGATTTAATGGAAGTATGAATAAGCTAGTTTTTAAATTTTATAATCAATTGCTTCTCTATAGTTTTTAAGACTTCTTTTTCTAAAACTCTTCCTCTCTTCATATCCTTGGTGTCTTTCAATTTATACACTCCTACTATTGTTTCCACTAGTGTATCTTAAGAAACTTTACAGTGTGCAAATTCAAAGAGTTTTGAAGTAGTAACACGTCCAAACCTGAGTTCACGATGGCGAAACGGATTGTCCTTTTGTTACACATTCTGCTTTTTTGCACAACTGTACACTAATTTGCCCTATGGACATAAATGACAAGAAGTCTTTAACCCCACCCATTGGGGTCGAAAATGGCCCGATATCTCCAAGTTTTAAATTGTATTTTCTCTAAAAAAGGTATTTTGGCATTTCCAGTGCACCTAGGAGGTTTTATGGGTAGCTTAACACGAATCCGAAGACAAATTTACTTGCAACTCATTTTATGTGTGGTAAAATCGGAAAAATTCACCAATTTTGCATCCTTAATATGTTATTTTGCAATTTACGTGTTTTAGGCATTTCGAATGCACCAAGGAGTTTTTTTGGGTCGCTGATCACGAATCCGTAGCCACATTTACTTGCAATCCATCGTAGGGGTGGTAAAATCGACGAAATTGGCCAATTTTGCACCCCTATATGTTATTTTGCAATGTACGTGTTTTTGGCATTTCGAATGCACCAAGGGGGGTTTTGGGTTACTGAACACGAATCCGAAGTTTACATTTACTTGCAATCCATCGTAGGGGTGGTAAATTCGACAAAATTGGCCAATTTTGCACCCCTAATATGTTATTTTGTAATTTACGTGTTTAAGGCATTTCGAATGCACCAAGGGGGTTTTTTGAGTCGCCGAATACGATTCCAAAGCCAGATTCACTCGAATATCATCGTAGGGCTGGGAAATTTACAAAAATGGCTAATTTGACACACTTCTAAATTTTAATTATTCTTGCATTTTAAAATTACTTCTGAGTTTTCTCCTTTTTTAATATTAAAAGGGTAGGAATATTAGTAATTGTTTGAAAAAGAACACAAATATTTAATTACTATACTTTTTTTATTCTTAACCTTATTTTTTTTATACAATTATTTACAATACTTAATATTCGTCATCAGAATCATCATTTTCAAGAATTGGCTCGCCTCTATTATTATCGTTGATCTCCATCTTCATCTTCATCTTCACAGTTGGTAAAATCTATATTATCATATAATTGTGTATCATCATCTTCCTCATCATTGGCAGACGTCTCGGTGTCAACATTGAGACAAGTAGAACCTTTGCAATGTGTACAGTTCACTGTACCATTTACTTTGTAGAATAATTGAATGGAGGCAAAATAACATAACTGATGTGCCTAGACTTGTCGAAAGCCTTCTTTCTTAAGACAAACTGTATCAAACAAAATCGCATTAATTTCAATTAAAATGCACACGTCGGCGAAACGAACCGAAACACGAATAATCTAAATTATAACACATTAGTATGGTACATTAATGTGATAGAATTAACAATAAATGTTGGTAATTTTTGCATAATTCTGAGTTCGGAGAAAAAAATTTCCTTAAGTAGATAATTATGATACAAATATAAAGAACTGAAATTGTGGTGCGGTAACGCCCTTTTTTTTCATCTTCTTCAATAGTTGATGAACTACGTACCAAATTTCCAACCTTGTATCTTCCGTAAACGTTACTAAAACAATTATTTCGTGCGCTTGACTGTGCGGGGCGCGTTAAAGGGAGAGCCGCCGCGCTAGGCTCGTAAGAAACAATATCTCGGAAACTCTGGCTCGAAAATCGATGTTTTTTTTCAATCCGTACTACCATTCAATACTATTAAGATTGTGCGTATTTTCAAACTTCTAGTAATGCCGGAAGTACTATAAATAATAAATACTAATAATGAATAGATCGAATAGCGCAATGTATTTTTTTAGAGTACTTCCGACATTACTAGAAGTTTTAAAATACGCGCAATCTTAATGTTATTGAATGGTAGTACGGATTAAAAAAACATCGATTTTCGAGCAAGCGTTCCCGAGATGTTGTTGTTCTTTACGAGCCTAGCGCGGCGGCTCTCTCTTCCACGCGCGTCGCACAGCCAAGCGCACGAAATACCATTATGTAAAATAATTGTTTTAGCAACATTTACGGAATATAAGAGGTTGGAAATTTGGTAAGTTGTTCATTAACTATAGAAGAAGACGATCCCGTAAAAAAAATGCGTGTTACCGTACCACAACTTTTTTAGGGCCATTTTACAAAAATGCTTTTTTTTTGCATTAAGCTGCGGTTTGCAAAAAGTGTACATCCGATCTTGCTGAAATTTTTTGTGGTACTTGGTGAGCTAGAACCTATCAAAATTTTAGCTCTTAATCTTCAGAAGAACAACAGTTGTGAATTTTTGAAATTTCGAGCTAAATCGATGGTTTTTTGCAATTTTCAGGGTCATCGCTGGACCAATCGGGTTCATCTGAAGCTCATTTCCTACGTCTTTTTACGGCGCATAAGTTTATTGAAAGCTTTTTTCTTTTTAACTCAATCCGACGATGTCCGACGTGAAAAACCGGTTTTGGCCATTTTTACCATTTTTTTTTAACCATCTGCTACGATCAAAAAGTGTTCGATTTTAGTTCCCTTAATTTGTATCATAATTATCTACTTGAAGCAATTTGTTTCTTCGAACTCAAAATTAAAAACCCCAAAAAGCTAATTCTATCACACATATAATATGATAACCTATACTATACCTAACCGGATAGCTAGAATGAGCATTTGATCGATATTCCGTATTTCATACAGAGAAACGTTTCCCGTGGCAAAGTGCAGCTCCATATTCACTATTCTAGCCGTGAGAGGTCGCTTCGCTACGAAAACAAAAGACTGTATGTGAAATACTAATTATTATTTCGATATCAAAAATTGTCATAGATTTCGGTATTATCAGATATCGGACAGCGTCGGAAATTGTTTCTGATTATTATCAGATAACTGGCAACACTGGTTCCAATGCCTGTTTCCCCTCCCAACATTCCATCGTTGGTTCACACGATGTTCTACGAACATTGAACAATACTCTCGTGTGAACAAAACTAAAAAAACGTAGAAAATTGCTATACTATCTATCTTCATCTTTAATTGATTATTTAATACTAATACTACATGTGATAATTTTTGATCTTATCATAGATACAATCTTAATTAATAAACCTAATCTTATTCCTTATCTAATTTCGTTTTACTGAGAATTATTATTGTTTACCTTTCATTACTGAGCTATTATGTAAGATTGTACTCACAATAAAGACTTGAAGTATTTATTTAGCTTTGTGATGTAACATGTTTATTCCGTTTTATTATAACAAGTTTGTTTTTAATTAATTATTTATCATATCAAAAGTTGTTAAAATGTGTATATGTGTGTATACATACGCTGTGACGTACATTGCTACTTTTTGGCGATTTTTACTTACGACGGCTTCAACACTCCTTCGAGTCTACCAGATCTGAATCCGATTGATTTTTATGTTGGCTTCTTGGGCGCCAGATTTTTGTCAAGGCTTACTATTCGTTAAGGGCTTCTGCTAGGACCCTTACCACAAAGCGTATCACTGTGCTATCTTAGGATAGTCTTGTCCCAGAGTAGTCTCAGTGAAGTAAGTAAGTTGGTCGATAGGGCAGACTGAATAGTATTAGAATTGCAGGCTTTAATTGCAATTGAAACTTGGGTACTTCTTGACTACATAAATGATGTTACAGAAAGTTATGTTAGACAAACACGGAATTTCCCTATAATAAGTTTATTTGTAGCTTGAACGATAAATATTCAACTCTGTCTGTATAATAATAATTTATCTCGACCCGGGGGAAGCACAAGGAAGCTCAGAAACAATAATTGCAAAGCAAGCGGTCCAAGCAGGCTATTTCCTATTGCCTTACAAACAAATAGTCATGTGAGTATTATTAAAAACGGCTATTCATGCACTAATTATTAGCGAAATTAATTATCGTTCATGGGATACTTAAGCAGAGCAAGTGAAAGCTGGTTTTGAGTTGTAATGGTTCCTCCGCAATATCCTCACTACGCCCACGTAATATCAGTAATCTTTTGGGAACTTTTTAATAGGTGAATACCGAGATTTATTTATCCTGCATTTCTTTCAGGTTAATAAATTCTCGGCAACGTTCTCACCGGTAATTGTAGTAATTGTTCGACAGTGCCAGGCACTTATATACTACCCACACATAAATTTGGTAATTATTACTCTTACTTCCGGGTGTCAGAATTATAATCACCTCGTCAGCAATACCACTTTACTCCCGGGTAAACACAGCGTGTACAGTGAATATTACGACTCTCAAACATACATATCCCTTCAGACCCTACTTCCGGGTAAAACGCAGCTTGTAGACCCTGGCGGAGGACTATCTCATCATCATCATCATCATATGAGGGGAGGGGCTTAGCCCCCTGATGCACTTAGGCTACTTAGTTGGGCCCATTGTGCGCCCTGTGGTCAGAAGCCTATTTCATTCTAGCAGGTTTGTGACACGCCAGAAACCCAGAATATTGCCAGTGCTGGCTTCCATAAGTTCTTCTGGGAGCAGTTTTAATTCTCCGAAGTGTCAGTGCCTGAGGGATGCTAATGCTGGGCATTACAACACGTTGTGAAAGGTAGTTTCTTCCACCTCTCTGCATTTTATACATATTTGGTCATCTGTGATGTCCATAGTGTGGATATGTTAGTTAAGACGGCAGGAAGAGAACTATCTACGACGCACCCTTATTTACGGGTAAAACAGAGTGTATATTAGTACGTCGTGATCCCCATTCACTCTAGACACAATACAATTACTCAACAGATTCAATTTTACGTTTATCGGTACAGAAACAACTAATTTTGTGGGGACGTTATGGTACAGGATAAACTTATCAGATAAAATAGATCAATTACAATTATTAATTAAGCGATATATGATATTACAAAGCCGTACCGTGAGCAAAACAATGAAACTCAATATACCTACTAACTCAAAAAGCAAAATCATTATTTAGCTAATACTCCAATGGTAACTGGTGGAACACTTACTTTTTAATTTCGGCGGTATAAATGGTTCACTCACACTCCAGTTGGTTCACTGACTGTAATCTTAATACTGAATTCAACGCTTGCGAGACGTTCTTTTATACCAATCGAGGTGCTGGTCAAGTCACCTACACCAGTTCCAGCCGAGCCCTTTTTTGCTCATTTGGCGCTCATGATGCTCCACCAGTTCCCCGATTCTGTGCCGTGGTTTTTATGCTTACATCTGTTTCGTTATCTTATGTTGCCACGTTCGTTATCTTATGTTCGAATGAAATCCAAATATCCGCGGCTTATGAATTAGAATTTAAGCAAATCTGATACTCAAGCTACACTGATGTCTATGCCCGATACTATCTAAATTCCTATACAACAATATAATTATTCAGAATTATGAATTCTAAATACTAATTTGAACGAAATCTAAAATTCATAACCAATCTACGTGTTTCCCATTAAATAATTATTGAAGATTTTAGATCTTTGTTACAACGCATAATCCTGTAGATACGTATTTCCCTAATTTGATTAGTTAAATATTTATATTTAATTAAATTATGAATTACCTCAACACTGATGTTTTACTTATTACTTTATCTATTCAAAATTTATAGTTTAACACTTCTGACTTCGATCCATCAATTGTATGAGGTTTATAAATTCTCAATATTCGTCCAGGTATTCTCATAAGTATTTATAATTTATTTTCAATTTCCGAAGAATCTATATATCCTTTTGAGATCTTTAATATAAAGATCGCATCTTGGCACGCATGAAAATATTCCACAGAAAGTATCTTTAACAATGCAATCAGCAGCTTGACCACAATCATGTTTATCCATTCTTTTTTCAGTTTGACTGATATTGACCTTGAAAAGCTATGTTGAACGTTGAACTATTTCATCGTTCATCGTAATTGCTTTGAATATTTTCATCATAACATAACTCTAATCGAACAAGAGCAATATAGATATTTGGGGTTCTAGAAGGATTTTGAACCTTTCAACCATATGAAAGTACAAAAAATAGAGCTTTAAAAGCTTTATTTTTATATGCTTAATACGATTTTTGAAAATAACACAGTGAGAAGAAACAATTGTGACTAATTAACTTTGCAGTTCATGTAAATTTTAATTTGCGTTTTATTCCAGTAGGATGTGGTATGTGAATAAATATGTTTGATATATGTACAGATATTATAATTACTTTGGAGTTTTGAAGTTATCATTGTCTATCTTATCTTATTAGATAGATTTTTCATTATATAAATAGTGTCAGCAATTGCAATTTCAGTATCTATAAAGAAATCGTCAAATACTTATTCGTACAAATATGAAGCATTTATTAATATTGTTAGTGTTAAGTATGATACTAATATCAACGAACAATGTGAATTGTGCCAAGATTCTCGGGATATTTCACTTCCCGAGCAAAAGTCATCAGATTTTGGGAAGCGCGTTATTAACTGGTTTAGCTAAAAAAGGACATCAAGTGACCATGATGAGTCCTTTTCCACTCGATAAACCTGTTGAGAATTACACAGATATTTTTTTGAGTGAAATGTTGAAATTCAAAGAAGCAGGTCAGTATTAGTGATGGTTCCTTATTTTGCATATTATGGTTGCCAAAGGAAAAATTCTGATTCAGTTTATTTCAATGCAATCTTTATATCTTCTATAGTTAATAGCGAGGTTATGACCAATTTGGATATTCATTGGGAAGTTTCTTTCTTTTCCATATTCTATGAACAAGTTGGCTAGTGAAGTAAGTATATTCAAATACTAATTCGAAAGCAAACATTGAGAGTGTTGAGATTCACGAAACTATTTAATATTTTTACCTATTACTCGAATAGCTTGAGCCTTCAATTGTTATAGATTCCAAAACTTTGCTTGTTCCAGAAATAACACCAAAGATTGGTAGATTACTCGCCTTGGAGTAGTTCTCCGAAGATAGTTCAGACATAGATATTAGACCATGTATGAAAAATCTTGTTTACAATAAATTGTTTTTCCCACAACCTACCGAAAAAACGTATCCACAGTGTTAATTCGTAATTCGTAATTTTAATTCGTTAATACAGTTAATTGATAGATATCTGGTAATCAATTTAAGACTGGAATTCGTCTGTTCTAAAATAAAATACAACTTCACCAACCGATGGCAAGTCAATGCTATTCACTGAAAATACTATATTAAAGTACCGAAGACCTTTCAGCTACCAGTAACCATAATCGGAATTAACTCTGTTGGTCCCTACTCCGTACTTTAATAGTATTTTCAAGTAACAAACCTGCATATGATCCATCCAAAATATAGTTTTCCAATAAACTTAAATTGTAATGAAAATTTTACACCAACATTTTTCAACCAATAAAATGTGTAGTTCTTCTAGCATTTATGAATAATATACTATGTTAAATCTTGAAATGATATTTCTGTGCAATTACATTCTATTGAGAGGAATAATTGCGGAGCAAATTAAATCTGTACATGTAACAAAAATTGATAAAATATACATTTTTTCCTACAAATTGTGGTAGGAATATAAACTTAAAATATTGTGAAATAATGAGCTATGTTAAATCTTAGAATTTTTTTATACAACTACTTAGTTGATTGAATAGCAAATTGACGGCTTATGATTTTAAC
Source organism: Endomychus coccineus (assembly GCA_958510875.1). Classification (NCBI taxonomy): domain Eukaryota; kingdom Metazoa; phylum Arthropoda; class Insecta; order Coleoptera; family Endomychidae; genus Endomychus; species Endomychus coccineus. The sequence goes on along the minus strand of OY294068.1, from coordinate 51,195,482 downwards.
TAGCTATTACTATATAGATACAGTAATTGAAAAAGTTCAATTTTGTACTAGTTGTAGTAACTCAAACCTGACGCATAAAAGAATGTACTGTGTTGAATGTTGAACTGACATAATGCCAAAAGCAAAAATATAAAATTTGGAATAAACTATTAAAGGTATTGTCTATCCTACCGTTACCGGTACCTGAATAAGTCCCGGTAGACGTGATATTCTAACCGCTATTTAATATACCGAATTCAATGTTGATCCTGCATCAGCGGTTCTAGCTGAAGCTTCCAATAATGGCGTAGGTTCGAAACTCCTAGTGGCAAATAGTTTGTAAAATTTTTCTGGAGCTAGTTTATCAACATTTTTATATATTTTTGGGGATACTAGGTTAGAAAGTTACTTGAAAAATTGTTTTTGTGATTGATCGATTTTCCTTACCTTGATACACATATAATACGTCTCAATAGTTTCTACTGAGATTTGTTCGGGTACTGGTACCGGGAAGCTAGTCCCAGCATTTATTTGAATACAATGTGGTGTGAATTTTTCTTACCGAATACCACATGTGCTAAATGATTCCTGAAATTTTTCCTTGATTACGAATATTTTAAGGAAATTATAATAGTTATGAAATAAGAAAATTATAATATTCGTTACTTAGAAAAAATTTCTAGACGTAAATTAACCACTAGTGATACTACATGTACTGATTTTATAAATCACGTTTAAACAAGGCATAGTTAAAAAAAGCATATTATCAGATGGACTTGGTATTGGGTATTGGTGTTGGTTGAGATGGTATTGGGCTTAATAGAAAGTTCAGTGCACTTAGCCAAAGACACTACCGCCAAGTACACTACCGCCCAGCTATGTTTTTCAGAGTTTACATGGTACATATTTGGATAGCCGTTGCTCGACAGAATCCTAAGATGTGTTTTACGTTTAGATCCGTTATGTCATCGACCGTGATGATTCCCGGATCTAGCCAGGTAAACTTGGTTCGAATGAGCGCAGGACATTTACAAAATAAGGTGGGTTGGAGAAATCAATTTCTTCCTCTCGCATCTTATACAGAAGGGAATTTCACTTTTCCCTACTGTATATTTAAGTTTCCGTGACCTGTAAAGATTGTAAGCTACCAGCTTCGATCAGTTAACGGCCCCAACTAGCTCAAAGTTTAATTAGTACAGGGCTCGTAGTGAAACGTGTCCTGAGATTCGTGACTGAATGGATTACCCGTAGCGCCAACTGCTTTAGCACAAAAAAACAAAATAGAATCCACACTCAAGAATTTCAGGCACTACGAGGTGGATAAAAGTTGATGGATATTTTGAAAAAATAAAGACAAGACCAAACTTAACAATTTGGCTTCATTCTATCCCTATCAGGAATTCGAAATATAACGATTTATAAAAAAAACAAATGCAATTATTGTAATCGAAGAATGGATTCGAACTCAACATTTAAATGAAGTTAATGAGTAATCCAATTCTAGTTATGAACCTATGGGATCGATCTCTCAACAAATAAACGAAGTTAACGATAATACAATTCTAGTTAGATAACAGAAATCAGTGGAATGAAAATTTGGTCATTCAAACTGAAAAATGTTACCGTCTTTGAAACTTGAAGGAGCAAGAAGTAGGCTCTGCCAGGAAATTCCCTCTATAACGTCAGGGGCGAAAGGAAGGAGACGTCTCAATGGCTCAAACCATGTAATAACAACAAAACGAGCAGTACCTTGGCACAAGTTCGAGGGACAAATAACCAAATCAGTAGGAATAACCAATATGATACCACAACTGATTATGTTATCTTCCCAGATTTGATATTTTGAAGGAAAGAATAATTATAATAATTATGTCTGAAAGAAAATTTAAAAATTAAATTACTTACTAACGTTACAGAAATTTATAATATCAAGCATGAATGTAAAGGTAGTTAAACAGGATTTATGATAAAACAAGTTGAAAATTGCATCAAGATAATAATTTACTTGATCTGAATACTGAATTAGAGTTTGCAATGTTTAATGGTAATTTGAACAAGTGTAGCAGTGGCCCTACTCGTCGTTCTCATAACGCTGTAACGAAGCTCAAATTTTGAAATATCATTTATTTTGGATCAGGCAATAAATACGGATATTACATGTAAATCTCAATTTGAACAGTTCAGTATTTCAATAGATATGCGTGAACTCCGAATGTATATTCCGTGATTGTCACTTTTCTAAATCTCCGTAATTTCGAATAAGTCTAATTATTCAAATAGATGAATCGAATTCATGTCCGTTTAAAAATTGCATTAATTCCGATAAAATATGTTGCAAAAACAGGGGTCTGGCAAGTTAATGGATCAAAGTTTTGAACAACGTTATGTATAAAAAAGGCGAACAACCAAAAAACTCCGATAACACTTGTCTAGTGTGGCGGGAGAAACTAGTGGAGCATCATGAGCGCGAATTATAGATCTAAAAAGTAGCGTCACTTTTAAACATTGTTCGGGACATAAGTAAAAAACTCTCGGCACAAAATAAGGAATTGGTGGAGCAGACTTGACCAGAACCTCGGAAAATATATAAAACCAGTGACCGATAAAAGATTTTGTGCTCTCTTTTGTGATTTCGATTTTCAAATAGTACCGTTGGAGTGATATTAAAATAAGAATCGGAGAGAATTAATCATCCGAGTTCAAGTCAGATTTAAACTGTGAATTAAGCAATAGTGTTCCGTTTAGTGAATTGTTTCATAAGGTAAATGATAGCTAATAGTTTATATTTCTGGGCATTACGATATATTGATTTCCGTAATTTTGTGATTGGTAACCGTATGTTCGATATCTGAGTTCCGTAGCGTTCAGTAATTTGAATTGTCATATTTGAGTTTATCCCGTCATAGGTCGGACCGCGCACGATTTGAATTCGCACGTGATTTGAAATATTCAAGTAATTGTATGGTGTGTACAGAGTGTGTATGTTTGAACGACAGGGGCGTCTTTGGTATATTTGTGCACGCTGTGCCGATACCGGAAGTATAAGTATATCATAGACGACCAAACCGCCAACGGTTTGTGCACGCTGTGCCGATACCGGAAGTATAAGCTGGGGTGGTTGTGTGATTGAGAATCGTAATAATCCCTTATTCGAATGAGAAGCCCCGTCCGTAGATGTAGGGGTTATTGCAGATACGATAGTTAGGGTTTGTGCACGCTGTGCCGATACCGGAAGTATAAGCCCTAATTGTATAGATTCTGAATCTGCAAAGTATATGAAATCTAACACTGTCATACAATTACCGGGAACCCCGTTGATAGCTAATACCAGGGTGGGTGTTATGACAGAATAAACTCAATAAGAGTAATTAACCGAAAATATCGTGAAATCTGATATCGTACGAGCGGAAAACTAATGCAAGACAATATTTTCCGAACCGACCGAATTTCAACCGTTTAATATATTGTAGTGTGTTTTGAACAATTCACGTAATATTGCCATCTAAAATTTACCGAATTCCGCATATTACGCTAGGATCTGTTTGATTCATATTTTCCGCAAATTGATAATTGTGAATCATTTGTCAACCGATTCCGTACCGTTCAATTGAAATTAATTACCGAACATATCGTAGAATAGATAGATATGTTGTTACAGTTTTCATATACCGTTTGAGCTTCATTACATTTTCCGTCTGGGTAAATTGTTGTAAATAATACCGTTCAATTGCATTTCACTAATTGTTCCGAAAGTTTACTTGTAATAATTATTATATATTTTAATACTTGGAATTCCCTGTTTTATTAAATTATTTCTGCTCCATCTTCAAATGAGCTAAGTTTTAACCAGGTATCAATTGTAATTAAAGCCTACAATTTCGATACTGTTTTCTGCCCAATGGACTCTGGTTATACTTCACTGTAGCTACCCTAGGGACAAGGCTATCTATAGATAACATAGTGACAAGCCTTGTGGTGAAGACCCTAGCAGAAGTCTTCAAAAAGGAGTAAACCTTTAGAAAATCTGGCTCCGAGGATTAGGAGCTTACCGCAGTAAGCAAAATACCGAAAAGCGACAAGGTACACGTCATAAAGCAGTAAATGAGATCTATGGTTCAATATCTCTACCTAGATCCCAACATACTACTACGACATAACCATTAGAACTTTATATACCAAGATCAATAAAGGCGATAAAATTACGTAATACGTAGGCACATGGAATATTGCTAGGTTAAGCAAGCACAAAAATACGATATTACCTATCTGCCCACAACTTGTCGAATTTGTTCCGTAGAAAGATGAAAAGAAAATTCTATGGATGTAAATGATCATCTACGATACATGCCATAAAACAATTTGATTCGTAATGGATGCTGGGCTAGTTGGAAATTATTTCAACTGGAAAATTTCGACGTTCACGGATTGTAAGTATCTTGAATTAGGTTTTAAGATATCAGATCAATTTAATTAATCCCTCGCATCAATAAATTTCAATGAGCAGACTAATAATATCAAAAGCAAAGGGAATGAATCAATTTCCAATTCACCTCAAGCAAAATCACAAAACGAATGATCTCTTTTAGCTTCCGCTTTTCCATCCTCCCCCCCCCTTTTGTGCAATATTTAGTTCGTAAGCGCAGGCCAATTATCGATCGACTATTGGAAGATAGATGTCACTCGGTCAAAACAAGTTTGAATCTACCATTCCGCAGAAATCGTTATTCAAATCCTTACAGCGATCTTCATACAAGTAACGTGGCAAGCGTTACAAGATCTTGGAGATTATCCTGATGCTTTGCCTACTCAGCGAGACTATCTCGCTTGCTCTTAGACCTACCTCATTGCCAAGAAGCGGTTTGGCAGTTCGGCAGCCGTCAATGCTTCTCCATTCTGAGGTATGTTGATTTTTCAGATGGTTCCGGAAGATCTGTATACGCTCGCTATAGGGGATTCCAGCAAGGGGTTTTGAGGACCATCCAATTTGGCCTAGTCTCTGGCCGGCTTGACCGCTCTCTCATTCCCTTTCCAACCTGAGTGACCTAGAATACAGTTCAGGTTGAGCTTGTTTCCACCAGCTAGTCTGTGAAGACTCCTTGGTATCTCTGACAAGTATCGAGGATACAGTCGGGCTTTTCAGTGCGTTGAGTGCCGCTTGACTATCCAAACAGATACAGATGGTCTCATTTATCTCACCATAGCTGGTTAGTTTCTCCGCACATCTGTAGATGGCAAGCATCTCGGCTTCGAAGATTGGTTGAAATCCGTCATTCTCATGGGTACCCATCAATATATCTACTACAGAAAAAGCCTGCTCCGACTCTTGTGTTTTTTCTAGACCCATCCGTATATCAAATTGTGTCGTGCTCTGGAGTGCGGCCATTTCCCCATTCCTCTTTCGACGGGATTACGACCCTGAAATGCTGCTCCGTGAACCACAGGGCTTTGATTCTGTCCTGTAGTACTAATCGCAGCATTTCAGACTGCCCTTTAAATAGACGGTATTGGTCTGCATCTCTTTAGGGAGCCATTGCAGTTAAGCCTGTGAACCTCCATCATTACGAGCTTCCTCATCGTCATTGATAGGAGTGGCACACCCAGCAAGACCCTTCAATGCCGCAGTTGGATACTCTTTCTCGTGGATGTAATGCTTCTGTCCAGAAGCTTCTGGGCTGTAACCATGTCTTGGGATAATAATAATTGAATAGATCCACATCAGCTCCTTGGGCTGCAAACCCCATTTCATGTCTATTGCCCTCTTACACTGGCAAAAGATTACCATAACATTTCGCCACCTAGTATCCAGTTGCTTCTGCCAGAGTAGTTTGTTGTCCAGGGTGACTCCCAGATATTTCACCTTCTCGGGGAAGTCAGCTCGATTTTTTTACCTTCTGCAGAAGACGATAATGGTAGTTTTCTCCGGTTGAATGGGAAGTTTGTTCTCCCGATACCAGACTTCTGTAATTATCAAGGCAAGGTATCCTCATAGGCTTCTCTGGAGGGTATGGCGATGTCATCCGCATAACCTACCGCCTTAATACCCAACCAAGTTTAACCTTGACCAAACTCCATAAAAGGAGGGGGAGTTCCCTCTCCTTGTTGACTCCCTTATGATATCCACCTTTTTAGATTATAATCTTGCCACGTCGCAATAGTTATGGAAATACATTTTTAATAAGATCTTTCTCGAGCTACAGTTTCCTTGAATAATGTTAATGACTTGTTTAATGTTGTTGAAACATTCAAAATGATATCACAGCTGATTCGACCAAAGGGGCTCTTCATGTTCATACACACTTCATGTTTACGGAGAGAATATATAATGATGTAATTCACACCCATTTTATTAATTTTCAGGTTCCATGATGCAGAATATGATGTCTCCTACTATATCTGCTTTTAAAAAATTCGAAATTATGAATTCGGTGATGAATGAAGTGACAACAGTATTTTGGGAGAGCAAAGGTGTGCAGGAGTTGCTAGCATCCAAGGAACATTACGATGTTGTAATAACGATTGCCTTTTTCAATGATGCCTCTTTGGGATTGGCGCATCACTTAGGAGCTTCAACGATTCTTTTCAGCCCGATTGGTTCGAACGCTATGACAAACTATTATTTTGGTAATCCAACACCACTTTATGTGTCATGCATGATACCTTTCTCTGATGATTTATCTTTCTTCGCAAGGGTTGCAAAAGTGTCTTTGAACTTTGCAATGAATACTATTTTCCGATTGGTAAATCTACCAATACAGCAAAAAGTACTGGACAAGTATCTACCTGATGCACCTCCACTTACAGAACTTACCAATAATATTTCTCTGCTTCTTGTGAACTCCCATTACAGTTACGAAACTCCAAGACCTTATATACCTAATATGGTTCAAATTGGTGGTTTTCATATTGCCAAACCTAAAGCTTTACCTGAAGATATTAAAACATATCTAGATGAGGCAACGGAAGGAGCCATACTCTTTGCAATGGGTTCGAATGTTGCAATCGCCACATTTGCAGAAGAAAAGCTGAATGCAATATTGAAGACTTTTGCTAGTATTCATCCTATGCGAGTACTTTTCAGGTCTGAAATCGATCTGCCTAATGTACCAAAGAATGTGAAAATATCGAAATGGATACCTCAAAATGATGTTCTGGGTATGTATATACAATTTATAAAACTTTTGCAACAGTTTCATTTCATGACATTTTCATCTGTCAAACGCCGAATTTGGTAGTTATCTTAAAGAAAATTCAAAAATTACGTAAAACTGTGTTACACTTTGGAAGAACGATTCAACCATGGGCTCCGATAGGGGGACAAAATGGTGCACCTACACCTTCCTGGCTTTTACTCAAAAAGAGTATATTCATTTGTATATTCGCCAGTGCGACCTTGTCCGGCCCTCCTCTGTCCCTATTGGGATTTCTAAGACAAAACCGTCCCCGAATTTCTGAGCTGAAATCGGCCCTGTACATAATTGATAATCTTCTTTGCGATAATCTTGAGACTTATAATTTCATAAATATCTTTTCTACTTGAATTATTTGAATTATTTAATTCTCACTTGCATCATCCAATTTCTTCTCCCTAGGAAGCAAATTAAAAATTTATTATCGAGGTTAGGATGTGCAATCTTTGTTCTAAATCAAAGATTCTTACCAACTAGATTTTCCTTTTTTAGCCGATCAGTAAACTTGTTTGATCTATTGAGTTCATAAGTTCCATCAACGTACTGGAGATGTTAACTGATTTGAGGAAACCTATATTTTATTTATTCTCAAAATAACTTTAGAAAGTTTCAAATTAATTTTACACACGTAAACGCCTAAGCCATATAAATATCGAAGGGTCGTTTTCACCTTGGTTTTCCATGTTGATAAAACACTACATAAGTCACAATTTTTTTTCTTTTAATACTAACAATCAAATAAATAAAACACTACACGTAAATAACTGAATTGTCCTGTGATAAATTACGAGTCTAGAGGTCGTAAAAAAGTGGTGACCTCGCGCAGTGCCCAACAACAGCTGACTCCCCGTATGTCCTGTCTCGCTCCTTTCGCTTATCCTGCAAAATTCAGTATTTCCCCGAAAATACGTGCTGCTTGGCACTCCGCTGATTCCACTCAAGTTAGGCAACACAACTTGCTGCTATACGAGTTCCTCGACATATATTGAAAATTCCTAAACTTGTAGAATAAAACTGTATTTTACACAAAAACATTTAATTTTCAATTAATACTATGTCATTTACAAAGCTTTGAGTTATGAACTAAAGCTAAATATAAAAGTATGTATTTAAATATTACTAATCTGAATCTGGTACAACTTTGTTCGGGGGCAGACAATGATCTGACCATTTAACGTACTGATAATGATCATTCTTTTCCTGTTCATCACAAACCAACTCACAGTCTTGTGAATGATGGTACAATTCATATCGTTTTCTTATCTAGAGCCCCATATCATCCAATAAAGCCACAGGAGCGAAACAGAGATATTTTGACGCAATTAATGGAGATCTGGCAACGATATTGAAATGGGTATCTGATAATCTAGTAGAGTTTAATGCAACCAAAACTCAAACTCGTATCTTCTACAGGAAGGCAGATCTCACAATGTATAATATGATGATGTTAGGTACAACAATTCCTATGAAGTCTTCCATACCCTTCGGGATCAGCACCAACGGCAACTTTACATGGGACGATTATGTGAGGTCCATTGCGAAAACCGCTTCACAGACTGGAGCACTGTTCACATGTTTGGAGTTCGGCTCCCAAACATAAACTGAAGTCCTTGGAATATATCCAGAAAATCTATGCGACTGATTGAAGATGTCACACTTACGAATTCATTGAGCTCTCTGAAACAACGTAGAAAGGTGGGCGATCTCTCCTTTTTCTACAGATATTTCCATGGACGGTGTTCATCAGAAATCTCGTCTGTTGTTACACTGCGAGTGTTTCCAGATTGCCGGCCTAGACGAGCTCAAGCTAGTCACCCTTTCATTGTCAAGCTGGAGACCTCCCTACCAGATTTGATTTTTCTATGCCTCTATAACCTCCAAACCTTCGGAAAAATTCGAATATCTATCTCCTCTCCCAACATTCTACCGCTGGCTCACAAGATGTGCTTTGAACATTATAGGTTTTCCTAAAAGTACCTACTCATATGTTATTTAATTCAAAATCTGAAAAAAAAATTGAAGAAATCTGGAGTTTATAGTTTATGACGTATATGCTTTGTATATAGGACAAACTGAACGCATGTTCAGTGTAAGGTTCCAAGAATATGACTCAAAAAAGAGGACTCTGATTTCTGCGAATCATCTATTTCAGCATAGTCAGAATTGCACCCTAAATCCGGTTTTTTTTGTTCATAATATTCAGGAGGGAACTGAATTCAATATTCTAGAATCAATAGGAAATTTGAAACATTGAAAAAACAATAGTAATATAATATTAAATGACCACATCGATGGGAATAATTCATCACTTGTCAATAACTCCCTTCCAAACCATTATCTACCTCTAGCCCTAAATTTGTATCACATTCCTATTGATTCGTAATATTTAAGGACTTTATTTTACATCTAGTTTTACATGATAACTCCAAGCATATAGTCAGCATTATTCAAAAATTGAATGTTAGAACATTTTGTGCAAATATGAGTTCAAGGCTTCAACTTTAGACAGCTCTAAATATTGATTTCAAGTTGACATCTGATAATTTCTTCTTTATTTGAATTCTATAAATACGTATTGCTAAGTTCTTGATTGCATCATTTTATTGTTTTTTTAGTTATATAGATTCTGTAGACATTTTATATTTATCGTTACAGTTACATCAAAGGAAATTATTCAAGCTCCACATCAATCTTCGGAATATCATATATTTTTCGCCAACTAGGTTACCTTAACGTTCAGTGACGCAGAAGCTACTTTGGTTGTCGAAACTTGTATTCACATTCGAAACATTGAATTGATAAAGCCATTCAGCCATTACTTACGAAATTTTGTTGTGGTTATTGGGCACATTCAATTTTGAATTTTTTTTGTTGGCAAGAGCTTCATTGACTTTATTCTAGGGCTGTTCCATTACATGTTTGCATGTATAGTATTCATCTATAACCAAATTTCCGTTACAGGTCATCCCCACATCAAAGCTTTTGTAACTCATGGTGGATTGGGTAGTACCGTCGAAGCGATCTACCACGGGGTACCCTTGTTAGGAATACCCATGTTTGGTGATCAAGAGAACAATGTGCATGAAACTACCAAAGCTGGTGTTACACTCCCGCTGAAGTATGTAGATCTGACCGAGGAAACATTCTCTACGGCCCTGAATGAACTTTTAAAAAATCCGAAGTAAGTGAAAACTATGAAATTTAGAGACGAGACGAGTTCGTTCCATATAACGTAGTGTTGTTGTGTTGTTATACCAAAGAGACTCTTTGCTTTAGACGGGTAGAGCGTAACAGCGACCGCATCTTGCGCGAGAGGGCTCTTGTATTCTTTTAACGGTATTTAAGGCTGGGGTCTTGTGGAAAAGGAATGCACCTCAACAGAGGAATGATAAACTACAGTATATATGTAGTATAGGAATGATCCATTCATATACGAGATTACCTAAAGACCTCAAGTTATAGAATTCGACCTTATTCTTATTAAGTAATGTTATTAAGCATATATTGATAACTCATAACTGACCCACTAACAACATGTTGACTATTACACATTGTTTAGCCCAAGATAACCTTGACACACAGAACAGGGTATCTCGAGGTAGTTATTGAGGAATCGATGTATATGCTAAAGACTAGAGTATGTAGAACAATAACATAAACATCACAGTAGATTATAATATATATAGGACATTCATATTCAGTTACATATAGTTATATCATAATTATTCATATAAGATATTGTACTATTATTATGTAGAGTTAGGCATTATGTCGTAATGGCGTCGAGCTCTACAATTAAGTAAAGTGACTCTTTTATAAGTGATATGTTTCCATCCCCTACACCTTCACCAGGACCACGGGTCAGGTTAGGACAAACCGCCCAACGTTAAGACCTTTTCTTCCTTACATGGCGATCTCTACCAGTCTTTTCTGAAAATGGAAAAACAGAGACGTATGTGATCTTCCCCACATGGCGATCTCTACCAGTTTTTTTTCTACCAGAAATAAGAAACGGACCACAGGAACACATACGGCAGTGATCCCCAACATGGCGATCTCGGCCAGTTCCTTTCTTCAAGAGAATGGAAATTGGAAATGGATTGGAATGAAAATTGGAAATAGATTGGAATGGGAACATGGAAATTTCGAGGATGGAATGGTGATAAATTTTTTTTTCCTTTTTTGATGTCCACATCACCATATGTGATTCCCACAAGGAGACATAATGGATTTGGAAATTGGAAATGGATTGGAATTGGATTTGGACTATGGATTTGGAACTGGGAAAATGGAAATTGGAACGCAGGCATCGAGGCAGCGATGGGTTGGGAAAAAGAAGAAGAAGTCAACTCTGTAGTGTAGTGCTTCGAAATGTGAGTAATGACTGTTCCAGACAATTTTAGGTTTATATGTTTTCTAGAAGAACAGATTATTAATTTATTGATTTATTAATTTAGTAGATTTATATATACATAATCAGGTAAATTGCTGAACATAATTTTTTTTTTGATGTCACATTTAACTATATTTAATAATATTGAAGTAATTTAGTAATACCTAACTTTTAATAGTGATTTCAATTTATCTAATATATTATATTATAGTGATCAAATATTTAAGAAATTTTAGGGATATATAACTTCAAATAGTTAGATTTAACTGAAACTAAGTTATTAACTAAAATAATTAACAAATAACTACTTTATTAAAGATATAAGTATATTAAGTACATAAATATTATCAATTTTTTTGAATTGATTGAAATTAATGGGAGATATACATTTAAAAGTAGTAAATATTAATATATTGGAATAAGTAAGAATAAAATAAGTTATTTATCAAATAATTAAAGTTATGTGTATAAGCATATACATATTGTTTGAAAATTAGTTTAAACAAATATATTATTGCCAGGGAAAATTATTCCACAAAAAACCATTAAATAAAAGTGTTAGACCAACAATGATGTGGCTAACATATGGTTATTCCAGGATGGAAACCATAGATGATATAATAGAATTTTTTGTTTGAATATGGTTATAAGTTGAAGGCAATAAAGTAAATTATGTTATTATCAAAGTTTGGATATCTGACGAGGTTCAAAAACTTTTTTTAACAAGTATTATTAAAATATTATAGTCATAAAGATGACGACAAATAATTTTAAAATTGAATTAATGTAGGTTTAGAATAATGATTACATATTATTTAGAAATGCGATTTGCGTACATTGAAATAACTTCATTTAATTATAACAATAATATAAAGAATTGCAAGAAAGCATATTTCATTCATGTTATATAGTAAACATAGTACCAGAAATTTGAATCAGCAAAATAATTGCGAGCGAATAGTTCATTCGAGACATCACGGATCAAATTGGAATATATTATTAGGCTGTAGTATAGGAATGATCCATTCCTATACGAGATTACCTAAAAACCTTAAGTTATAGAATTCGACCTTATTCTTATTAAGTAATGTTATTAAGCATATATTGATAACTCATAACTAACCCACTAACAACATGTTGACTATTACACATTGTTTAGCCCAAGATAACCTTGACACACAGAACAGGGTATCTCGAGGTAGTTATTGAGGAATCGATGTATATGCTAAAGACTAGAGTATGTAGAACAATAACATGAACATCACAGTAGATTATAATATATATATAGTTATGTAGGATTCAGTTACATATAGTTATATCATAATTATTCATATAAGATATTGATGTAAGATTGTACTATTATTATGTAGAGCGAGGCATTATGTCGTAATGGCGTCGAGCTCTACAATTAAGTAAAGTGACTCTTTTATAAGTGATATGTTTCCAACCCCTATACCTTCAACAGAACCACGGGTCAGGTTAGGGCAAACCGCCCAACGTTAAGACCTTTTCTTCCTTACACCAGTAGTGCTCAGGAATAATGCCATCTACACGCGGGAGATGACGATCTATGCAAATTCACTCTTTCCGCATCTCTTACGAGATTCAGATAGAAAACTATCTATTGAAAGTTGTATCTGGTCAGTAGCGTAAATTACTTCGAAACAATATGTATTATTTATCAGTTGTTGAGAGTGAAATGAGATATCGTGAAGATTATCGTAAGGTTGTAAAACTGTCATCGGTCAGAGATTTTGTCTTCGGAATGATTCATTGCGTAAGCGGCCATATGTACATCAGGACTCTCAGAATGAACAAATAGATAATCAAACCTGACGCTGTTTACTGTTTAGATATGTTTCACTTTAAGCTTTTATTCAACGATAAGATCTAACAGTATATTGTTGGAATTCATATGTAGGCCTGTCGAGGAAACTTTTTCAGTCGAAACATTAATGCGACATAGTCTAGGAGCCAGAGCGATATTGATGGTCTGAACATTAACCCGATGGCACTATGGTTTATCGTTAGAGGACGGTTCAATGATCAATTCATCTCACGGATCGAATTTTCCCCGGCTGCTAGATCTCGAGATACAGCATCCGCATTTTTTTTGACTGGAGGTTAACCCTTTCCAAGTTGCGGTTACTTGAAAAGAATGCCATTCTTATACACTTCCCCTATGTGCCATCATTTTTTATTGTGTCCGTTTATCAGACCGACCAGTTAAAATTGGACCGAAAATGGACTGCAAGTTAGCCAATTACTCGGAAATGAACCGATAACTTTTGATGGCCTAGGGTATGTTAACAATTGCCAACACCGATGAACATTTTCCACCTGGTTTGGGGGGGTTAACTTGCAGTTCATTTTCGGGTCAATTTTATTTGGTTGGCCTGATGAACGGACACGATAAAAAATGATGGCACATGGTGGAAGTGTATAAGAATAGCATGCTTTGTAAGTAACCGCAACTTGGAAAAAGTTAACCTACAGTAAAAAAAAAATGCGGATGCTGTATCTCGAGATCTAGCAGCCGTGGAAAATTCGATCTGTGAGATGAATTGGTCACTGAACCGTCCTCTAACGATAAACTATAGAGCCATCGGGTTAATGTTCAGACCATCAATATCGCTCTGGCTCCTAGACTAACACGGTTTTAATTGAATAGAAAAAATCGTGCTGATAACAACAATTTTCTAAACCACGAGGTCCACTGTTATAAACAACAGTTAATTGTAAATTAATTGGACAATAGAGCGAAAACGGTATATCAAACACGAAAAATCTTGAATTGATAACGAAGGTCTTATCTACGTACGCGACGTTTGAGATGACGACCTTTTATCTTGAACCGATAAATTGTTATCAGCATTTTGAACAACAAACTTTTTCTCTGCAACTGATTGATATTTATTATTTGATAAAAATATTTCAATTTGTCCACATTAACCAACAATTTCTTTTTTCATTCATCTTGCATATTTTGCAACTGTTTAAGCAATCAACCTGGTATATTTATCAATGGAGCGGTATCCTATAAAGTTTGTGGGTCTACAGAACCCATGTAATTGATTAATATTGATACGAACTACCATCTCGATATAGTCCTGCCCTGAAATTTTAATTTACATTTGTTCATGAACAAATGGATAACTAGGCTAGGAACATCGTATGTAAATGCGGTCTTCGGCTTTGAAGGAGTTTGGAAGAACATACATTTTGAGCTGAAGTTGACTGTGAAATAAATTATAAATTAGAATAAGATAGTTATATGAATGGGACAATAAAAACACTTGGTAAAGTTTCATAGTATTTATTAAAGACAGGTGTTATAGTCTCTTCTATACTAAAGTTGCTATGTGTACTAACAGTGCGCTACCTACTCTTTGTGTAAAACAATAATATAAATAAATTGTTCTCATGGTTAATTTCCTGAAAAAGAACTAGTTATGAACACTATTTTCTCATCCTGGGACATATTTTCGATACCTATAGGTAGCAAAAAAAAGGCCAAAGTAATAAAAAAATCGACAAAACCGATTTTGATTATTTTACTCAAATCGTTTCTAGGAGTCATTTAAAAAAATGTTTCCAGTTCATTTTTTCATGATATTCATTCTAGCACGAATTCTCTGGAGCGTGGTAGTTCGAATCTGGCACCGGAATTGTGATCAGCAACCCCAAAAACCCCCGAGTAGGAAATTCTGACCTATTTTGCCTCCATTTGGCTATTTTTTCAAACAACCTTGATATTATCTCCTGAAAAAGCATTCAAAAAGATGCATTTTCCTCGGTTCTGCCGATTTTTTTTTCGACCTTTCCTGCTTTATTTCCTCGACTATTATGAGACTCCACACTACGACTTCAGTGGACAGAATACGACCGCCAAACGCTATAATAAATAAGTTATTGACAATTTGAAAACCAAAATTGCCCTCGTTGAACCAAAGTACCTACTATTTCAACTGTTTCTTCCAATTCTAACAGCATTTCCAGATTGGTTATTAAGAAATAAAGTGACGGTGATGTCTCGCTGATAATAATTGCCAATGTCTACGATTGCAGGTGTTCAACGGCTTTCCTCACCCTCATATTTCCTGAAAATAGGATACACATATGGCGGCTATACTCTAACTCTAGAATGATTTTTTATCTAATGCTTTGTAAACTCCAATCTGTTTAATCCACATTTACTTTTGAAACAATTAGGTATCTGGAAAAGAACATGATTTCTCATACCAACTTTACAGCTTTCAGTTTAGAAGCGTATCAAAGCATCAGCATAAATTATGAAATCATTCAAATACAATATAATAAAACTTCAAGAAATTATTATACTTACTTTCATTATACTAGCTTTTACTTTCAAATGAGGTAGCGGTAACAAACTTTTTGATAATCTATTCCAAAAGGCATTGATGCTTCATTGAATTATAAGATGATGAATCACTTCTCATCATCCTCTAATTCAATCTTAGACATGAAGCACTCATGGGATGAATTAGGAACTCAATTCGAATAATACAATTTTCGAAGATGTTTTGATGTTATCATATCATTCATTTCCTGATTCAAAGCCTTTCAGAGCTTCAAGCTAGTATTTTTCTGACTGATTTTATGTGTAAAGCCCTGGACACTAAAGCACATACCTTGGGCTATTTTTTTTTGAAGAAACGTAAAGTAACATGTTTTGCTGGTTTCAGTTAGGTACTTATAAGTTTCATATCCTAACATGCTATATCGTTTGTTACAGATATACGGAAAACGCAAAATTGAAATCTGCCTTATTCAGAGACCAGCCTATAGATCCTTTGGACAAAGCAATCTTTTGGGTAGAACACGTCATTCGCTTCAAAGGAGGCGCACATTTGAAAAACGAAGGAATCAAACTGACATGGTACCAGAATGAAGGTTATGATGTCTTCATCTTTATCCTTTCCATTTTTGTGATTATCGTTCTCATAAGTTACAAAATATTGAAATTTGTGTACGTTAAATTGTCTCAAAGAATCAAAAAACCCAAAGCTAAAACCAGTTAGTCAAGAAAGATCAGAATCATTTTGGATAGAAGAAATTAGCTGCATTCTAACCATTCCTTTATCAAAACGCTGGTATTGATTTATTTTGGAATAGTTTGGAAGACAAGCACATTTCATCTAACATATACAGTTATTATGATGATTTTATTGATGATTATGTATTTTAGGTGAATAAATTAAATATATATTACTGATTTGAATCCAACACCCAATCACATGTTTTCAATAAAAATACAGCGGCTAAAAAAATATTCAGTAATGAGTTAGACCACCGAGATTGATTATGTATTATTTTCTCGGTGAGAAACATTTCGAATCAAACGAATAATGTCGCCTTGGGATATATCATTCCTTGCCTCGTTATCGGTGTGATTGTCTAGTGAATGGAGTAAATTACCTAGTCTGGTACAGGTTATATCCCAGACATGTACTATATGTGAGAGATCGGGAAAAACGTGAAGGCCATGGCAGCATATGTAC
Source organism: Endomychus coccineus (assembly GCA_958510875.1). NCBI lineage: Eukaryota > Metazoa > Arthropoda > Insecta > Coleoptera > Endomychidae > Endomychus > Endomychus coccineus. The sequence continues at coordinate 51,178,401 of OY294068.1, read as the reverse complement.
AGGATTTTTCTGTACCTATATTTTTGAACCCCAATTACAGGGTAATTATTAGAAAGTTATCAAAGAATCATAAAGACAAACCTATATTTTTTTCTGAATCATCAGAATTGTTTGTGAAAAAAAAATGCATTCCCGGCAATAAACAATTCGAAATCAACATACAAAACCAGGTACCGTTAAATGTAGTCGAGTTTTATGGGACACTTCCACCGCTCTGATTCATAATAATACTTCCAAATAACATTTGAAAATGTTATTATCGCCAGTCTGAAAAGCAGTATCATTGAAAATCATTTAAACATTGATACAGTTAATCTAGAAACGTATAATATAGATCAACATACTTTACAAACAGCAAATTATCAATTTTCCACTTGAATATATGCAGTCATTTTGATGAATTAAACATTCTTCTAAACTCTTTTCAAAATCATAATTTCGAAATTATAATACTAACTGAAACATAGCAAATAATATTCAAGGCTATAATTCTTTCTATAATAATCTTTTGAGATATGTTAATAACATTTTATGCAAAAATATTGAGAAACATTTGACATATTTTTAATATATTTCAGTTTGTCTTTACGCAAAAATGCTTGTATTCTACATTGTCAGAACTAGATTTTTTCCAAATCCAAAGATGTACATATGGTTCGGTTTTTACCAAAATAGATTAGAAGAAATGGATAAAAAGTGTTCCTCTTGGGGTAAATACATCTTTCATTTTGTAGGCTATGAAACAACGGATGAAGTATTAGATTACATTTGATAACTGTCATTGTAAATTTGTGAAGTTGAGTTTATTTAATTTTCTTAGGAAATTAAGATATATTTAACTGAAAGAGAAATTGTTGGAAACGGTGACAGAAAGCGCATTTATGCTCAGGTTTGTCGAGAATTTAATAAAGTACATTTGAATAAAAACCTCACTAGGTAATAGTTCCAAAACGATGGAAATATTCAAGGATACAGGCAGTGGCAGTAGACAATGGTCAGTGCAACAATTAGTTTTAAACCATAACATGTCGACAACGCTCAGTCTGAAAAATAATCAAAAAGGCTTCACAAAATAAAGTTACTGCAAGAATCGAGGGATCATAGAATAGAATTTTGCGAAGTTATGATGAAGAAAATAATGATCCAAATTCTGTTTCAAATATTTTTTACACGGATGAAGCAATATTTTGTTCAAACTATCATGTTAAAAGATACAACTGTAGATATTGGGCTGATACTCATCTGCACTAGATGGATCAAGTTTCATATACAGTATTCCCGAAGAATAAATATGTAGATGCTATTAAGCGGCAACGATATTGTAGGATCTTTTTTCATTGATGGAGATTTAGATCTATTGAGAGAAAATATTATCTCTCAATATAGGCATCTGTTTTCAAATTTATTTAATCAAAACCAGGAAATATAGTTCCACGAAAATGATGAGCCAAACAATAATAACTTGAATCGAAAGCATCGTCTAGTTATCGCTAGATAAAGTACTGTCGATACGCGCGTTTATCACTCCCATCCTATCCCCATCTTTGTCAAATATTTATCATTAAATCTCTTGAGCTCAACTTGCAAATTTGAAATAAAAAAACACAATTATAATATATATGGTACACTATGGAATAATCGTTGATTCGTTGGCTGCTCAATTGAAGTTCGGAAAAGACCCCGAAACTTCTGAAAGTACACTTTTCCTGAATTAAAAATAGTAATTATAAGGAAAAATCTTGTACTTACATCAGGTTTCACATATATTTTCTATGCGGACAGGCTATGAATGATCTTGTTTGATGAATTTTAGTAATCAAATCTGAAGATTTTAGTAGAAGACTTAGACGTGTTTTTGACATCTACGATTTTCTTATAGTAAACAAGTAATAGAAATTCTCCGAATGAGCAAATCTTACGATGAAAAAAATGTTTCAATCATATACATACAAAAGTTTGGAATTGAGGGTACGAATTTGATAGTCTTGATCATAGGTAATTCGGTCGAGAACCAACCAATCGGATGCTGAAAGGGTATTTGAAAGTTCAGGGTGGAAGCCAAAGAAAGTTATATTGATGAAATTGATCTCGCGTCTAGTAATTTTGATTATTGAATATTTCAATTTATTGCATTATTACATTTAAGCTACTTAACTGTTATCTGACGTGTTCTACGCCACATATGTAAATTTGAACGAATAAACGATATCTATCTATCTATCTATCTATCTATCTATCTATACTACGTATAATGAGGGAAGTGAAAATTAGTAACAATTTTATAGATAAACAAATTGAATTAGGCCATACATACAGTCTAACACCTCAGATTTCCAGAAAATGTTCAAGTCCTCAAACATGAACAAATTATCAAAATGTACCCAAAGTGTACGATATTTAAGAATCCAACAGTTTGGGGGCCTTGTACCCTCGTGCCCGAAGTGTATTATATGTTGACCTAAACTATGGCTTGGACTTTGGGTACGTCCCCAAAGTGTGAAGGCACTGGCGAGGCAGCAAGCGTCGCGAATCTAGTGGACGGATGGATTTTATTTCTATCGGCGTTTAGCCACCACACCGCGCCGCCACCATCACACACTAAAACGTACAGTGTTGTAGACTATCAAGCAACATTGTGCGGATAGGATTCGAGACCTGGGCGTGGTAAGGAGAAATTTGGCCAAACGGGTTAGACGCATCAGAGAGAATTCCTTGTTTCGCTATAGCCCGCCTCGGCTTTTTGAATCTCCACCTCCTACAATTGCTGCCCCCTCCCTACTGTGGAGGAAGTCGAGCAGTTCTGGAAAGGAGCGTACGAGTCACCGCGTCCAATTCACCCAAGCACCCCAGCCCTAGCACACTTCGAAATGTTTTGTGCTGAACGTCAACTTTCGCAAACAGAAGTGTGCGAGGCAGTTGGCGAGGATGAGGTTCGACAAGCTGTTATCGGTACCAAAAACTTTGCTGCTCCCGACCCTGACGGCATTAACATATGGTGGTGGAAGAAATTTCCTCCCACTCACCGCCGTCTGACCAGAGTCTTTGACTCTTGGCTTGAAGGGGAGCGGCAAATTCCAAGCTGGGCTGTCGAGGGGTACACAGAGCTACTTCCAAAGAATTGAGGACTTGTCTGATCCCAAGAACTACCGGCCGATCACTTGTCTTAATACCTGCTACAAATGTATTTACACGTATGTTGCATGTTAGGTTGTTGAGATCGATCAATAACATCAGCGAGCAGCGTCGGGCAAAGGAAGGCATGTAGGGTTGCCGGAAGAACCTGGTGATAGATAAATCTATCACTCAGGACTCCATACTCTACAAGCGCAACCTTTCCATGGCCGGGATTGACTACCGCAAGGCATTTGATTCAACATCACATGAGCTATTATTATGCTTGCTCCAATGCCTTGCGGTATCGACTAGTGAGATGCATGAAACAACTGTTGCCAAGTCTTGGCCGAATTGGTGACATTCAAGAGGGGTGTTTCCCAAGAAGACTCCTTGAGTCCCCACTTGTTCAATATCTCATTGCTGCCGCTCTCCATTACGTTAAGACGGAATCGTGAATATTACTCTGGACCACCGAACGACCGAGAGCATCATATCACCCATTTATTCCTCTTGGATAATCTGAAACTGTCTCGGTCTTCCTCGGTCTCCGATGTGAGCGCGGCTGACCTCAGGTAGCCGAAGGTCAGCTTGGCTGACAAGCCGGGCGTTTCGATCTTTCAGTAGAAAACACCGTGTATCGGCATATCAACATGCTGCGGAGCAAGATTTTATGCAGCTTGCCAAGATGGCGTAATCAACACATTGGTCTATCGCCGCAACGTGATGTGTGTGTAGGTTCCTGATGTCCGCACGCTATACCCAGTTCACAATGACGTATTAGTGATTCCGATTATTGGTGTTTTGGGCGGAATTTTATTTGGTTGCGTCCGACCTGTAAGAACTCGCTGCAGATCTTGATAGACCGGATGCAGAAGGCAGTCATTCTGGGTTCAATAAGAGTACTTATTTTCTGAAATAAGAATGTAGTATTCATATTGTCAAATGCTAATGTTAAATCGAAGGATAGTAATAAAATTTTTTATTTGTTTTCAGCTAAAGGGTAATTATTTTGAGCATAACCTGTGCAGACTTTTCCGTAGACTTATTTGTCCTGAAATCATATTGGGTATCTGCTTATCCGCAGAGATAAATTTCTTCACTCTAACCATTTATTTATACATGATAATTACGATTGTATTTATAGTTTGAAGTGAATAACATTTATTTCTGCTGTACCTATTACATTTGAGGATATCAATAAATGATTCAATGTTTTCGAAACTTACTATAGAAGATCTTCCTTATTTGCGCATTCCGCATTTCTCATATTTCGAACATGAATATGCAATATCTATCTATATACACATTCTTACAACATACATTGAATCGTACCAGTACCTCAACCCCCTATTCACTTTGATATTTCGAACGAATCAACGATTCAATAGTTATCTGCTCATCACCATAATGTATTTAACAAATCTCAATATTTACTAATCATGATAACATATCCCTTTTCCTGTATAACTTCATTTAAAATACTTATTGATTTTACGTTTAAGCCTAATATCTAATATGTACATTAAAAGATCAAACTAGCGTAGTTCAAATAATTTAATCTCATGGTTATACTGGTAAAAAGAAACGGGTTAGTTTAATCCTAAGCTCGGATCGGCCAATCAATTTTCAGCACGTATAACAATTAGGTTATATTTGACATTTTGTGAACATGCATTTCTTTAGGTGAGTTTGAATCAGCTTGAAAACATAGTCTCCCTTCTATTTTGATTGATATAATACCTATTAGTCTAGGCGCACGGTCAAAAATTGTTGAAAATTTGATACGGCTCATTTTGATGTTACTTTATGTTTTTTGGAGTGCTGAATACGGGAAGAATAGTTAAAAAATTCTATCGCTGCAGCTCGAAAAGTTATGGCCATTTTTTTGCCAGATTTTGTGGTTATTTAAGTTTTTTTCAATTAATTTGAAAACGAAGGCTTTAATCGAATATACACCCAAAATCAAAGCTGTAGATAATTGAAATACGTCTCGAATGAGCGTTGAGGGTTATGGCCCGAGATAAGGTCCATTTTGTGAATTTTTATGGTTTTTCAAATATTTTTTTTTGACCAATACTATCTAAAAAAACCTTCAAATGACATTTTGATATAAATGCCTAATTATCCTGAGGTTAGGACATTTCGGATAAAACAAATTTTAGGTGCTGATAGACCTTATTCGTAGGCGTATTTTGCGCATCTGCACATCTTTTTTGCTCCAGTCAAAGTCGAGGAAAATGTGTTTGGGCCCCTCCAAGGCCCAATTTTGGGTCTATCATCAAAATCCAAGAACCAGTGTAATCTAAAGCGATCTAAATCCAAAAATGTGGCATAGCTATCATAGAAACAAATATAAACCGAGTCTTTGACTATATACTATATACGTCATCATCATAAGGAGATGAAGTAGAAGAATATAAGAGATAAAATAATAATAATAATAGTAAAACACGTGGCAGCATGATGATGCAGCAGCTGTTGTTTATAATACCATATCATTATGGTTCTCAACTATGATCGCATTTCCAATTTTCAAATGTACGCGTCATTTTGAATATTGTGGCTACTTCCACAGATCGTACTTCAGAGACTGATGGTGAAGATAAAAATACAAAAATAAAACAAAATCAGGCAAGAAAACGTAAATGTCATTAATTTATTTAGGATAATTAAAAAGATTGTAACATTACAGTTTTTGAATTTTTCCTCTCATGCGATAATGTGAAAAAAAATATACGTATTAATGGATTATCATCTAGTATGGATTATTATGTATGTATTGTTATGATTTCATTTCCTAAACAACAAAAATGACAAAATTAGAACTTACCGAACATTGAAAATCAGAAAAGATTAATAAAAAGATATTATATGGAATTAAAAACAATATTAAAAGTTAAATAATAGTTAGTATAATATAATAAACAATGTAAAACATAATAAACAACAATGTAATTAGAATTAGAAGTGTAAAACAAGAAAGTAACCGAAGCAAATAAATAATTTCTACAAGTCAAGTAGTGTTCCAAGTCTCTGAACAAAGCTTAAAGGTTACAATAACCTACAATTCATAAGTAACATCGAACGATAGCCAGCCTTCGATAAAGTTCCAAACATCATTAAAGAGTTTTGTATCTTTAATAAAAAGAATAAAACTAAGTTAACAATTTTCAACAGTGATTTCAAAAGAAGTAACCAAAATAGTTTACCTGTGTTTATTGTGTATAGCAAAGAAATTGTGTACGGTTAAAGTGAATTATCAAATTAAATAAGAAGATCAAGCCAATTGAACATCGCCTACATTTTAAAACATATTCTTGGATATAAACTAAACGTAAGTTTATTTATTATTTCTCCATTTTATTATTATCTGTCTGTAAATCTGAAAGAAAGATTGTAGATTATAACTTTGTAAACAAATATTAATAGTAAATAATTTTGAGCTTAGATCATAGATCTATATATGAACATAACATTAAAAATTGATACCAGAGATAAATTAGAGTCATAGAAATTTAAATATAAAAGTTTTTAACATTCAAAGAACATTGTGTTTAATTCCATAGATATAAAATAAAAAGGTAAAAGTTTATTATTCAAATCAAACAAACATTAATAAGATTCAAAATACAATAAGGAAGCTAGCCGGTAGAATTAATAATAATTCATAATTAAATAATAAACTCATAAGAGTTTAGTTAATAGTATATATTATAGTGTAGTATGTAGTTATTGTTTGAATAAGCCAAAAGAAAATGAATAAAAAAATTAACAAATTCATATATAATATGTGTTGATATTGATTTAATTTCACAGCAATGTCGTCATCAGTAGAGGTTGTAGAGCATTGAATTCAAAATGGGTGGTTAGTTATTATTTTATCTCCAAATGATGAAAAGTTATGGCAACTTGAAATTTTCAAGATTTCGGAAAAAAGCTTTCTCGTTAGTCAAAAGTGACAAATATCTTTGTATGCTTTGTTAGCTGTATTACAGCCTTCTGTAAATTTAAGAAGACTGTGGCTCATAATTAAGAAGCTTGTAACATAATAGTTTTAGAATTTTTCCTCTCATGTGATAATGTAAAAAAAAGTATATGTATTAATGGATTATCATGTAGTATGGATTACTATGTATGTATATATTATAGTATAGTATGTAGCTATTGTTTAAATAAGCCAAAAAAAAATAAATAAAAAAATTAACAAATTCATATATAATATGTTAATATGTGTTGATATATATAAATATATACATTTTTTTCTCAAACAACCTATATTCCTATCCTATATATATATAGAATTAATAATGTTTTTATTTTTCATAAGTATTCAATTATAACAAATTATGAAATCAATTATTTAAAAAAATTACCTGGACTGTCCCGTTACCGGGTCCTTTACCTTGTTATGTTTTGAAATAAAACTTCTTATACAAGTTACTTATTCTTATTTCTGAAAATTATTCAAATTATAACGTTTAAAAAAAAAGAAATTCAAACTTGTATCCTTAATAAATGTAATCTACTTTACCGACGAACGTTTTATTTGAAAAAATAGTACCCGACGAGATTTTTTGTTTGTTTTTGATTCGGTTTCTATTTTATTCTATGATATCTAGGAGGTCACATTTTTATATTTAGATAGAGACATCGCTTCAGATTACACTGGTTCTTGGTTTTCGATGATAGACCCAAAATTGGGCCTTGGAGGGGCTCTAACACATTTGAATCGGAATCTAGACTTTAACTGAAGCAAAAAAGATGTGCAGGTGCGCAAAATACGCGTATGAACCAGGGCTATCAGCACTTAAAATTAGGTTTTATTCGAAATTTCCTAACCTCAAAATTTTTCCAATTTTCTGAGATCATCTTTTTTGAAAGATGAGTTTAAATTCGGCATTTATAACAAAATGTCATTTGAAGATTTTTTAGATAGTAGTGGTCAAAATCTACAATATGCGTGTATCCTCAATAAATGTAATCTACTTTACCGACGACCGTTTTATTTGAAAAAATAGTACCATACGAGATTTTGTTTTGTCTTTGACTCGGTTCACATTTTTTTCTATCATAGCTAGGAGGTCACATTTTTGGATTTAGGTAAAGACATCGCTTTAGATTACACTGGTCTTGAAGGGGCCCAAACACATTTTAATCAATATCTCGAATTTGATTGAAGCAAAGAAGATGTGCAGTTGCACAAAATACTAGTATAAACCAGGGCTATCAGCATCTAAAGTCCCCTTTATTGAAAGATGAGTTTAAATTCGGCATTTATATCAAAATTTCATTTGAAGGTTTTTCAGATAGTATTGGTCAAAATCTATAATACTCATTTGGATTAAGATCAAAATATGTATTTTTCAGCACGCTATCGCATTTTTACGGTTTTCCGAAAAATTCGAATTTTCGCGCCAAAGACAAAGATATTGAAAAAAAAATCCAGTGAAAAGTAGAATAAAAATGCCAACTTTTATCCGGACCAATTATGATTACGATTTTTCTTCGGTTCAAAAGGAAATATCAAAAAAACCATAAAAATTCACAAAATGGGCCTCATCTCGGGCACATAACCTGCAAATGACTTCTTCTTGGGCTCATTCGACGGGTATTTTGATCATCTACAACTTTGATGTATATTCGATTAATGCCTTCGTTTTCAAATTAAATAAAAGAAACGTAAAAATCACAAAATCTGGCATACAACGAAAGAAAAATACCTTCTGATGTTTTGCAATAGGAATCTTTTTTAACTCAGGATCTCAAGTAACCCCTTCAAGTTTTGCCATTTCGCGTTAAAACGTTTTTAATGCCCGCCCCGTTTTAAATTTGAATTTAACCAGAAGGTCCATTTCATGTTTTTTTGAACGGATCGGAATAAGAAGACATATTGAAATCAATAATTCTATAAAATTGTTTTCATGAAATCAAGTTGTTGATTGATCTATCGTTGAATTCCTTTTTTAACAAAAATAAGTAATTGGCAAATCTATATGTGGAGTTATTGCGTTGTTATTGGAATTATAATTCGGTAAAATGCAACCGTCAATCAAACTGAACAAATTTCGATTTAAAAAGGCCGATCAAATCTGACTGTTTAATTCAAAATTCAAACTGCGGAGCATTAAAAATGTCGTCACAAAAAGTTCCTTTTAATAGTTTCTTGCCTCGTAGAATTATTCACTTAATTTATTTAATCTTATAAAAGAAAAAGAAGCTGTGATGCATGATGGTAGACTATTAAATGAGGTGGCTGATTTAAATATATTCTATTTAGTCATTTTGTGTAGTTAATTTAAACAAAAATACCAAAAATTATTGTATTCATAATTTTTTTACAACATATATTGTATACATAAAATAGATGTTGCCTCCTTACGATATTCTGGAAGTTATTCTAAAACAATTCAGGCAATTTACTATTGTCTGTTAGATAATAAACAAAATAATTAAAGTAAATTTTATACCAGACTCGACTCAGTATTTTCAACTCTAGATATATATTAAATGATAAGAATTTTATATATTTGGTACTGATAATGCCAACTGTATAACGTAGTTATGAACAATTAGGAATAAATTAATCAAAATTCCTCTTAATTCTTGAAATTTCATTGGGTAAATAGCAATAAGTTGCTGATTTCCAAGCAATAATAATACTCGACATGTCTTTTAGTGCTTTATTTATGTTACAAATTGTACTTACACACGTTGAAAAATGTTTAGTACAAATTATTAGTAATTGTTATCGCTCTCAATTTTAATCATAACTTGTAGAAGGCCGAATTTATATTTTACGATGATATTTTAGAGGAGTTTTGATTGATTTGATATGAAAACACAGCTGAGAATGACGTATACAAATGAAAAAACTTATTATGAATTCTAAAATGTAAATATCTCAATAGTACAGAATTAGATTTTAAAGAATGTTGAAAATGGAAGGAATATTTTTTTTAGGTATTTAAACACAGTTTTTTCCTTAACACAAAACTTACCTGTAATATAATGTTTATAAAAATTACAATTTTCAATAACGTATCCATAAATATATATATGTAGCACTCTGAATATTAATTAGTTTCCTGTTGTATTATGATGGGAATAAAACATGTGACATATATTTGTGGATATGTTGAATTTTTGTATATTATGTATATATATGTTTAATGTTTTTTGTTTTTGTTTTGAACTTATCAATGTAAAAGACTGTACTCTGTTTTTCTAAAAGTTGTTTAAAAGAAGATATATATATATATATATTAAATAGGTACTCAATTTTTTTATGCACAACATTTTTTAAATAACTTTTAAATGTGAATCTTCTAACTTTCTGTTGTGTGTGAATCTAAGTTTTGCAGCTTTGGAAACATATATGCTTCAAAAAACAACTGTCAATTTGGTTCAAATTCAAATACCCATAAAAACAGTGTGTCCAATTTTGCTTATTTATTATATAAGGTTCATATTATTATATTTTGAATATGAAAATAAAACAAAATACCAAAATGCTTGTTTTATTAAAACACCCTATTTACTGACAATGTGGAACGAAACGTTTGAACAAATATGGCTGATGTCACGCCACTAAAAATGGCGTTACGGTTGTGTTACTTCGTCTACCACCCAATAGATGGCGCTACGATTGTGGCGCCATCTATTGAACAGTAGCTGAACTAAACAAAGAACCGCAGCGTCATCTATCGGACAAAAGCTGAACTGTTGGTTAGTTCAGCTACCACTCAATAGATGGCACTACGATTGTGGCGCCATCTATTGGATAAAAGCAGAATTAAATAAATTACCGTATTCAGCGCTCCAAAAAACATAAAGTGACATCAAAATTAGCCGTATCAAATTTTTCATGAATTTATGACGATTTTCGTGACCGTGCGCCTGGACTATATGCAATATAATTAGATTTTGTTAACAGTTCAACCAACTATAAACCAATAAAACGAATCATATTAAATTTAAATAAAATAACTATCAAAAGGTTGATTTCAGAAATTGAATAATCAAATGTAAAATAATAAAACGTACTATCTGTGTCAGTGTTAATACAATGTAACATTTGTTTGAAGAAGCTACGGTGTTAGCGAAACTATAGTTACATTTAGATTTCTTCTATTCCCAATAGCTTTTGAGCTAGGCAATATCGCAAATTTCCGAAAAGCGCTCTGTTGCCTCATTTTTTTCGACAAAATTTGTTTCTAGTGCCTCAGCCCTTAATTTCACAGCAGCTGTCGTCATCAGTAGAGGTTCTAGAGCATTGAATTCAAAATGGGTGGTTAGTTATTATTTTATCTCCAAATGATGTTATGGCAGCTTGAAATTTTCAAGATTCCAGAATAAAGCTTTCTCGTTAGTTTAAGGTTACAAATAGCTTTGTATAATTTGTTAGCTTTATTATAGCCTTCTGTAAATTTAAGAAGGCTATGGCTGTATATTGTAACATGTAACATTCCAACTGAGAACGTGCCAAATTTGAGAGCCTGTTCAAAATATCGAAGCGTTCGTGAAAAGTTTTCCGGAAACCGAAAATGCAGAGCATTCCGGTAAAAGACAGCGGTCCGAGCAGCAGCGCGTGACCTCAACCGTGTAATATATGGCTCAATCAGTTATGACAGTACAGAGCCAACGTGAATCTCGTGATCTTGTTTCTAATGAGCACTACTAAAGCAGGGTGATTAGCCTGCTGAGGTTAAAATTCCAGACGATAGAATGGAGACTCTTCAAGCATCAGACGATGCTGAAGTCTCGATTGCTACAACAGTCAATGAAAAATCAAAAGCAACCACATTCATTGATGAAGACCTGGAAGTTCTCATAATGTCAGGAACAAAAGCTAAAGACAGATCCCTCAACCTTCACCGCACACGTTTGCCAACTCCTTAACTAAGATCAAATCTGATATAGTATCTCTCCTTCTAGCTGGGGATACCTCAAAAGAGCATTCCTTCAGAAGCTATAATCAGGTTCAGATCTGGCTAGGATACGAGGTAGCAGAGAGCGCCAGGCAATCAGCTTGTTCCTGTGCTAACTGAAAACCTCGCAGTACCGGAAGGAATTTGAGAATGTTTTTCTCCCGGTTCACCTAAGCAATGGCAAATGTGGATACAAGCAAGCCTCAATGAATTGTTCTCCTTTATGCCAAAACTGCCAGGGGAATTGTCGCAGTGTGTCCACATACTTTGAAAATATGAAAACTGATGTGGGACAGAATTTAGATGAAGAAAATGAGGCATTAGAACAACCTCCTGAGCCTACTGATGGAGAATTCGCCCCGAGAGAGCCAAAACAACAGCATTTTGCGATATTTAAAATTGATGATAGTATAGTTGGGTAATGTCTTTGCCTTTACATGTACATGTATTATTAAATGCAATTTTAACCAATGTTACTGAGCATTCACTCAGGTCTCAGGTTTCACGGTGTAATTACACAATAGACAGTTCGCATGAAAAGATGTATGCCTTAACTCTTTCGGAATCTCGGAATTTGTTCGAAAATTTTAAATTAAAAATATGACAAATAGTAACTCATTCTGAGGAAACTTAATGCTGTAAAACTAAAAGGGCTGAGGCGCTGGACGGATAGTTTGAAGAAAAGTGTGAGGAAAAAGAGTTTTTCTAAATTTTGCCATTTTCCATAGCCGATACCTCAAAAGTTATTTCATAAATTCGGGAACTTTTAAGTATGTTCACAGTAAAAAACTCTCTCCCCAACCATACCATCTACATCCTCCTTATTGACTGGACTATTGAGACAAATCGAAAACTATCCAAATATTCTATCTATAATACGAAGACAAACATATATAAGAACAAAATTCAAAAAATCCATGGTTACTCTATGGTAATTTAACATTATGATCAAATGAAAAAATAATTACTTTGTTGTTTACCACTCTTAATAACAACATGAAAACGTTAGTAAAGAATTATTATCAAACAGATACAAATGAAGTATGAAGTAAACAATAAACAGTTCAAGTATAAATAGGAATTAAAGTACAATAGGGTTAATGAGATAATAAGTAGGATTAAGAGGATATCGGGAATTCCAAAATAAATATATCACGGGAAAAACTCAGTATAAATTAAGGAAAAATTTGTCCATTAGTATAATTATTATTTCAAATTCCAAGAGTGCTTTGAAAGACAAAGGAAAATATTACTTTGGTGTAGGTCGTCTAACTGATCATCATTTAGGATATTGTTGTAGGAGTTTTTGACATCTTTATAAATCTCTTCCATTGATTCCAATGTATTAAAAAAATTATATGAACATAATCAAATTAAATACATTAGAATCAATAAATATTTGTAAAGGTGTAAAAAAATCCTATAACAATATCCTAAATGACAAGTTAGACCTATACCGAAGTGATCTTTTCCTTTTTCTTATGAAGCATTTTTATCATAATTCTTAGAATATTAATTAATAATTATCCCAATCCACAAATTGTGTCTTAATTATCACTGTATTTTTTGGGATCTACCTCTTTTGAAATTTCCGATGAACCCTCACTCTTAATTATAATCTCATTATACCTATTGTAAGTTCCTATTTAAACTTAAACTGCTTATTGTTTACTTTCACTTTTGTATCTTTTTGATAATGGCGGTGTTGAAACTAGAGTAACATTTTCATGTTATCATTAAATGTGGTATAAATACAAAGTGACAGTTTTCTTCCATTTGATCATAAGAATATAATTCATTATACAGGATGTTTCACAATTTATGCGAACAAATTGAGGAGGAAATTCCTCTGATGATATTAGGGAAAAACTTTCGTAGAAGCAAGGGTCGAAAAATGCCCTCTGAGGAGGGAATGATGAATAACGATTAAGTATGTCTGCAAACAAAAATATTAAATAATATCACGAAAGCCTAAAACTGGGAAGGATCGTGAGGTGAGAAATACCATAACATTTTTGTACACAATTTTTTCATAAATGACTTTAAGCTGAGGATGGCGCCAAAATATTGATAAATTTTTTTTCAGGAATGCAATAAGTTTTTTATATGAAATTATTAAATGCTATTTTGGCGTAATATCGACCAAATTGAATTTTCATCATTGCCGTCTCTAACAGGCAGAGGAGATACTTTTTTTAGTAACATTTTGTAATGACCCCAATTTTTCGATAATTTGATTTCGTAATGACTCCCTGACTAAATTTACACAAGGAAGGTACTTTTTCTGATTTGCCATAGAGAGCTCACCGTATGCGGTAAAAAGAGATGTGAAAGATATGCTGCAAAATTTGAGGAGAAGGAACAAAGTACGCTTATTTAGTTTGACTTTGTAACATCATATTTGACATTTACTTCGAATCTGATTATCAGTAGCTTACCAAGGTTTTTTTTTGTTGGGAGGTGGTTGAAACCCTTTATGGGCACCTTATGGGCCTGTAACATCCCATAAGGTAGTGTGAGAGTCCCTGAGTTCGAGATTAATCACCTCATATATGAGATATGAACACTCCACCTCATGTGGCAGGCTTGATTCTGCAACCAGGGCAGTCTCGATGTCACTTAGACTTGACGGTCCATTGTATCTTGCCTCACTACTTTCTCGGGCCATAAAATTCCGCAGTCGCTGAGATTCGAACCCGCGAACGGCAACCACAGTGATGAGAATATCGATGTTTCTACCACTGAGGTACCTGGCTGTAACAATACAGAAATTTCTGCTATCCATTTCTATTACGGAAAAGCATGGCATTGCAGCTGAAGCGAGAAGCTTGCATCAAGAGAGCTTCCCATCTGGTCATGTACCAGATAAAACCTCCATGCGTTTGTATCAGAGTTCGAGTGAAGCTGGAACTTCTGAAAAGGGGAACAATGATTCTAAGAGACTTCGTTCCGGTATCTTTGCTATCGTAGTTCTAAAATTTTGAACACATTGTAACTACTTGTCACAAAGCAATTTTTGGTCAGATGTTTCACCTCGTTCTCGAGTAATGACGTCTTCAACTATAGAAACATTACTGTGTAATAATTTTCTGATAATATTCATATATTTTTCACAATAATGAGTTACAGTTTTTAATTTTCCGTGTTTCGTTCGTTGTCGGAAATATATTTGACTTATGTTTAAATGTTACCTATTTCCCAAGATTTTACATATAATTCATGCCTGGGTCAAAAACATTATTACATCTTATTCAGTGGAATGTTTTACTTATTTAATTTAAATATATTTCGTATTATAGAATATTCGGTATTAATTCCCGGGGAGGCCCATTCCTGTCTCTGGTTATGGTGTTGTGTCATTGTTCCGAAGAATCATATCTAGTTTTGACAGTGAAAGACAATGTCTATACATGCATCACAAATAGTTCATCAGCTCTGGTCAATAATGAAAGGCCTGCGGAAAGCTTTGTCGCAAGTGAGTATTTCAATAATATTTATTCTATATGTGATTGCATCCAAGTGAGGATTTATATATTCAGTGGAACAAATTTTGATTTCTTCAGCAAAGATTATTAGAGGGATGCGTGTAGTTCAAGACACTAGAGAACGCCTAGCAGAAGTATGTGAGTCGAGTTCGTAATATCTTAATATCTGTCGATAGGTAAAGATTCCTTCAACAATGTTTACTGGAAAAATGTTTTACTACAATCGCCACAAATTTAGTGTTGTAAACGGAAATATTCCCGCTCGGAATATTTCCATGGAAATATTGGAAATATTTCCATGTGTGTACATTTATTTTATAAAAAGGTCATACTACTAAGATGTGTATTACGTATTACTAAATGTCTTGAGTTCGGTGAATCATTATTCAATTACAATGTACAGTTTTAGCATTTTTAGCGACACCCATTCCAGAACCGTTTCTAGGTTTTCTTCAAGGGAGGCCAAAAACTTGAAATGGCAGGCATCGCCCATATTCATTACTTTAAGTTCCTCTAACAAGTTATGTAACTTTTTTTTTAATCAGCACGAGAATATTCAAATACTATTTATGTTAATAATTATTTTTATTTTTCCAAACTTTTCAAAAAAAGGATGAGGCAATCCGGAATTCGGATTATTCTATTTGTTTTTTGTTATTTTTTTCCTAGTTACAGAGAGACATTTCTACTTATTAATTATTTTCAGCCTGTTTAGAAACGCGGCAAAGTAAAAAGTTCTTCGAATTCTGTATACCACGATTGGAAATCCTGCATTCTATAGAACCTTTTGGATATAACAGTATAAATAAATAGATAACAGAATAAATAAATAGTTACACCAAGCAGATAAAACACTAAAATTCCGGCACCATTCAAGTAAATAAACACTGGAAAGAATAAATTTTGTTTGTATGTTAGGCTTATATAGTTCAATTGCACAGAATAAGTATTTTAACTTTAACAAAATAAGAGGTTAGGACTGAGAAAAACAAAACGGCAAAATAAAATATAATTTCTCATCTGGCAGTCTGGCTAGTGGCTCTAGCTACTATAGAGCCATAGAGATCATATAGCATATAGCCGTAAAGCTCGCGGTAATAAAGCTCAGTATTCATATGTTATTCGTATACACTCCTTGTAAATAAGGTAACTTTGGTTGTGCGATAACAATAAATCAGAGAGAATTCTTTGAATACGAAATACGGACCACAGAACAACTAATACCGACGACGCAGGGCTGCCATTCTAGAACACTATATAGCTTGGTATTCTCCAAAGTCAGTACATGGGATGGGAAATTGTCTCATCTGAGACTTTATGATTCATCGACCGCGCAGTGGAGTGTTATTTGTTTAAATTTTCGTTCTGCAAGTGCATCGTTGTGTATGTCTGATCACCATACCGAATAGGAAACTGTATGTCTGTGTGTCACACTTGAATATGCCGCCCCCTGAAGCTGGTTCCAGGGACAAGTGCCCCGGCTAGCTTCCCCCCCCCCCCCAATACCAGGGCTGCCCATTTTAAGAAAAGGAACATACTTAATAATAAGAAAGCAACTAAACTACTGTCTCACAACGCAAACTTAATAGTACAGAAGTTCGCGATCAAAATGAACAGATTGTTGAAGAAGATATGGGGATGAATGAACTATTGATGCTGATGATATTGATGATGATAACGAGATAAATGATGAAAATGTATCCAAAGAAAAATCATCACCATGTCTACCCCCTTGATAATGACGAGAGCGATGTAACAAGCATCATGCTTGTCTAGCTCGATTTGTGCGTGGGTCTGCATTCAGGAATCTAATTTTTCTGTTCGTATTTATTAAATTGAGTCATGGTGTTTTTCGCATAATAATTCTTTCAAATTTTTAGGTTCTTGAGTTTTGTTTTCTATAAAGTTACGAAGTGTTTTTGAAACATTTGACTTGACCACACAAAAAGCTTTAGCGGCTGAGGCGTAACTAGTATAAAGGGCCAGATTCAAGGCCAAAAAAAGATAAAGAGCTGGTATCAAAACAATAGAAAGCAATGAAATAGGAGAATATGAACTGAAAACAAATATGTCCAGTTCAATATAGAGAAAAATTTCACGGGCAAGAAATCAAATTATGTAAGACGCCCATCGATGGGTTGACCTCTCATGTTATCTGAACCATGATGCTCTGGAATGCTTAGAGAAACTGAACGAACTCGGATTATGCAGTTACGCATCAATGGGTTCCGGGACACATCGGTACGAAAAAAGATACTTTTACTGAATAGGATTGAGGCCGTCAAAGATAGTTCTGGAAAACTATAATCAGAAAAGATCTAATGACTGCAACCTAAAAAATAAACTCAGAATACTAACGGGAATTTTAACGGGAATTTTAACAGGTAGACAGGTAGGGGTAAGATTCCCCGTTTTATTCGGTGATAAAATATTGGTCAAAATGGTTTCAAATGGAGCAGGAATCATAGGATGATGACGCTAGGACAGGAAAAACGGTGGAAGTCGTGACAGACGACAAAATTCCTCTTGTTGAGCATCTCGTATTGGACGGTCGACCATTGAAGGTGAGAGGAATAGCTCAAATGTCCGGTCTTTCAGATACAAGAATTCGTCAAATCATCCACCAACATTTGGGCATGAATAAAGAGTTCTGTTAAATGTGCTCGGTCTTTTTTGGAGCTCTATGAAGAGAACCCTATAGACTTGTTTCAGACAATTGCTCAGGAGATGAAACCATGGTTGTATACCAATGATCTTTCAACCAAAAGGGAGTCGATTGAATGGAGTTGAAAAGAAGAAGCACCACGAAGAAAGTTCAGTGTCTGCCGGTAGACTAAAAATGGCCTCAATAATTTGGGATTGTAAGGGCATTTTCTTATATTTCCTTATAAAATTCGAAGAGAGCGATACCACAATTAACTGGGGGATCACGTTGTTTGTGAATACCAAGCTTGGGAAAGAATCAGATCTGAGATTTTCTGTAGAACACATTATCTTCTACCAGAAGATCTGAACAACGAAATGAGCTACAATAGACCATATGATCGCGGTGGAGGTATCGATGTTGGGCCCACTGCCATGATATCTAAACCTACACATCTCCTGGATTTCTAGTTTACCATATTAACCAAACATACAGCATTGGTCCTGTCAGTTTTTATTTTTGTGTTAATTTAAACCTCTGAAGCGCTCACAGTCAAGTATTCACAAAATCTGTAAACAAAATTTGAAAGTAGTTGAAATTTGGCATAGAAGTACCATTTTAGTAAGAGAAAATTTTTGAATAGAGTTTTCTCATGAAAGCAGTAAACAATTCCGAGAAAATTCGCCAAAAATTTTTCCCGGTTAGAGGTATGTATATCGAAAAACAAGAAAAAAAAATGGGATAAATCATCAGAGTACAAAACAAAGAATGTCTACATATTTTTCAAGTTGATATTCCCGCGTTAGCCGCTCTCCAATATATTACCATTATTTTCTGAGATATAGCTGAAAAAGCCTGTAAAATTATTCAAGGTCAATATTTCTCGAAATTTTTTTCGTGAGTAGGCTCATTTTTGTACTTTTCTCTTACTAAAATACCGCCCATCCACTTCCAAAATTGTTTCGAAACATAACATTTGGGCGCTTTACAGATCATTGATATTCCGCTATTTAATCCCAATTCCTTCAATTTTATTGTTAAGTGTGTAACTAATCTTTCTAATGTTCAAGCATTTCAGGACGAGGCCAACAATATATTTGATTGTGACATAAGCAATAACTCACCTTGTGACGGCAAATGGACACCATATCTATTAGAATCAGCTGAAGCAGGTACATTATTCATATTCATATTTGAAATTGGTACCCCACAAACAAATTATTACCCAGTAAAGAAAAATCGAAATTGGAAGCACTTACTTCGTGATAATTTGTCATGTTGACATAATGAAAGTATCTTTAATTTATCTTTCATCTCTTATATGATAGAAACACTAACGTGACTACAGTTTTGACAACCAGCGTGTCATCTTAATATGTATAAAATTTCTCGGGATATAAGTCACATTAACACTTTGTTTCATATTTTCGTCTTTGCGTACGTTTCGGGCTCACGACCTTCATCAGAAGACTTATTATGTCAAAAGTGTTTTTTTTTTAATTAATTATAGCATAAAGCGTCCATATCGCAGAAATCTCAATCAAAAATGCCCACTTCGCCGAAACGAACGAACCACGTACGATATGAACGCTTGGTGCTGTAATTAATTTAAAAAAAATATCTTTTTGAGATAATAAGTCTTCTGATGATGGTCGTGAGACTGAAACGTACCTAAAGACGAAAATATAAAACAAAGTGTTAATGTGACCTATTTCCCGAGAACTTTTATATATAATCCATACTGGGTCAAGAATCTTTATTATATATGTATCTTTTGTTATATCAATATTGTACAGAATTTCATCTCATAAATCTAGCAGCTGTAGGAAAATAATATACTCCCAGAAACAATGACAATGAAGAGAAATGGAAATCGGAAATGGATTAATGTGACATCTCGGGAAGATGATCAAATATCAGACAAATTCTTTTTGACTTGAGCTAAAAATTTTACTGATTCAACGGAGATGATAATTTAGTTGCCGAAATACGTATTCACATTCTTTAATATTCACGGTGTTGAGCAGATTTAAGACGGTTATGTTCTCTACAGTCAGCTCAAATTCATTTTATGCAATATAAAATATAACACGATTAGACCAGTCAAAAGTGTGAAAAATATCTAAAATTTTATAGATCGCACAAAAATGCAAAATTCTTTCTGCATCGTGTTCAGGATGACTTACACATCCTTAGTCAGAAAAAAAGCAGGCTCGTGCGCTCGTGATTATCTCGAGCTCTTTCAATCCAAAGTTTCTGAAATTTGGCATCAGATTTTTTTGTGTTCCGCTTAATCCGAATCTGAAGTCGGATAATGGAAAATTCGGCCCGTTTGTTGGAAAAGCCGGAAGATTTCATCAAATCTTAGCAACAAACAACCATTTTTCTCGGACTTGAGTGGTATTGAAATAATAATATGCCGTGATGTGTCTCGGAACAATTTTCTCTAAAAGAAGGAAAATTCTGAAAATTGGTGGAAAAATGTGTGTGTTGTTGTTCAACGTGTCTAATCATATGTTTTCGTGGTAGCTGAGTATTATTTTATGATCATAAAATCAAACCCGATGACAGTTTTCCAAAAAATGAAAATTTAACATTTCTGCACGAAAAACTTCAATTATTTTGTTTTTAGAAAAACTTTAGTAATTGTTATTGGAATAATAAGATACCATGATTGGTTCTCGGTACAAATTTAACGAGAAGAAAGAAAATTCTGAAAAATTGGTGGAAAATTGCGTGGTTTTCCTTCATATTTCTGCCTCGGTCCTCGTCCAGCGGGTCAAATTATAAATTTTTGTGGTCGCTGAGTATTGTTTTACGGTTATAAAATCAAAAGCAACTATAGTTCTTTGGAAACCGCCGGGAAAGGAAAATTTGTCATATTTATACGACAATCTTCAATACTTATTTTGTCTTCCGAAAAATTTTAGACAATTATTATGATAAAGAATGTCAAGTATCTTTTATTATGATATGTACAGCACCTCTTTCAAAGCAGATAAAAAAAGAGAAGATGTTTTTGAAGCATCACTAATGATGAGGCGTTCGTGTACCATAGAGTTCCTATACACAAGATCTCCATGACGTAGAATTCGGGGTTTTCCGGAAAGCTGTAGTTGCTTTTGATTTTATAACCGTAAAATAATACTCAGCGACCACGAAAACATATGATAAGACACGTTGAACGAGGACCGAGATAGGAATATGAAGGAAAAACGACACAATTTTCCACTCATTATCCAGAATTTTCCTTCTTTCAGTGAAAATTGTACCGAAACACATCACGGCATCTTATTATTTCAATACTCCTCAAGTCCGAAGAAAAATTTTGTTTAATAAATATGTCCAGGTTTTCCAGCAAATTTGCCGAATTTTCTATTTCCGACTTCAGATTCGGGTTGAACGGACCAAAAAACCTTCTGATACCAATGTAGCATTCCGCCGAGCGTTGTGTTTTTAGATAATAATAAATCTGAACTTACTCCAGATTGCTCTAGATTTAATATTTCCCAAATAAGTGAATAGGTTCGGAATCCTATATCACTCCTTGTTACACTTGAACAGCCGCCTGGGTATCATTTCAGGTAGCGTTAATACCTCATCGACGTGTTGTATGAATTTTTAAAATTGTTTGTTGGAACCTGTTCGGGTATCAGAGATCTTAGTTGATCCGTGTACCCTTAAGGTTCTTTTAAAGCTGCCACCACTAGGCGTATATTTCAGCCCACCTAGAAGCTGTTTTTGACTATGAGGAAGCGATCCCTTCCAAGGGACCGGCTCGTACAATTACCTATACTTATATCTTTATATCTATTCAAGCGTAAATTCTGAAGGACGTATTCGCTGAGAGGTGATTAGGGATTTCCAGCTAAACTTGTAAATAAAATTAAATAATAAATGTATATTGAATAAAACAAAATTAACAAAAAAAAATGATACATTAACCAACAACGAACGTTTATAAAATTAATCCAAAATTTGGTCATAGGAATGATGGCATAGATTTAAAAAGATGTCAAGTTCAGGTTGACCCCAAGTGGGAACCTGAGAAATTATCAATGTCGCTCGATCTACCCCCTTCGCCAGCGAGCGTGTTCTTGTCCATGTTCTCTTTAGAGAGTTGAAATAAATGAAGGACTAATTAGCACAACCCCGAACAGTGATCGGTTTCGCGCTCGATCACGCCGATTATTGATAAATAATGTTAAAAAAATTAAAGAATTCCTCCCTTTCTGGTAAGCTGGGGTAAACCTAACGACATTATGCTCTACAACCATTTCCCCTAAGTAATCTCCGATAAGCGGAATTTGTATAGACACTCCAAATACCCTAAATGGCAGGAAAAATTATATTAACAAATAAAACAGTGGCGGGCGGAACATGATCTGAATGGTAAATAACCACATTATATTATATTACCGATTCCGAGGTTGAAGACAATATAACAGTTGTTCTTTGGCAATCAAAATGCACTTACCCTGTTGGTCTAATAACCCCATTTCATCTCGCCCCTTGTAGAAATACTCACAAAGGATTTAAACACTCCATTTCTACATCGGATTAAATTTAGCATGATAGAAAATTGTCACAAAATGATTTTTTTAAATAAGGGTACCAACACTTTACGCGTGACGCGAAAGACGCGAACAAGTCCAGCACTGCTTTAGCCCCCAGGAATGTATAACCCTTGTTGCATTGTTAATTTAATATCTATGAATTTCTTGAACTTGATTTGTATATTCTGGACAAACATTATATTAATTGATTTGATTTAATGCAACAATGAGCATCCCTGTGGACATAAAGCAAGCTGGCCTTACCGACAAGTACCTGGTGGAGAACTAACTGAGAAGGTGGTTGAGAACTGCCTTTTTTCCTCAAAGTAATTAGTTTTTATGAAATCATTGAAGCGGGGGGGGGGGGGCACCTCACGCTCAATCTTAGAAAATATGTTCAATTTCGAATTCCGGGATCAGAACACGCCCATGAAATATAACAACAGCCAATAGGAATCTAACTAGGCGAAAGAATTGCTCTGTTCAACTCCACGTAAACTATTCCTGACTCAGGGAAAAAAAGTACCATTGACCCCGCGCCGTGCTTACGTTTGTAAAACATGGTTCATGGCTGACCGGCCAATGATACAGGAAAGTGGACTGAGGTTACCGTCGCTAGGTCTGTCTGGTATATCGTGTTCAAGATATAATAATTTATAAAATTTTCAATTTTAATTTAAATCAATATTATTCAAGGCCCCAGAACAAAAAGTAATAATCCGTCGGATTATTACACCAAATTTCAGAAACTTTGGATCAAAAGAGCCCGAGATATTCCATTTTTTATGAAAGACATTCCATTTGTTAATTGAAAATTGTTTATTAATAGTAATAATCACGACCTCCCTTTTTCCTGAATAATGTTGTGTAAGCCATCTTGAAAACGATGCAAAAAGAATTTTGCATTTACTGTAATAAAATTTTAGTAATGACCCCCCCTATTTTTTCACACTTTTGACTGGACTAGATAAAGAGCAGTGGGATCTGATGAACAACATATTTTTATCCATTCTACGCAAACTTTTAGATAATATGTATATTGAAAATACAAAATACACAGGAACTGTAAATTGCATAAATCCTCAAAATTAGTGGTAACTTGCACTAAATTTTGAAGTTTACGCTTCTAAATTCCAGGTAACTGGGGAAGAATAGAGTCTACCAGCCAAACAAAGATTGATCAACTCATCCTGGATTATAGATGGGAGAGTAAGTACCAAGTTTTTGAAATATTACTGAGCCAAATAACGATGTTACTTTACGGTAATTCATTATATTGAGAAACAAAATGAACAACACTGTTTTTACCATGTGTATTAGCACTAATTTGATGTTACAAAATCACAACTTTCATTAGCAAACGATAACAGCTCATAGCAAAAACATTGTTGTTTATTCCCACATTTCCATATATTTTGGACATCAATCTGTTACAATTTCAATTATTCGTGTTTTGTCAGGTAGACATTTTAATTAAAATTAATGCGATAAAGACGCTTAGTGCTTAGTAAAATTAGAAATCTCGCGCTTTAGTTGATGTGAATTAGTCTTCAAAAGTCTTCTGATGGTGGTCGTGAGACCGAAACGAAAATATGATAGACAAAAGTGTTGATATGATCTATTTCCCCAAGAGTTTACAGATAATTTTATGTTAAGGCAGATTTCAGGGACTTGGGTGAGGGGGATTTGCAGTATAAAGCGGAAATCTTCGAATTTTCTCAATTATTCTGTATTTTGGGATTTTTAAGCACAAACTAATTGATGTTCGTTAACTCAAGTGCCCGGAGCAATGGGAGCACTTTGCCTTGGGTACTTGAGTTAACGAACATCACTGAGTCTGTGCTTAAAAATCCCGAAATACAGAATAATTGAGAAAATTTGAGGATTTCCGCTTTATACTGCAAATCCCCCTCACCCAAGTCCCTGAAATCTGCCTCAGGGTGCAGCGTGGCGTTTTGTAATCATAAAATTCGTAATCAGCGACCCCAAATACTTCCAGGGAACAAGGTTTTTAAGTTTGTTGGTTGAAATTCGCTAATAGTCCCAAGTGCCCCACATTGCCCCACTTTGCCCCGGGCACTTGAGTTAACGAACATCACTTAGTCTGTGCTTAAAAATCCCAAAATTGCCATATAATACCTACAGAATAATTGAGAAAATTCGAAGATTTACGCTTTATACTGCAAATCCCCCCCAAGCCCCTGAAATCTGCCCCAGGGTGCAGCGTGGCGTTTTGTAATCATAAAATTCGTAATCAGCGACCCCAAATACTTCCAGGGAACAAGGTTTTTAAGTTTGTTGGTTGAAATTCGCTAATAGTCCCAAGTGCCCCACATTGCCCCACTTTGCCCCGGGCACTTGAGTTAACGAACATCACTTAGTCTGTGCTTAAAAATCCCAAAATTGCCATATAATACCTACAGAATAATTGAGAAAATTCGAAGATTTACGCTTTATACTGCAAATCCCCCCCAAGCCCCTGAAATCTGCCCCAGGGTGCAGCGTGGCGTTTTGTAATCATAAAATTCGTAATGAGCGACACCAAATACCCCCAGGGAACAAGGTTTTTAGGTTTGATGGTTGAAATTCGCTAATAGTCCCAAGTGCCCCACATTGCCCCACTTTGCCTCGGGCACTTGAGTTAACGAACATCACTTAGTCTGTGCTTAAAAATCCCAAAATTGCCATATAATACAGAATGATTGAGAACATTTGAGGATTTCCGCTTTATACTGCAAATCACACCCCAAGCCCCTGAAATCTGCCCCAGAATGCAGCGTGGCATTTTGTAAACATCAGATTCGTAATCAGCGTTCCCAAAAACCCTCGAGTAACAAATTTTGGCCAATTTTGGTTAATATTTGGTGAGCAACGATACAGTTCTGCAAAACGCAACTGCGAAATGCGTTTAGATGCATTTTTTGCATGAACAAGTGTAACCAAGCTTTTCCTGGTAAAATAAATATGGCACATTTTTTTCTATTGTGTTTCTGAAGCAAATGGCGAAAACCGCATCTCGATACAGGTTGACAGTAAAAAATGTAAGGTTTTGGTCTTTTTACGGCTATATTTCCTCGACTAATTCTATTCTTATAACGCGCCTGTCAGACATCTAGCTAGACCATATGCATGTTGCATCCGAATAATTTCCAAACTGTTGTGCGGTAAGCATAAAATAATTATCCGAAAATGGTGCTAGAACTAGACTTGAATTGAAGTAGGTACTAAAAATTTTTGTGTTAGCAGTCCATAGATAGAGTTAAGGCTGCGTGAGGTCGAACGTTTATCAGTTCCAGACAGCTGTTTAGTTTTTTCAAATTATCATTCACTGAAAGAATTATTCACACTTTGACTGATTCGAAGTTCTCAGACAGTTTCAAAGAAATGACTGTATGTCCAACACTATCCCCGTTCTTTGAAACGCGTGAGAATTTTGAATAAATGCGTTACATTGTGAATAATGGTGTTTGGATCATCTGGTACTTTACCATTTCCAAATGGGGTTTTCTATACCTCTTCTGACAGAGATGGTCGAATAGTGATTTCATCGTCCTACTTGTTCCACTGATGAGCTTATGAGAATAGCGAAACTGTCTGTGATTGATAGACGTGTTGTCACTATTCGATCTAGAGTAACTTTAACTGTGCCTAGGTAGTGTATATTCATTTTATTATTCATAGAACTGATTCAAGAGACATCAATAATGATTCTTGGGAATTTCGAAGGGAATTTCTTGGGAATTTCGAAGAAAATAATAAGCATTTGTGTTAGTGAGACCTATTTCACTAGATTGCATATTAAATTAAACACATTGAAAATTCTAAAATCAATGTATAACTGAGGAGTTACTGCCGTGAGTGAAGTAAATCAGTCGGCTAGCGAGCATCACATACTGTTAAATACAACCCACTATAGCTCTTTACATGTTTCCCTTGTAAAATACCGGGATATCAAAAATTATCTTGGTCAAGGGTGGTTGTGGAATCTAAAACGTGTGTCTTACTTTACGTTACATCATCAATAACCTATAAATTTCATACCTATTTATTTCAGTTGTAAAACAATAATGAACTACAAATTATGAAACAACGGTTTTAGTAACAAGAAAAACTAAATTACAGTAATTGTTATTGAAAATGTCCCCCGTTTTGTTCGATGCACAAGTTGACGCGCATCCTCATGCTGTGAAAACTGTTTTGCAGCATTTCTGGCGTTATGGTTGCATATTGCTGGACTATTCTTTGTTCAAGATGTTGCAAATTATTTACCGGAGTTGACGAACGTCATTGACAACTTCTTCTGTACGGACTCTTGGTCTACCAGCATCTTTTTTATGAGTCACACAACCAGTTTCGCGAAACACTTCAACACAATTTGTAAGGCACGCATACAAATTGTCCGGTAATATTGCCACGTTTGGGAAGTGCTCTCGAAAATTGTCCAAACACAAACGTTGACTGTATTGTCAATTTCCATTAACTAGCGCACCCGTTCGAAAATAGGCTTCAATCATGAAAATTTTGTGCTGTGTGGTAAGAGGCATGATTCAAAAACTGGATTAGAAAATTTCAGCACAATGACTCAACAGATTCTGACACAAGAAATAATATTCAAAAATGTAAAGTAAGACACACGTTTTACATTCCACAACCACCCTTCACCAAGATCATTTTTAATTTGTAGTTCATTATTGTTTTACAACTGAAATAAATAGGTATGAAATTTGTAGGTTATTGATGATGTCAGTGTGACTGACATAATTATTTCAAACGTAAAGTAAGACACACGTTGTAGATTCCGCAACCACCCTTGACCAAGATAATTTTTGATATCCCGGTAGTATATAGCGTCTGGTTCGCTCTAACTCACAAGACTTCCCTATACAGCGCTCATTCAAACTCAATCTGTATCTTATCTATTCGGAACTCAAATATTTTGTTTTCATTCTCCAATACTATCAACTATTTGTGTCGTAGTATAATTTAATTACAGTTTATATGTACTATTATGCGGTTTATTTTTGAATTATAGAATTCTAAATGATGACCTGACAAATCCGTCATTTCGGTGGAATATTTGTGCATGTTACAATAGTTAATAATGGCATGGGCGCCGACTTTTAAAAATTATTGGGGGGGCCTAAAAGCGATTGATGGGGGGGGGGTAAGGGTCAAGGTTGAACATGTTACTTGGATCGTCCTTTTAACGATAGTCAACAGTTTAGGTTTTGTATTGCTAAACTTCTTAAGATTTTTTTACAAATTAGAATAAAGCTACAATTACTAATGACATTACGGTTCATTGTGCATCGACACTTTTACTGAATAAAACACATGGTGGTTGTAATTCATTGAAACGAAACCTGAACACTAGTCTTAACCTTAAAATACTGATAAGATTGAGGTTACTTCACCAAGAGCAGACGACTGAAAGAATGTTTTTGGATGCCAAGGTGCCAATTTATTAAAGCGTTTACCCAGCAAATCTCATTGGGCCTAATATTCTTGGTTAAGAGATTGAGCTTAACAAGTAAAGATTTTAAAATAGCGAGAATGTAGAATGCACAGCTTAAAATGATAATTTTCAAGGTTCAAAAGGGTAGTATTTAAAATAACATTTTAAACATGCACTCCCCTCCCCAACTCAGTACCGCCAGCGGTGAACCACGTAATCCCGGTTCTAGCTACTAGTGTTGCCAGTGATGGTACGTTTACGCACAAACTGAAAATTCCCCGACTCCCCCAAAGATGCTTGACTATTGTTTTCCACAACAAAACTTCATTACATTACAAAGGCAGTAGATTATGTATTCATTCGTGCAAGTGAATAAATCATTTTTATTAAACAAAATATAGATACCAAAGTTTGTTTAAGTTTTTAATAGTTTGTTTATGGTTTGAATGGTACTTTTTTGGGAAGGGGGCTGAGCACGCCTTTCTGAACATTGGGGGGCTGAGTCCCCCTTCCCACAACATTGGGGGGCTCGAGCACCTTGGGCCCCATGGAGTCGGCGCCCATGAATATTGGACAAGATCAACTTCATCATTTCTGAATATACAAGAATTGTTGTTTAACAGCAGTTGCAGAACAATACTTAACGTTCAACTCAAATACCTGATCACTTTACAAATTATATATGTATATATTTGGAAGAGTTTTCAGCTATAGCTTTTTCAGGATTCCCAACTTTGATCTTGCGTTATGAGGAATCTCCAAGAAATTTCAAAAAATTGTTACCTGTTGAAGGAGATGACTTCGTCATACCAATGTCTATTAGAGTAAAGTATAATGTGGATCTTTACTTGTGTAAAGGAACAGAAATAACAGCTTCAAAATGCTTCGGGTTCATGTTGATGGGATTTGGAAGCGTGACTATCCTGAGGAAACATGATTTTGATTTTGAGAAGAGTGAAGAAGTACTGAAGGAAGAAGTTGTGAGTTTGCTACATTGAGTAATAATATAATAATCAGGTAGAAAGGGGTCAGTCATTCAACTATTCAGAATATTTGTTTAGACCCTGTGGGTAGGACTGATATTGGAGTTGTACTTATTTATCTTCCATTTTAAACTTGTGATCCTATATCTTCTTAGAGAATAATTTTACAATAAAATCATAGACTTGTATGTCTGATTAAAAGCAGTATCGCTTCAAGTTAGAGGAATATCATTAACTCATTGTCTCTTCAGAATAAATTTCCTACTGCCTGGAAAAACGCAATAATAATGATTCGAAAAATAAGTTTACCATCCACTTATGAAGACCTTAGGCGTATATCAGTATCCTTTCAGTTATTTTGACAAATGCTGAAAAATGTATTGCCAAGCAACTTAGAGACCATCTCAATGTAAATAATATTATAAATTCAACTCAATCTGGTTATCAAAGAAGATTCAGCTGTACAACTGCTCTGATGAATATCACTGATGATATTATGTCTGCAAGTGACAATAATGACATGAATGCCTTAGTCCTGCTTGATTTCGGCACAATCAAACATTCTATTCTGAAAACTTAGTCTTGAAGGTATATTATTAATTGAATGACACTTGTAATTAGAGTGAGATTAACTACAATACACCACGTTTCGATCATTCGCGTGATTTCAAATTTCCAGTCAAGAGAAAACATGAGGTATTTGCTTAAAATCTGATAACGAACAATATTATAAATGGAGAAAATCACAAAAAAAATATAAGGTTCCACTTTTCATTTATTCAAACAATTGTTCCTGTCGAAGTTGCAGTTTTAAACACGCGTTAATTAAGTAGTTCCTATACAACCGTTTTTATTAAAATCATTGAGAATTTTGCAAAAAGTTTTTGATAGGTTTTGACCCTAGGCATGAGATCAGAGGGAATATAAATCACATCACTATAAATACGAAACAATTGCTCTTATTCACTAAAAATATTGTTAAAGAACAGAAGACCTTTCAGCTACCAAGTAGTCATTATCAGAGTAAACTAAAGTAAATACTATTTGGAGTTGATAATGAACACAAGGGGTTCTCTCAGCTGGTGATTGGTTTCTTGCTTATACTTTTCCATCCCTTCTAAATTACCTACGTACTTGTCTTTACCTCCTGTATTTTGAAAGTGATAAACACTCTTGAAAATTGGTGTGACCTGTATATAAAATATGTTCGGCTAACGCTGATTTTTCACCATTTCACAAAGTCGGAAACTTTATAAAAAGTAACTTGGACTCTTTTCAAATCCTTGAATTCATTGTCCTGGGCCAAAAAGAACTTTTACGTAACACTCTCGATACTCGAAATACTAGTCCAAGCATAATAAATTTACTTGCCAAAAAAAGCGATTATTGCGTAGAAGAAACCATATATCTACAACTAAAAACATTTTTCTGCTGACGATGATGACCAAAGGTTGCTTATGACACAATATATAAATATAAATTTATGCCTTACCCGTTCAACCTAAGCAATGTTTTTTTTCGGTACTTCCGGTTGTTTGAATTTTTTTAGACCCAGCTAGTATTTTGCTTGATGTGGTGCAGTAAGGTACGTGTGTTCACTGCTAAAACTTCTAAAACTCTCATTCAACCTAGACAATCGAAATTAAGACATTTTCAAAATTCTTGATTTTGAAAGTGCGCAGTATATTGTGCCATACTCCTTTAGAAAGTACTGGTAGTGGGATAGTCCACCGATGTATATATGTGTCAGACACGCCTACAGTTTTCGATAAATCCGGTATAAAGTCGGTCTATTAGAATTGACCAATGGACGACAAAAAAATGAAAATAGCTCCTATAAATGGGAAATACCATTCAGATTCTCAGAGTGTTAAGCATCGAGCAACGACTTTTTATACTATTTTTTCTATTCCGCCATTTCAAAATCCATTTTTAATAAATTTTGAATTCATTTAGAGAATCCTCTGTTTGGGTTTTTCTTAAACCAGATACATTACATTTGAAGTGTCTATTCGAAACTTTCATTTATATAAAAGTCTTTTCTCGATGCGATTCTTTTAAAAGTATTTCAATTTGGATCACAGTTTTGAATAAGATGAACAAATATATTTCGATGGGTGCAATATTGAGGAAAATAGTTGAAGCTTCTGTCGGTAACTTGTTACCACCGAATATGCATAAGGTTAAGAGGATACTAATGTTTTACAATTTCAACTCCTAAAAACTAGAGTGCCCCAATTCGCGTATCATTACAGAAGTCATAAGCATCGCAGATTAGAAAAAAATATATTGTAAATACCTACTTCTCGACAGAAGAAACGTACGAACCTAATTTTGGTGTAGAGTACAAACTGTGAGAAGGATTTGGTATAAATGCGTAGGTGCAAGTAGTGGTTTCTTGAAGATAAGTCTTATTAATTGCAATCTAATATTTAGAGATTAAAAATTGATCAAAGTTAGATATTTTGATATGAATGGCATGCCACACAATACCAATAGATAGTCAAAAGCGTATGAATTCAGAATTTATATTGTTTTTTTTATACTTTGTCTGCACGAGGGGAAAACCTATAATTTTCGAAGAATATCGTGTGTGCCAGCGGTGGAATGTTGGAAGAGGAGATGGGCATTCGAATTTTACTTGAACGCTTGGAGGTTATAGCCATGGGGAAAGATCTCACTGGGTGAAGAGTTTCACATCTTCGCTGTTCGATAGAAAAATGAAGTCTGGTAGGAAGAAGTTCCGCAGGTTTCGGGGAGTGACTCGTTTGAGCTCGTCTAGTCCGCCTATCTGGAATCTCACGTGGTGAAACAACAGGCGATACTTCTGATGAACACCGACCTTGGAAACATCTATAGAAAAGGAAGAGATCTCCCACCTTTCTATGATGTTCTAGAGAGGTCAATGAACTCGTAACATTATCAATCAGACGAATAGCTCTCTTCTGGATAGAATCCAAGAGCTTCAGCGTATGTTTGGGAACCAAAATCAAAACATGTGAACAGTTCTCCAGGACAGGTCAAATCTGTGCTTTGAAGATTATGAGGAGCTGCTGAGTTGTAAAAGAGCTCTTAGCACGAAATAAGTTTCTGTGAAGCTATTTTCACAATGAACCTCACATGATCATTCCATCAGAAGGTGCTGTTGGTGGTGATCCCGAGCAAGGATATCGAAGAAATTACATTATCAGATCCCCATTTCAAAATATTTGCCAGACGGCGTAATTATTTGTTGTTCACTATAATGTCTCTTTTTTTACAGCATCCAAATATGTCCCAGCATTCGAATGAGTTGCATTGGAATCATATCCTATTAACTAAGAAAGATAATAAAGTAATATTCTCCTCTGAAAACGGGATCATAATTTCAGAATTTGAATACAAAGATAGTTTTGTCGAAACTTCCGGAAAATATCACCTATTCGGGCGTGCAAGACAGAAAAACTTGTCGACGACTTATTTCAAAATACACAGTTGTGAGTAGCTTTCTTTGACATTTCTTAATTTTCATTGCTCAACATTACGTAGGTCATAAATACTGATTCAGCAATATCATTCCCGTTATAATCAAACCGACCGTTATATTCAGCGGAGGCGAGTTGTGCTTTTCTTGATAATTTGCGCGCCTGGTGTCGTAATCCGGCTCAAAATGTTCGTAGTGATGAGACCAACCAAATACTAACTTTTATAATTTAATTAAATTTGATATTTGGTGCAGCCCTTTCGTTTCTTCAAAAAACAGGTTTTTGACCCATTTTTGGTGTCAATTTAAGAGTTTTTTTGGAATCCCTTAGAGTTTCGGCTTAGGTTTGCGATGAGGCTTTTTTTTTTGTTGCCCAAGGGACTTTCAGTTTAAATTTTGGAAGTCCGGGTTCAGCCTCCTGGAATTGGTGCATGTATACGTTATTTTTGGCGAAAATTTAATACGCACCTATACCTCGTTAAATTGCATAAAATAACCTTTCATTTGAGCCCAAGTAGAGTACCCTACGACCATTTCTGCAAATTGGGGGAGCAGTTTGAAAATTTTGTGGAAATTGGCCAAATTTGCATTTCCATCAAAATCATCTCATCTTCGAACCACTTATTGTAGTCACCATGACCTACCTTTTCAAGGGGGGGGGGGGGTGTTGAGCCCAGACTCTCAAAATTCATACTGACAGTTTCTTGGGCAACGACAAAAAAGGATCCAAATCGCAAACCTAAGCGCCAAAAGTCTAAAGGGTTCAAAAAAATAGAACTCTAAAATTGACCACAAAAAAAGGGGGAAAACCTGAAGAAGAATATTTATCTTCACATTGTGGATACACTATAACACTATAAATAAGAAATAATCACCCTTATCCACCAAAAATACTGTTAAAATATCGAGGACCTTTCTGCTACAAAGTAGCCATCATCAGAGTAAATCAAATTATGGATTAAGCTGTGACTGTTTGAATACTATTTGGGGATAATACTACCAACGAGGGATTACCCTCAGCTCTGGATGAATCGTTATTTGATGAATTACTTTTTCGTATATACCTTTCCATCCCTTCTAAATTACCTAGATATTTGTGTTTACTGTGTTTTAAAACTGATAAACTTTCTTGAGAAATGATGTGAGCTGTATTCAAAATATGTTTGGCTAACGCTGATTTTTCACCATTATTTTCCATTTTAGGGGCAAAATGTTCTTTATACTGAGTTAAAATGCTCCTTTTACTTTAATCCACGTAGTATTTTGAACACGAGTCACGATCGATTTTGTAAATTCCGTATTTGTTGAAGTCAGAAACGTTATCAAAAGTTTTGCCTAAACGGTCCTTTAGCTTGTTCTCACATCTATAAGCTTGTTGTAATGCAAATTTAGAAAACAAATTAGGGAATTTATTAATTACTAAAAGATGATGAGTGGAACTTTTGATGAATTTTATTGAACTATCTGAAGGTAATGACTCTAATTTGGTTACCGTGAAATCGGGTGAAATTTATTTTGAGAGGTCACTGACGAATGAACCGCCAAAACGTATCCGCGATCATACGCCTAGCAGCCGTTTGTTAGTTTAAATTCAGAGCGTGGTATTTTGCAGATTAGTTGGCGGTAAGTGAAAGTGGTTCTATTTTTATAAATTGATGAAGTTCACTAGTATATTATGGTAATCACAGATGGTTGAAAAAATGCATTTTTTGTATTTTCCTTCACTAAACTGTTATTCTTTGTTCAAATTATTACCTATTGTGTTCTTAACCCCATTTTTTAACTTTGACTCCTAACGGTTTCATTTCTACGCGCGAAGTTAGACATTTGATACTACTTAGGGGGATGAAATTGATACTTCTACCAATCTCGCCCATTAGACTTTTTCAATTATATTATTATATTAGTCAATATTATTGAGTTTTTATTTTATAACGGAGCTGCTGTAGTAACAATGGGGCGTACCTATCACAAGAAACTTAGTAGAAGGAATTATAGGAACTATAAACTTGAAACAATAGAGCTGGCG
Source organism: Endomychus coccineus (assembly GCA_958510875.1). Lineage (NCBI taxonomy): Eukaryota > Metazoa > Arthropoda > Insecta > Coleoptera > Endomychidae > Endomychus > Endomychus coccineus. Next base: position 51,143,745 of record OY294068.1, on the reverse strand, counting down.
TTAACAAAAGTCGTTGAGGAAGCATGGAGCATATTAGTAGCGTGCAGAAGATACAAAATTCCACACGGCACTCTATATAGTGAATATGATGGCTTACACTGTAATGCACACAATGGACAGACTGTCTTCAATCCGGATGAAAAAGGGCTATCATTCAAGGCGTAATAATAACATGTGGTGATTGGGGTTTTCCTATAAATTTAAAAGATTTGCAGATGGCGACAAAAACATTTCTGGTGAGACAGGGGATGTAAACAAATTCAAGAATAATGTACCCGGAAAGGACTGGATTTACTCCCTATTGAAGTGTCATAAGGACCCCCTCACGCCACGTCTTGCAAGTAATATAAAGAGCGCTCAATCCTCAATATCAAGTAAAGCGATTAAGGTTTATTTTGACCAATTAAAGACAACCATTGATGGCGTACCAGCATACAAATTATTTAATTACGATGAGAGCAACATGTCAGATGACCCAGGAAAGGAAAAAATTCTTTTCTAAAAGTGGTAAAAATACCCTGAAAACATTTTGAATCACACTGAGACGGCTATCTCCGTATTAGTGTGAAGTTACCCACACTTTTCCATCCACACTTTATGACGTGTGTACTGTCGAAGATGAGATAGAGGAGAATTTGCAAGCTATGTTGCCAGATTTATCAGACAATCTGCTACCAAGTCCGTTTTCAGAAATTATTAGTTCTACCTGATCGATGTAACTTATTATGATAACAAATTATTTATATTGATTATTAAGAACAAAAAAAAATAATATCATTTGAAATACTCCACATGGGCTGCACCTACAGGGTGCCAATATTTCATTTCTTTACAAACGGTATGAATAAAGAAATTAATATCATTACTTTTTGAAAACTACGGCAAGCTTTTTGATGAAATTTGGATTGATGCATCTCCTTAGGTTGATCTTACGTGAAAATACTATTACAATCCTTGACAAGCCGTATGAAAGGAGGAAACAGTTTTTCTACAGAATTTTTGAAAAGTCGATATCTCTGACACTACGGTCAGCTTGTTCATGAAATTTTGGAGCATGAATCTCCTCATGTCACTTTTACAACACAACTGTATGACATCTCTCGACAAACCGTACAAAATAAGGAAATAATTTTTTTGTGGAATTTTTGAAAAATCGATATCTCCGTAAGTACGATGAGCTTGTTCATGAAATTTTGGCTAATAAATCTAATCAATCTACTCTTACATGATATTAGCATTACAACCTGTAACAAACCGTACGAAAGGAGGAAACACTTTTTTTGTAGAATTTTTGAAAAATTGATATCTCCGTAAGTACGATGAGCTTGTTCATGAAATTTTGGCTGATAAATCTAATCAATCTACTCTTACATGATATTAGCATTACAACCTGTGACAAACCGTACGAAAGGAGGAAACACTGTTTTTGTAGAATTTTTGAAAAATCGATATCTCCGTAAGTACGATGAGCTTGTTCATGAAATGTTGGCTAATAAATCTCATCAGGCTACTCTTACATAATATTATCATCACAACCTGTGACAAACCGTACGAAAGGAGGAAACACTTTTCTTGTGGAATTTTTGAAAAATCGATATCTCCGTAAGTACGATGAACTTGTTCATGAAATTTTGGCTGATAAATCTAATCAACCTACGAAAGGAGGGAACACTTTTTTTGTAGAATTTTTGAAAAATCGATATCTCCGTAAGTACGATGAGCTTGTTCATGAACGTTTGGCTAATTAATCTAATCAATCTACTCTTACATGATATTAGCATTACAACTTGTGACAAACCGTACGAAAGGAGGAAACACTTTTTTTGTAGAATTTTTGAAAAATCGATATCTCCGTAAGTACGATGAGCTTGTTCATGAAATTTTGGCTGATAAATCTAATCAATCTACTCTTACATGATATTATCATTACAACCTGTGACAAACCGTACGAAAGGAGGAAACACTTTTTTTGAAGAAATTTTGAAAAATCGATATCTTCGTAAGTACGATGAGCTTGTTCATAAAATTTTGGCTGATAAATCTAATCAATCTACTTTTACATGATATTATCATTACAACCTGTGACAAACCGTACGAAAGAAAGAAACACTTTTCTTGTGGAATTTTTGAAAAATCGATATCTCCGTAAGTACGATGAGCTTGTTCATGAACGTTTGGCTGATAAATCTGATCAATCTACTCTTACATGATATTATCATTACAACCTGTGACAAACCGTACGAAAGGAGGGAACACTTTTTTTGTAGAATTTTTGAAAAATCGATATCTCCGTAAGTACGATGAGCTTGTTCATGAAAGTTTGGCTGATAAATCTAATCAATCTACTCTTACATGATATTATCATTACAACCTGTGACAAACCGTACGAGAGGAGGAAACACTTTTTTTGTAGAATTTTTGAAAAATCGATATCTCCGTAAGTACGATGAGCTTGTTCATGAACGTTTGGCTGATTAATCTAATCAATCTACTCTTACATGATATTAGCATTACAACCTGTGACAAACCGTACGAAAGGAGGAAACACTTTTTTGTAGAATTTTTGAAAAATCGATATCTTCGTAAGTACGATGAGCTTGTTCATGAAATTTTGACTAATAAATCTAATCAATCTACACTTACATGATATTAGCATTACAACCTGTGACAAACCGTACGAAAGGAGGAAACACTTTTCTTGTGGAATTTTTGAAAAATCGATATCTCCGTAAGTACGATGAGCTTGTTCATGAAATTTTGGCTGATAAATCTAATCAATCTACTCTCACATGATATTATCGTTACAACCTGTGACAAACCGTACGAAAGGAGGAAACACTTTTTTGTAGAATTTTTGAAAAATCGATATCTCCGTAAGTACGATGAGCTTGTTCATGAACGTTTGGCTGATTAATCTAATCAATCTACTCTTACATGATATTAGCATTACAACTTGTGACAAACCGTACGAAAGGAGGAAACACTTTTTTTGTAGAATTTTTGAAAAATCGATATCTCCGTAAGTACGATGAGCTTGTTCATGAAATTTTGGCTGATAAATCTAATCAATCTACTCTTACATGATATTATCATTACAACCTGTGACAAACCGTACGAAAGGAGGAAACACTTTTTTTGAAGAAATTTTGAAAAATCGATATCTTCGTAAGTACGATGAGCTTGTTCATAAAATTTTGGCTGATAAATCTAATCAATCTACTTTTACATGATATTATCATTACAACCTGTGACAAACCGTACGAAAGAAAGAAACACTTTTCTTGTGGAATTTTTGAAAAATCGATATCTCCGTAAGTACGATGAGCTTGTTCATGAACGTTTGGCTGATAAATCTGATCAATCTACTCTTACATGATATTATCATTACAACCTGTGACAAACCGTACGAAAGGAGGGAACACTTTTTTTGTAGAATTTTTGAAAAATCGATATCTCCGTAAGTACGATGAGCTTGTTCATGAAAGTTTGGCTGATAAATCTAATCAATCTACTCTTACATGATATTATCATTACAACCTGTGACAAACCGTACGAGAGGAGGAAACACTTTTTTTGTAGAATTTTTGAAAAATCGATATCTCCGTAAGTACGATGAGCTTGTTCATGAACGTTTGGCTGATTAATCTAATCAATCTACTCTTACATGATATTAGCATTACAACTTGTGACAAACCGTACGAAAGGAGGAAACACTTTTTTTGTAGAATTTTTGAAAAATCGATATCTCCGTAAGTACGATGAGCTTGTTCATGAAATTTTGGCTGATAAATCTAATCAATCTACTCTTACATGATATTATCATTACAACCTGTGACAAACCGTACGAAAGGAGGAAACACTTTTTTTGAAGAAATTTTGAAAAATCGATATCTTCGTAAGTACGATGAGCTTGTTCATAAAATTTTGGCTGATAAATCTAATCAATCTACTTTTACATGATATTATCATTACAACCTGTGACAAACCGTACGAAAGAAAGAAACACTTTTCTTGTGGAATTTTTGAAAAATCGATATCTCCGTAAGTACGATGAGCTTGTTCATGAACGTTTGGCTGATAAATCTGATCAATCTACTCTTACATGATATTATCATTACAACCTGTGACAAACCGTACGAAAGGAGGGAACACTTTTTTTGTAGAATTTTTGAAAAATCGATATCTCCGTAAGTACGATGAGCTTGTTCATGAACGTTTGGCTGATTAATCTAATCAATCTACTCTTACATGATATTATCATTACAACCTGTGACAAACCGTACGAAAGGAGGAAACACTTTTTTTGTAGAATTTTTGAAAAATCGATATCTCCGTAAGTACGATGAGCTTGTTCTTGAAATTTTGGCTGATAAATCTAATCAATCTACTCTTACATGATATTGTCATTACAACCTGTGACAAACCGTACGAAAGGAGGAAACACTTTTTTGTAGAATTTTTGAAAAATCGATATCTTCGTAAGTACGATGAGCTTGTTCATGAAATTTTGACTAATAAATCTAATCAATCTACACTTACATGATATTAGCATTACAACCTGTGACAAACCGTACGAAAGGAGGAAACACTTTTCTTGTGGAATTTTTGAAAAATCGATATCTCCGTAAGTACGATGAGCTTGTTCATGAAATTTTGGCTGATAAATCTAATCAATCTACTCTCACATGATATTATCGTTACAACCTGTGACAAACCGTACGAAAGGAGGAAACACTTTTTTGTAGAATTTTTGAAAAATCGATATCTCCGTAAGTACGATGAGCTTGTTCATGAAATTTTGGCTGATAAATCTAATCAATCTACTCTTACATGATATTATCGTTACAACCTGTGACAAACCGTACGAAAAGAGGAAACACTTTTTTTGTAGAATTTTCTCCGTAAGTACGATGAGCTTGTTCATGAAATTTTGGCTAATAAATCTAATCAATCTACACTTACATGATATTAGCATTACAACCTGTGACAAACCGTACGAAAGGAGGAAACACTTTTCTTGTGGAATTTTTGAAAAATCGATATCTCCGTAAGTACGATGAGCTTGTTCATAAAATTTTGGCTGATAAATCTAATCAATCTACTCTTACATGATATTATCATTAATACCTGTGACAAATCGTACGAAAGGAGGAAACACTTTTTTTGTAGAATTTTTGAAAAATCGATATCTCCGTAAGTACGATGAGCTTGTTCATGAAATTTTGGCTGCTAAATCTAATCAATCTACTCTTACATGATATTATCGTTACAACCTGTGACGAACCGTACAAGAGAAGGAAACACTTTTTCTGTGGAATTTTTGAAAAATCGATATCTCCGTAAGTACGATGAGCTTGTTCATGAAATTTTGGCTGATAAATCTAATCAATCTACTCTTACATGGTATTAGCATTACAACCTGTGACAAACCGTACGAAAGGAGGAAACACTTTTTTTGTAGAATTTTTGAAAAATCGATATCTCCGTAAGTACGATGAGCTTGTTCATGAAATTTTGGCTGATAAATCTAATCAATCTACTCTTACATGATATTATCATTACAACCTGTGACAAACCGTACGAAAGGAGGAAACACTTTTTTTGAAGAAATTTTGAAAAATCGATATCTTCGTAAGTACGATGAGCTTGTTCATAAAATTTTGGCTGATAAATCTAATCAATCTACTTTTACATGATATTATCATTACAACCTGTGACAAACCGTACGAAAGGAAGAAACACTTTTCTTGTGGAATTTTTGAAAAATCGATATCTCCGTAAGTACGATGAGCTTGTTCATGAACGTTTGGCTGATAAATCTAATCAATCTACTCTTACATGATATTATCATTACAACCTGTGACAAACCGTACGAAAGGAGGGAACACTTTGTTTGTAGAATTTTTGAAAAATCGATATCTCCGTAAGTACGATGAGCTTGTTCATGAACGTTTGGCTGATTAATCTAATCAATCTACTCTTACATGATATTATCATTACAACCTGTGACAAACCGTACGAAAGGAGGAAACACTTTTTTTGTAGAATTTTTGAAAAATCGATATCTCCGTAAGTACGATGAGCTTGTTCATGAAATGTTGGCCAATAAATCTCATCAGGCTACTCTTACATAGTAGTATCATCACAACCTGTGACAAACCGTACGAAAGGAGGAAACACTTTTCTTGTGGAATTTTTGAAAAATCGATATCTCCGTAAGTACGATGAGCTTGTTCATGAAATTTTGGCTGATAAATCTAATCAATCTACTCTTACATGATATTATCATTACAACCTGTGACAAACCGTACGAAAGGAGGAAACACTTTTTTTGTAGAATTTTTGAAAAATCGATATCTCCGTAAGTTCGATGAGCTTGTTCATAAAATTTTGGCTGATAAATCTAATCAATCTACTCTTACATGATATTATCATTAATACCTGTGACAAATCGTACGAAAGGAGGAAACACTTTTTTTGTAGAATTTTTGAAAAATCGATATCTCCGTAAGTACGATGAGCTTGTTCATGAAATTTTGGCTGATAAATCTAATCAATCTACTCTTACATGATATTATCGTTACAACCTGTGACAAACCGTACGAAAGCAGGAAACACTTTTTTTGTAGAATTTTTGAAAAATTGATATCTCCGTAAGTACGATGAGCTTGTTCATGAAATTTTGGCTAATAAATCTAATCAATCTACACTTACATGATATTGGCATTACAACCTGTGACAAACCGTACGAAAGGAGGAAACACTTTTCTTGTGGAATTTTTGAAAAATCGATATCTCCGTAAGTACGATGAGCTTGTTCATGAAAGTTTGGCTGATAAATCTAATCAATCTACTCTTACATGATATTATCATTACAACCTGTGACAAACCGTACGAGAGGAGGAAACACTTTTTTTGTAGAATTTTTGAAAAATCGATATCTCCGTAAGTACGATGAGCTTGTTCATAAAATTTTGGCTGATAAATCTAATCAATCTACTCTTACATGATATAATCATTACAACCTGTGACAAATCGTACGAAAGGAGGAAACACTTTTTTTGTAGAATTTTTGAAAAACCGGTATCTCCGTAAGTACGATGAGCTTGTTCATGAAATTTTGGCTGATAAATCTAATTAATCTACTCTTACATGATATTATCGTTACAACCTGTGACAAACCGTACGAAAGGAGGAAACACTTTTTTTGTAGAATTTTTGAAAAATTGATATCTCCGTAAGTACGATGAGCTTGTTCATGAAATTTTGGCTGACAAATCTAGTCAATCTACTCTTACATGATATTATCGTTACAACCTGTGACAAACCGTACGAAAGGAGGAAACACTTTTTTTGTAGAATTTTTGAAAAATCGATATCTCCGTAAGTACGATGAGCTTGTTCATAAAATTTTGGCTGATAAATCTAATCAATCTACTCTTACATGATATTATCGTTACAAACTGTGACAAACCGTACGAAAGGAGGAAACACTTTTTTGTAGAATTTTTGAAAAATCGATATCTCCGTAAGTACGATGAGCTTGTTCATGAAATTTTGGCTGATAAATCTAATCAATCTACTCTTACATGATATAATCTTTACAACCTGTGACAAACCGTACGAAAGGAGGAAACACTTTTTTTGTAGAATTTTTGAAAAATCGATATCTCCGTAAGTCCGATGAGCTTGTTCATAAAATTTTGGCTGATAAATCTAATCAATCTACTCTTACATGATATTATCATTAATACCTGTGACAAATCGTACGAAAGGAGGAAACACTTTTTTTGTAGAATTTTTGAAAAATCGATATCTCCGTAAGTACGATGAGCTTGTTCATGAAATTTTGGCTGATAAATCTAATCAATCTACTCTTACATGATATTATCGTTACAACCTGTGACAAACCGTACGAAAGGAGGAAACACTTTTTTTGTAGAATTTTTGAAAAATTGATATCTCCGTAAGTACGATGAGCTTGTTCATGAAATTTTGGCTAATAAATCTAATCAATCTACACTTACATGATATTAGCATTACAACCTGTGACAAACCGTACGAAAGGAGGAAACACTTTTCTTGTGGAATTTTTGGAAAATCGATATCTCCGTAAGTACGATGAGCTTGTTCATAAAATTTTGGCTGATAAATCTAATCAATCTACTCTTACATGATATTATCATTAATACCTGTGACAAATCGTACGAAAGGAGGAAACACTTTTTTTGTAGAATTTTTGAAAAATCGATATCTCCGTAAGTACGATGAGCTTGTTCATGAAATTTTGGCTGCTAAATCTAATCAATCTACTCTTACATGATATTATCGTTACAACCTGTGACAAACCGTACGAAAGGAGGAAACACTTTTTTTGTAGAATTTTTGAAAAATTGATATCTCCGTAAGTACGATGAGCTTGTTCATGAAATTTTGGCTGATAAATCTAATCAATCTACTCTTACATGATATTATCGTTACAACCTGTGACAAACCGTACGAAAGGAGGAAACACTTTTTTTGTAGAATTTTTGAAAAATTGATATCTCCGTAAGTACGATGAGCTTGTTCATGAAATTTTGGCTAATAAATCTAATCAATCTACACTTACATGATATTAGCATTACAACCTGTGACAAACCGTACGAAAGGAGGAAACACTTTTCTTGTGGAATTTTTGAAAAATCGATATCTCCGTAAGTACGATGAGCTTGTTCATGAAAGTTTGGCTGATCAATCTAATCAATCTACTCTTACATGATATTATCATTACAACCTGTGACAAACCGTACGAGAGGAGGAAACACTTTTTTTGTAGAATTTTTGAAAAATCGATATCTCCGTAAGTACGATGAGCTTGTTCATAAAATTTTGGCTGATAAATCTAATCAATCTACTCTTACATGATATAATCATTACAACCTGTGACAAATCGTACGAAAGGAGGAAACACTTTTTTTGTAGAATTTTTGGAAAATCGATATCTCCGTAAGTACGATGAGCTTGTTCATGAAATTTTGGCTGATAAATCTAATCAATCTACTCTTACATGATATTATCGTTACAACCTGTGACAAACCGTACGAAAGGAGGAAACACTTTTTTTGTAGAATTTTTGAAAAATCGATATCTCCGTAAGTACGATGAGCTTGTTCATGAAATTTTGGCTGACAAATCTAGTCAATCTACTCTTACATGATATTATCGTTACAACCTGTGACAAATCGTACGAAAGGAGGAAACACTTTTTTTGTAGAATTTTTGAAAAACCGGTATCTCCGTAAGTACGATGAGCTTGTTCATGAAATTTTGGCTGATAAATCTAATTAATCTACTCTTACATGATATTATCGTTACAACCTGTGACAAACCGTACGAAAGGAGGAAACACTTTTTTTGTAGAATTTTTGAAAAATTGATATCTCCGTAAGTACGATGAGCTTGTTCATGAAATTTTGGCTGACAAATCTAGTCAATCTACTCTTACATGATATTATCGTTACAACCTGTGACAAACCGTACGAAAGGAGGAAACACTTTTTTTGTAGAATTTTTGAAAAATCGATATCTCCGTAAGTACGATGAGCTTGTTCATAAAATTTTGGCTGATAAATCTAATCAATCTACTCTTACATGATATTATCGTTACAAACTGTGACAAACCGTACGAAAGGAGGAAACACTTTTTTGTAGAATTTTTGAAAAATCGATATCTCCGTAAGTACGATGAGCTTGTTCATGAAATTTTGGCTGATAAATCTAATCAATCTACTCTTACATGATATAATCTTTACAACCTGTGACAAACCGTACGAAAGGAGGAAACACTTTTTTTGTAGAATTTTTGAAAAATCGATATCTCCGTAAGTCCGATGAGCTTGTTCATAAAATTTTGGCTGATAAATCTAATCAATCTACTCTTACATGATATTATCATTAATACCTGTGACAAATCGTACGAAAGGAGGAAACACTTTTTTTGTAGAATTTTTGAAAAATCGATATCTCCGTAAGTACGATGAGCTTGTTCATGAAATTTTGGCTGATAAATCTAATCAATCTACTCTTACATGATATTATCGTTACAACCTGTGACAAACCGTACGAAAGGAGGAAACACTTTTTTTGTAGAATTTTTGAAAAATTGATATCTCCGTAAGTACGATGAGCTTGTTCATGAAATTTTGGCTAATAAATCTAATCAATCTACACTTACATGATATTAGCATTACAACCTGTGACAAACCGTACGAAAGGAGGAAACACTTTTCTTGTGGAATTTTTGAAAAATCGATATCTCCGTAAGTACGATGAGCTTGTTCATGAAAGTTTGGCTGATCAATCTAATCAATCTACTCTTACATGATATTATCATTACAACCTGTGACAAACCGTACGAGAGGAGGAAACACTTTTTTTGTAGAATTTTTGAAAAATCGATATCTCCGTAAGTACGATGAGCTTGTTCATAAAATTTTGGCTGATAAATCTAATCAATCTACTCTTACATGATATAATCATTACAACCTGTGACAAATCGTACGAAAGGAGGAAACACTTTTTTTGTAGAATTTTTGGAAAATCGATATCTCCGTAAGTACGATGAGCTTGTTCATGAAATTTTGGCTGATAAATCTAATCAATCTACTCTTACATGATATTATCGTTACAACCTGTGACAAACCGTACGAAAGGAGGAAACACTTTTTTTGTAGAATTTTTGAAAAATCGATATCTCCGTAAGTACGATGAGCTTGTTCATGAAATTTTGGCTGACAAATCTAGTCAATCTACTCTTACATGATATTATCGTTACAACCTGTGACAAACCGTACGAAAGGAGGAAACACTTTTTTTGTAGAATTTTTGAAAAATCGATATCTCCGTAAGTACGATGAGCTTGTTCATAAAATTTTGGCTGATAATTCTAATCAATCTACTCTCACATGATATTATCGTTACAACCTGTGACAAACCGTACGAAAGGAGGAAACACTTTTTTTGTAGAATTTTTGAAAAACCGGTATCTCCGTAAGTACGATGAGCTTGTTCATGAAATTTTGGCTGATAAATCTAATTAATCTACTCTTACATGATATTATCGTTACAACCTGTGACAAACCGTACGAAAGGAGGAAACACTTTTTTTGTAGAATTTTTGAAAAATTGATATCTCCGTAAGTACGATGAGCTTGTTCATGAAATTTTGGCTGACAAATCTAGTCAATCTACTCTTACATGATATTATCGTTACAACCTGTGACAAACCGTACGAAAGGAGGAAACACTTTTTTTGTAGAATTTTTGAAAAATCGATATCTCCGTAAGTACGATGAGCTTGTTCATAAAATTTTGGCTGATAAATCTAATCAATCTACTCTTACATGATATTATCGTTACAAACTGTGACAAACCGTACGAAAGGAGGAAACACTTTTTTGTAGAATTTTTGAAAAATCGATATCTCCGTAAGTACGATGAGCTTGTTCATGAAATTTTGGCTGATAAATCTAATCAATCTACTCTTACATGATATAATCTTTACAACCTGTGACAAACCGTACGAAAGGAGGAAACACTTTTTTTGTAGAATTTTTGAAAAATCGATATCTCCGTAAGTCCGATGAGCTTGTTCATAAAATTTTGGCTGATAAATCTAATCAATCTACTCTTACATGATATTATCATTAATACCTGTGACAAATCGTACGAAAGGAGGAAACACTTTTTTTGTAGAATTTTTGAAAAATCGATATCTCCGTAAGTACGATGAGCTTGTTCATGAAATTTTGGCTGATAAATCTAATCAATCTACTCTTACATGATATTATCGTTACAACCTGTGACAAACCGTACGAAAGGAGGAAACACTTTTTTTGTAGAATTTTTGAAAAATTGATATCTCCGTAAGTACGATGAGCTTGTTCATGAAATTTTGGCTAATAAATCTAATCAATCTACACTTACATGATATTAGCATTACAACCTGTGACAAACCGTACGAAAGGAGGAAACACTTTTTTTGTAGAATTTTTGAAAAATTGATATCTCCGTAAGTACGATGAGCTTGTTCATGAAATTTTGGCTGATAAATCTAATCAATCTACTCTTACATGATATTATCGTTACAACCTGTGACAAACCGTACGAAAGGAGGAAACACTTTTTTTGTAGAATTTTTGAAAAATTGATATCTCCGTAAGTACGATGAGCTTGTTCATGAAATTTTGGCTAATAAATCTAATCAATCTACACTTACATGATATTAGCATTACAACCTGTGACAAACCGTACGAAAGGAGGAAACACTTTTCTTGTGGAATTTTTGAAAAATCGATATCTCCGTAAGTACGATGAGCTTGTTCATGAAAGTTTGGCTGATCAATCTAATCAATCTACTCTTACATGATATTATCATTACAACCTGTGACAAACCGTACGAGAGGAGGAAACACTTTTTTTGTAGAATTTTTGAAAAATCGATATCTCCGTAAGTACGATGAGCTTGTTCATAAAATTTTGGCCGATAAATCTAATCAATCTACTCTTACATGATATAATCATTACAACCTGTGACAAATCGTACGAAAGGAGGAAACACTTTTTTTGTAGAATTTTTGGAAAATCGATATCTCCGTAAGTACGATGAGCTTGTTCATGAAATTTTGGCTGATAAATCTAATCAATCTACTCTTACATGATATTATCGTTACAACCTGTGACAAACCGTACGAAAGGAGGAAACACTTTTTTTGTAGAATTTTTGAAAAATCGATATCTCCGTAAGTACGATGAGCTTGTTCATGAAATTTTGGCTGACAAATCTAGTCAATCTACTCTTACATGATATTATCGTTACAACCTGTGACAAACCGTACGAAAGGAGGAAACACTTTTTTTGTAGAATTTTTGAAAAATCGATATCTCCGTAAGTACGATGAGCTTGTTCATAAAATTTTGGCTGATAATTCTAATCAATCTACTCTCACATGATATTATCGTTACAACCTGTGACAAACCGTACGAAAGGAGGAAACACTTTTTTTGTAGAATTTTTGAAAAATCGATATCTCCGTAAGTTCGATGAGCTTGTTCATAAAATTTTAGCTGATAAATCTAATCAATCTACTCTTACATGATATTATCATTAATACCTGTGACAAATCGTACGAAAGGAGGAAACACTTTTTTTGTAGAATTTTTGAAAAATCGATATCTCCGTAAGTACGATGAGCTTGTTCATGAAATTTTGGCTGATAAATCTAATCAATCTACTCTTACATGATATTATCGTTACAACCTGTGACAAACCGTACGAAAGGAGGAAACACTTTTTTTATAGAATTTTTGAAAAATTGATATCTCCGTAAGTACGATGAGCTTGTTCATGAAATTTTGGCTAATAAATCTAATCAATCTACACTTACATGATATTAGCATTACAACCTGTGACAAACCGTACGAAAGGAGGAAACACTTTTCTTGTGGAATTTTTGAAAAATCGATATCTCCGTAAGTACGATGAGCTTGTTCATGAAAGTTTGGCTGATAAATCTAATCAATCTACTCTTACATGATATTATCATTACAACCTGTGACAAAACGTACGAGAGGAGGAAACACTTTTTTTGTAGAATTTTTGAAAAATCGATATCTCCGTAAGTACGATGAGCTTGTTCATAAAATTTTGGCTGATAAATCTAATCAATCTACTCTTACATGATATTATCATTACAACCTGTGACAAATCGTACGAAAGGAGGAAACACTTTTTTTGTAGAATTTTTGAAAAATCGATATCTCCGTAAGTACGATGAGCTTGTTCATGAAATTTTGGCTGATAAATCTAATCAATCTACTCTTACATGATATTATCGTTACAACCTGTGACAAACCGTACGAAAGGAGGAAACACTTTTTTTGTAGAATTTTTGAAAAATCGATATCTCCGTAAGTACGATGAGCTTGTTCATGAAATTTTGGCTGACAAATCTAGTCAATCTACTCTTACATGATATTATCGTTACAACCTGTGACAAACCGTACGAAAGGAGGAAACACTTTTTTTGTAGAATTTTTGAAAAATCGATATCTCCGTAAGTACGATGAGCTTGTTCATGAAATTTTGCCTTATAAATCTAGTCAATCTACTCTTACATGATATTATCGTTACAACCTGTGACAAACCGTACGAAAGGGGGAAACACTTTTTTTGTAGAATTTTTGAAAAATCGATATCTCCGTAAGTACGATGAGCTTGTTCATGAAATTTTGGCTGATAAATCTAATCAATCTACTCTTACATGATATTAGCATAACAACTTGTGACAAACCGTATAAGAGGAGGAAACACTTTTTCTGTGGAATTTTTGAAAAATCGATATCTCCGTAAGTACGATGAGCTTGTTCATGAAATTTTGGCTAATAAATCTAATCAATCTACTCTTACATGATATTAGCATTACAACCTGTGACAAACCGTACATAAAAAAGTGTTTCCCCATTTTGTACGGTTTGTCACAGGTTGTAATGATAATACCATGTAAGAGTAGATTGATTAGATTCATCAGCCAAAATATCATGAACGAGCTCATCGTACTTACGAAGATATCGATGTTTCAAAAATTCTATAAAAAAATAATTATTCCTCCCTTTCGTACGGTTTGTCACAGGTTGTAATGATAATACCATGTAAGAGTAGATTGATTAGATTTATCAGCCAAAATTTCATGAACAAGCTCATCGTACTTGAGGAGATATCGATTTTTCAAAAATTCTATAAAAAAATTTATTTCCCCCTTCCGTACGGTTTGTCACAGGTTGTAATGATAATATCATGTAAGAGTAGATTGATTAGATTTATCACCCAAAATTTCATGAACAAGCTCATCGTACTTGAGGAGATATCGACTTTTCAAAAATTCTATAAAAAAAATTATTTCCCCCTTTCGTACGATTTGTCACAGGTAGTAATGATAATATCATGTAAGAGTAGATCGATTAGATTTATCAGCCAAAATTTCATGAACAAGCTCATCGTACTTGAGGGGATATCGATTTTTCAAAAACTCTATAAAAAAAATTATTTCTCCCTTTCGTACGGTTTGTCACAGGTTGTTATGACAACATCATGTAAGAGTAGATCGATTAGATTTATCAGCCAAAATTTCATGAACAAGCTCATCGTACTTGAAGAGATATCGATTTTCCAAAAATTCTATAAAAAAATTTATTTCCACCTTTCGTACGGTTTGTCACAGGTTGTAATGATAATATCATGTCAGAGTAGATCGATTAGATTTATCAGCCAAAATTTCATGAACAAGCTCATCGTACTTGAGGAGATATCGATTTTTCAAAAATTCTATAAAAAAATTATTTCTCCCTTTCGTACGGTTTGTCACAGGTTGTAATGATGATATCATGTAAGAGTAGATTGATTAGATTTATCAGCCGAAATTTCATGAACAAGCTCATCGTACTTACGGAGATATCGATTTTCCAAAAATTCTAAAAAAAAATCATTTCTCCTCTTCGTACGGTTTGTCACAGGTTGTAATGATAATATCATGTAAGAGTAGATTGATTAGATTCATCAGCCAAAATTTCATGAACAAGCTCATCGTACTTACGGTGATATCGATTTTTCAAAAATTCTGTAAAAAAAATTATTTCTATCTTTCGTACGGTTTGTCACAGGTTGTAATGATGATATCATGTAAGAATAGATTGTACTTACGGAGATACCGATTTTTCAAAAATTCTAAAAAAAAAATATTTCCCCCTTTCGTACGGTTTGTCACAGGTTGTAATGATAATATCATGTAAGAATAGATTGATTAGATTTTTTCGCCAAAATTTCATGAACAAGCTCATCGTACTTACGGAGATACCGATTTTTCAAAAATTGTAAAAAAAAATTATTTCCTTCTTTCGTACGGTTTGTCACAGGTTGTAATTAATGATGATATCATGTAAGAATAGATTGATTAGATTTTTCAGCCAAAATTTCATGAACAAGCTCATCGTACTTACGGAGATATCGATTTTTCAAAAATTCTACAAAAAAATTATTTCCTTATTTTTTACGGTTTGTCGAGAGATGTGATTACAGTTGTGTTGTAAAAGTAACATGAGGAGATTCATGCTCCGAAATTTCATGAACAAGCTGACCGTAGTGTCGGAGATATCATCGACTTTTCAAAAACTATTTCCTCCTTTCATACGGCTGGTCAAGGATTGTAATGGTATTGTCACGTAAGATCAACCTAAGGAGATGCATCAATCCAAATTTCATCAAAAAGCTTGCCGTAGTTTTCAAAAAGTAATGATATTAATTTCTTTATTCATACCGTTTCTAAAGAAATGAAATATTAGCACCCTGTAGGTGCAGCCCATGTGGAGTATTTAAAGGATATTATTTTATTTGTTCTTAATAATCAATATAAATAATTTGTTATCATAATAAGTTACATCAATCAGGTAGAACAAATAATTTCTGAAAACGGACTTGGTAGCAGATTGTCTGATAAATATGGCAACATAGCTTGCAAATTCTCCTCTATCCCATCTTCGACAGTACGCACGTCATAAAGTGTGGATGGAAAAGTGTGGGTAACTTCACACTAATTATCTCCGTCATATTCTGTGGATCGGCCTCAGGAACTATGCTACCACCCAATGCCATTTACAAATCGAAGCCCATGTGGCTCGCTGGACCGAAAATGGTCTTAGTTGTCTATTGTACAATTCCTTAGAATTATAAGCGGGTGACTTTTATAATCATTACACAGTTATTCATTACAAATACTTTCTGTGACTAATACATGGGAGAGAATGCAAATATAGATAAGTTATAAAAGTGAACCCAAACTCAGTATGACTTTGATAGGCCCTTTAATAACTATTTTCAGAAAATTCGAAGGTCTCTGAAAGGTCACTCTCATTAAAATCTTCAACAGCTACAACAGAGCAACCTTTGGCATTCTTATATATTCATTTGCACAAAAATAAAAAAGTTATCACACACAAAAAATCATAGTCGCCCTTTACGGTAGTAGGTTGTATTTCAATTTCCTTTTTTATTTTGAAGTTGAATTATTGATCAAAGATTCGTCTTAACCATTGTTCATCGTTATTTGCTGAAGTTCCTCAACTTCGTTGTTTTAATTTTGCTGGTTCAAATGCACCTTCAAGAGTCTATGAACTGGACAATTGAATGGAGCTATTTGATAATTAAATAGTGTAGCTGCATCCACCGGAGTATACCTATTTGTTTGAGTGTTTTTTTTCTGTCTAAGTTGAATCCCAAGTGACTCTCATCTTTTATAAAGTTAATATCAAGGAAAGGTAGCCTATCTATTTTTATTTCGACAGTGAATTTCATCCAATTAAATTGGCTATCAAGCGTGTTTAAAAAGCGATGTAAATCGAAATCAATCGCGAAAATAATATCTACGTATCATCAATGTTGATGATACGACAAATCTTTGATCAATAATTTAATTTCTAAGCAAAAAAGGGAATTGGAACGCAACCAACTAGCCAAGTTATAGATATCACCTTCACATAGTTCTATAAAGTTCAAAAGGTTGACTTATCATCTTTCAGTAATTAACAAATTCCATAATTTGATTCCTAAACTTGCAATACAACCAGCTAATAGATGTAAGAACACGTGAAAGAACCGTTTAGGGCACACTTCTGACAATGTTTCCGACTTCCACAAATCAGGGATTTACAAAATCGGTTGTGAATTGTGTTCAAAGTGCTCTGTGGATCAAACTAGAATGAACATTTTAACTCGGTATAAAGAATATTTTGCTCGTATGAAGAAAAATATTGATGAAAAATCAGCGTTAGCTGAACATATTTTGAATACAGGCTACACCATTTCCTAAGAAATGTTATCACTTTTAAAACTCAATACGGACGAATATCTAGGTAATTTAGAAGGGATGAAGATGTATAAACGAGGAAGTAATTTATTAAATTTCAATTCATCTCCAGCTGAGGGTACCACCTTGTTTGCATTATCATCTCCAAATACTATTTAAACAGGCACATTCTGATTCAAAATATAGTTTACTCTGATGATGGCTACTTGGTAGCCGAAAAGTCCTCAATACTTTAGAAGCATTTTTAGTGGATAAGAGTGATTATTTCTTACTTATAATATTTATTGTAAGTTATCACGGATGACAACCAACTTGACATATCCAAAAACGCCTTGTTTGTATAATATGAAACAACTGTCAATCGTTTTTCATGGAAAACTTGATTAAACCGTTGGCGTGATTCCCTAAGGCATGAGGGAAAAACGGATAGAGAAATTTTTTTATAATAAAAGTTATTCACAATGCTAAGAGCTGCCCAAAAATATGGGTATATTTAAGGGAAAAAATTGCGACGAAGTCATTACGACCATTTTTTATTACTCTCTTACAGCTGAAAACGTATCTCTGGCCACGATATTTGCGATCTAGGTTCAGAATTAAATTATATTTTTCATTTTTGCCCTAGTAGGCCTCAGTGGCCAACTTACTTTACTTTCAAAAGTATAGAAAAGATTTTAGCAGAATCAGTGACCATAGCAAATAGAAATGTATATATGTTACTGTGAATGTTAAGATGCACCAGTATATCTCGACAATCACCAATATTAATGATGTAAGTCCGGAATTATTTCAATATTTTTTTTGTTTTGGACATACACCGGTGAATGTTAACATACTCCAGGGCAATTTTGTGTGTCTTAGATACTGCAATTTACTAATTACGTGAATGTTAACACATGCCAGTGTCTGTTCGAAATTAAGTGAGAAAGTTAGAGTGCTATTGTTCTCTCTTTTTTCCACGCCGACCATCCGTCGCCGCCCCGCTAATAGGGCAGAATATCAGAATCCGAAATATGTTTACTGTGCAACAGAAAAGAGGCACCTAGAAGAAATATAGAATTAGCGAAACTTGGATTCCAAGATTAAGGAAAAAAATGCTTAAAGTATCGTAGGCAAATTTTCCTCCTGCAAAATGTGGAGATACTGTAAGGTTGCGTGTTCCTGATGTCGACAGAGGTCGTACAAATGTGTTACAAATGTGGATGGCTACAAAACATGGGATGTTATCACAGATGTATACTAGAAATCAGTTTTCCATCTGTAAGGAAAATTTTATCAATATATCTGAAACTTCTTCTGCAAAAATATCAATGGGTGAAATTGTTGCTATGGATTCAAGATTTGGAAAACATGGATAGAAGCGTTGCAATTGTGCACAAAAATGCAACACCAAGAAATGTAAAGCTCGTGGAGTTATTTGTAATTCCAAGTGCCATAACAGTTTGCCATGTACTAATAAATAAGTTTTTTTTCGATTCTTATAGCAAAAAATTCTGTAATACCTAATTACCTATGAGTAGGTACGTTGTAACGAATGAGTATTTTTTAAATTCTATAGCCAATAGGGCAATAGCATTAATAATAAGTGTACGTTATTGTTTACCTTACTTGGCAGGTAATGCTATTTGTATTACTGATTTAGATTTTGATTAATAAACAAGTTCTATTTGTTTTATTTATTATAGTTCTATGATTTTATTCATTGTACCAATTTGTGAGTTCTGTTTTGCAGATATTTTTGCTAAATCATCATAATTTAACTCATCATGAAGAGTATGAAGATTAACCAAGTCGTCGTGGTGTATGATAACATTCACTGGTGAATGAACGAAAACATGAAGAACAGAATAAATAACAAACAATCACCAGCTAGCTTGAGGGTTGTTAACATACACCAGTGTATCTTAAGATACACTCCGCTTCGGACATTCACAGTAACATATACATTAGCTGTTTGATGAAACAATTTAGTGAACAATCTCAACGAGCCACTTTCTTCAATCGTTCATAATTTACTTTCCTATTTTCAGACACATTCACGAGAACGGAACAAACACAATCTATGATGCCATTTGGAACTATCAAATCGTCTGATGGTTTTTACTGCATCTCCATGTTCATATTGACATGTGAAGGGTGTTTTTTGACTTACAAATTTGATGGCCCTAATAATGGTTATGAATCCCATCTGATGAATCGATCTTCTAGTGAGGTTTGTTAAGTTCATTGTCATTGAGCCATCTGGTTGAATGATCTATCCTCAATTTCCCAAAATGGTGGACGTCTAATTATTGTAGATTTGAAATTGCCCCTACAGTAAAATTGTTAATGTTGGGGAGTGAGAAATGAATCCATCTGCTCGAGCATTAATAGAAGGAGGCTGAAATCTTCATTTATTGGCATGTTTTTTCAAGACGAATTGTATATCGCGTCGAGGAAAACTAGCTATGCTATTCTCAGGCCACGAAAAAAACTTTGTTGTCGCTAATTAGGAATTTCAAAATAATGAGCCTACTCACCTCACTTTGAGGGACTTTGGCATACCGGTGTCAAATCCTATAAACATCATCTCATAAGGGTTCTAGTGAATGCGAATCTTACCGTTGATGTTCAACACATTTATAGTGCAAGTGAATGCAATATTGAATTCCCGTCCACTTTTCCCTCTTCCCTCTGATCCAAGTGACTTACTCGTTGAACATCCGACTGACTTAATCGTTGAACGTTCAATAAATGGACATATCAGATCCATATTTCCAAAAGATGCTAGGCGGCAGATTAACTAAGTTACTCCAAGATTTATGAAACCCTCAATACTTTGCTTCAGATATGCATGATAATAGTGATGGTCATCATTAAAGAAAATAACACACCTCCTCTCATTTGGGAAGTGGATGGAATTGTTGCATTACATCCAGGCAAGGATGTACCATCTAGACAGCACCAAGCAATAATACTCAAAAATCTGTCAGTAGCTTCAAGAAGCTCAAGTGCTCAAGGTTGAAAGCTATATTATAGTCTTTCAAGGAGGAAGGGGACATTTTGGGAATTGAATTTCAAGATGTGAGTTCGTAGTCTGTGGCGAGCCATTAGGATTGCGGGCAGGTCAGTAAGAATCAAGATTACAAGAGGGAAGGCTAGGGTTAAAAAGCTGTGATCAATTGATCACGTGATTTCCCTCACTTGTAGAAGCCGAAAATATATTGGATATGATAAGAAACAAATAAAGAACTGGAAGGCGTCAAAATATACTCTGTCTTACAGTTTATTCGAATTGACAACATATGCGTTTTGCAACCTTTTTGTATTACTAGCTCAAATTCCAGGGGTTGTCCGAGGAAGAAAATATGTAGTTAATTCGAAATCTCATGTAGACTGTGATTTTCCTGTTTTAGATGTGTGTGCAAAATTTTATCAAGATCGATTTTTCTTAAATAAGCAATTCGGCTATACACTCAATTCGCTCTATGGACTCCATGTTCCATGCATAGTTTGATTAGATTAGAAAAAGAGCCTGATATGTTCATATGCTCTGAAAATCCTTTATTGGATCATATCATTACTAACAAAGTAACGTTATAACATATCTATTGTATCTATGTTATTTTAGCCTTATCGGTGGAGTTATGAAAAATTTATTTTCAATTCAAATTCCCCCGAATTGCGGTTGTATATTGGTGCCTTGGGTAAGGATGAAGGTATTTGGGCCATAGACTCGATACAAGAATGTCAAATGGATGGTGAGTAAAAATAGACATTAATTTATTCTACATAATATTATCTACAACATTATTGATTTTCTTTAACGCTGGTATCTATAAAAACACCATAATTACCATGCTCAAAATGATATACTTTTAAGCTAGGAGATCGGTCAGTACGCTGCGCATGCCCGAAGGGTTACGACGGAGTGAGTAAGTGTACCGAAGAAGTCGGTTTATTAAGACTTTGGCTACGCTCATGCCGGCTTTCGCACAAGCCGATAAAGAGCGTGCGCCTCAGTTTGCCTAGTTGTGTGACCTCCATTTCGCTAAATAGAAACCAACAACTTACCATATGAACCGATTTGAGAATAATTCCTCTTCATTAAATTTGTTTGCTCTAAGCCGGTTAGCATTTCAAGCAACGATGTGATGAGAGATGGCAACGATCAATCGAACCGCAGGAATAATCGATTATTTCATTCAGATCAAATAATCAATTATCATATGCTTCGTTTCGATTGATCATTATTTAAATGATAATTTGCTCATTAATCGATAGCAGTTTAGAAATTAAAATATTGATCAAAGATTTGTCGTATCCATTGTCCAACGCTATTTGCTGAAGTTCCTAAACTTCGTGGTTTTAATTTTGCTGGCTCAAATGGACGTTCAATAATTATATTATAATTAAATGGTGTAGCTGAATCCGCCGGAGTATACCTATTTGTTTGAGTGAGTTTTCTGTATATGTCGAAATCCAAGTGATTGCCATCTTTTATAATGTTAATATCAAGGAAAGGAATCTTATCTATTTCTATTTCGACAGTGAATTTCAGTGAATAAAATTGGCTATTAAATGTTTTCAAAAAGCGATGTATGTCAAAATCTTTACTTATAATCGCGAAAATAGCATCAACATATCTATACCAAACTTTTGGAAAGTGAATTAAATTTTTAATTTAAGGAGGTTTAAGGTTCGCTTAGAAAAATATTGGACAAAAAAGGAGAGAGAGGATTACCCATCGCACATCCGCTTGTTTGTTTATAGTAGTTCTTATTTAAACTGAAATAATTTCGCTCCATAGGTAAAGATTTAAGGATCCCATATTCTGTGCAGTTTATATCGGGGATATTTATAATAATTTTAGATTCTTGCAATTCTTATTTGTAGATTTACTACATGTTTCGAGGCCTAAGACTTATAACTTATTATCAAGTATTATAAGTGGACTCATTTATAAGAATTTATTACATACTATCTACAAATTAAGATTGTGAGAATCAAAAACTATCATCAATTATTGTCTCACATATGAGTAATACCAATTTATTGGGGATATTAATATTTGAAAGCCATGTCTTCAGAATGTTTATCGACTTAGTGATTGTGTATTAGTAAATAGTGAAACAACATCAAATCAAACGAGAGTATCACCAGGTACAAGTTTAAAATTCTTCTTTCTCTCTCGAGGAGTACGATTATCATAATTCAGTAAATACCTTGTTGAATGATGGTCCCTACCAACAGATTACCAGGAACCCTTTATCTAAATGCGTCAAATTAGTCAATCATTCATTAAAATCGTGTACAGCTGTAATCTGCAATAATTTAAAATAAAAGCAAAGACTTTCGAATCCTCATCTTAGACCGATCATTTCGAATATTAATTGTTCTGCATATAACATATCAAAATGGTAAGTTAAGGAATTTAGCAACTTCAAAGCCGCACCTGTTTCGTCTGTGAAAAATTCTCTAAGACTGATTGTAAAATTGGAAAATTTCAAACTTCAACCTGATGATAGTCTCGTTTCATTTGATGTTATTTCACTATTTTCGAATACCCCAAACCCTGAGCCGATAAAAAATCTGGTAGAAATGTCTTTCAAATTTGAATATCCTCTATATAAACTGCACAGAATACACTATCTCCTTTTATGGTCAATATGCTCAATAGCCAGATTCTCTCAAACTCACTGTAGAAATCAAAACAGATAACAAGCTTCTTTTCCTTGATCTAAGATGATCATCACTTGGAATTTCATATATACAGAAAACCACTCAAGCAAATAGGTATACTCATGCGGATTCAGTTTTTTTTTAATGTTGTAGGATTAAATCATTCCTATATTAACTTATAGCTTAATTATACGAGGCATGTTTTTTAAGTAAGTACCGTTTCGAAATTCCGCCGCTGTAACGTTGCGATCGGTTGTCCACGCATACGCGCTGGTTACCTACATCTCTTGTCTATGCACTGATTCCATTACAGTCTGATTCTTCATTGTATACGTTGTTTACTGAGTGTTTAAGATGCCCCCGACAATCGTGAGTCCCGCCGATTGTGAAGTACGGGCTGTTATACGATTTCTTAGTGCTAAAGGCGTGAAACCAATCGATATTCATCGTGAGATCTGTGAAGTTTACGGACAAAACATTATGAGTGATGGAATGGTAAGGAAATGGGTGAGAGCATTTAAAGATGGTCGCACAAATGTGCATGATGAAGAACGGAGTGGGCGTCCTTCGGTCGTTAATGAAGATTTGGTGCAGAAAGTGGACAAAAAGGTGAGAGAAAACAGACGCTTTACAATTTCATCATTGTGCGACTGCTTTCCTCGATATTCTCGTAGTGTTTTGTATCGCATTGTGACCGAGAACTTGAATTATCGGAAATTGTGTTCACGTTGGGTTCCAAAAATGTTGACGGATTTGCACAAAACCCAACGTTTAGGCAGTGCATTGACTTTCCTTGAGCGGTACCACAATGAAGGTGAAGATTTTTTAGACCAAATTGTTACTGGTGACGAAACATGGGTGGCCTACGTCACACCAGAATCGAAACAACAATCCATGGAATGGCGACATTCATCATCACCCAAAAAAGTGAAGTTTAAGCAAACAATTTCTGCCCGAAAAATCATGTGCACAGTTTTTTGGGACAAAAAAGGAGTATTGCTAGTGGAGTTTCTGCCTCGTAATGAGACAATCAATGCAGCGTCTTATTGTGAGACATTGAACAATCTGCGTCGTGCAATCCAGAACAAAAGACGTGGCAAGTTGCGTAAGGGTATCGTTTTGCTGCATGACAATGCCCGTCCACATGTGGCTAATCGGACCAAAGATCTCATCAAATCTTTTCAATGGGAAACTCTAGATCATCCTCCATACAGCCCTGATCTGGCGCCCAGCGACTACCATTTGTTCCTGCACTTGAAGAAACACCTGGGCGGTCAGCGTCTTCAAGACGATAACGAAGTCAAAACATTTGTGATGCAGTGGTTAACAAGTCAGGCGGCAGGATTTTATGAGGAGGGTATTCAAAAACTGGTGCCACGTTATGACAAGTGCCTCAATATTCACGGAAATTATGTAGAAAAGTAGATTAAGGTACAGGCTTTCATGTAAAAATAAAATTATTGCGATATCTTTGCACGTCTTTTTTTAATTCCAAAACGGTACTTACTTAAAAAACATGCCTCGTACATATGGCAATATTAGAATGGAATGAGTGTTGAGAATATTTTATGATTACCTTTCCAGAAATCAGATCTATTTCAAGAAATAATTTAAATTTATCATGTGAAACTTTGAAGGACATGGAACCTGTGAAAATGACGAAAGAAACTAATGTGATAGGTAAGAGTCGGAAATATATTGCATGATATTGTATTTAATTTTACAAGGAGGATTATTGACCCAAATTTGTAATTAATATCAATTTCAAAATAAATCGAGCTGATAAAACATTTGAGTAATAATCGAAATATCCTGAACTGAAAACGGCTCAACATTCCTTTCTTTAATACTAAAAATTGAGCCAAAATAATTTTGTTTAAATACAGACTGATCCAAAAATAAAATTTTCATCGAAGTTATGTTTTAAAAGTTAAATTCCATGGTGTTTTGATTCCGGGAAAAAATTTAAGTGGAGTTACTGTAACATTCCCCACACCTATTTCTTTCCGTTTTTTGAAAATTTTTAAAAATTTGTAATTTGTGAGTCTGAAGAAGAAAATCAAGTATCTGTTTTATGCGTAGCCATGAAATACGACTATCGGATAAATGATGCAAACATTTTTCATTACAATCCATATGGCACTCAATTTATCCAATTATATTTGACTTACATATACAGTGGCGTAACATTGATAATTCTTGGCTTCCGAATAGATTCCGATCCACAATAGTATAGCTGTACTGGTTGGCGAAATGTAGCGATCAAGTGGTGCTATTGTGACGCGGAATCCTTCCTGAACGGAGAATTTTCAACATTAACTATCCGCGGATATCTACTACTCAAGATGACATCCTTATTAACGTAAACAATAGACATTTGAATCATTTCAGAATAAAAATAGTTAAATTCATATATCTAACAGTTCTTCAGTACATAGATTTCTTTTATTTTGAATATAGACAATTTTCTTAATACTTTCTTCATCAAAGCAACCGTTGAATTTCAATATCAAATATAACTTTGACACTTCAGTATTGAGACAATTTAGTAGTAATGGTGAGTTAAAGAATTAATATAAATTATCTGTTAATTCATGTTCATATAACAGTTCCTTATACCTAAATCCAAAACACGAGTTATTTTAAAAGTTGAAAAACAGCAATACCAGAAATAATTTGAAAAAATTGTTCAAAGTGACGTGCATCTTGTTCGAGGCACAACTGTATTCTCTATTTTTTTGGGTCGGTTAATTGCAAATATGTCTTTATTTGCTCCCCCATTTGTTAGGACCTATTCTTTGTAAAGTACATTTGCCACTTTGATAGTTCAAAAAAATACATTGGACATAACATGAAGTGAATAAAGGCTGTTGTAAATTTGGTGAAATTAATCGGTGTTTGTAAGTTTTCGAGTAATTTTTGTTTTTGTGCTTTGGCACTTACACTAAGAAAGGCGATCCAAGATATTGTAAATCATCAAGATTTATTTCACATTTTTTGTTTCCACGACAAACACCCATTACTCCCATTATCATTGCCACCTTAACAAATATTTATTATTATATTTCAAATATATGAATAATTTATTTGTTGACCTTTGTTGGAGGATATTAGATGACTCCGTAAGGAATTCACTCATAGTTTTTGGCTGTTTTCGGCCGAAAACCTCCACATTTTCGTTTCAAAATGTTCTCAATTTGCTATAACTTTCAGAGTTATTATCGTGATTCAAGTTAATTATTCTTCTTAGCAAAAAGTAAGTTGTCCACAATATTGATGGTTTATTTTGTGGACAACTCTCTAAAATGTACCAACAAGACGGATTCTGAGAAAGACTTTCTTGACAATTGTCCATTGCTCCATTGTACAAAAGATTCATACGCAGATAAATACAGTTGATGTTTAGAGTAACGATGCAATTTTTATCGCTTCTTGTATTTCTGGTGGTGAACAAGAAATTTCATTTTCACTATCTGCATCCATTTCAATATTTTAATACTTATGAACTTAGCTGCTGAAACGTGTTGAAACCATAAATAGTTAACGTTTCAAATTAAATTCGAAAAAAAATCGAACTGCTAGTCGGATTAATTTGGGTTGTCACATTAAAGTTTGAGAGACCAGTGAATTATGACTTCATAATTCACATTAATTGAATATTTTATAGAAAGGACAAAGGCTTTTACAGTAAAATGTGATGATTAGGAAAGCTCCAACCACATTAAATAAATGAATTATCCTATTTTGCAGATGAATTGGATACTTCGAACTGGAGCAGGTCCTTGGAAGGTAAAATTACTACTAATAGTACAATATGTGTAGCTGGATACTGTTACTGTCGCTATGGTTATCATGGCGATTTTTGCAAAGAAAGTAAGTAATACCAATAACTAAGATACTTCATTGAAAGCTTTCAACAATATTTCATTTCAAATTCATTCCAAAATTTAAAAAGTTGATTAATATGAATAACTGTTGGAGAAATATAATTCTATCACTGAATAAGAGGTTAGGACAATTGCTAATCGTAAAGTCGATAGGCTTGATATTTGGCGACTAGGTCTCATACAACGTAGGCACCCATTAAGGAAGGGTTCTTTGAAATTTCATTCCTCATGAATAAAAGGTAATCGATTGAGTACGACATGTTTGACAGCTCATATAATCACGTAACGTTTAGATGACACGCTCATAGATTTATGGCTCATCACAGCTCAGGCTGTTCCTAACAGACCACAGATAACCTCGAAACAGGACTTCAGACAATGTTCAAATGATAGACACCTCACACATTGACAGCAACACATGTTCGTCACATAAAACTCCATAACATAGACATATCTGTCAATTCAAACAAGAATTCAATATCTTGGCATAAATTATAATAAGACGTTTTTCCACGCCATAAAGTTTTTCTATTGATTTGCAGTGTGCCTATAAAAAACTTGGAAATCGAATTGCGCCGATACCACTATCAGTTTCTTCCTCATACCAAGAAGAGACAAGTTAAGCAACGATTTTTCGAATTTGAACAAAAAGTGTGCGTGGCAAAGTTACTCTTCGCAAATCAGTTTAATTGTTAACTGAATTTTATGTAATTGTTTCACATTCTATAAGATACTCTTTCGCTTTTGTGTCTTATCATTATTTATCTCATTATCTTTACACATCTAAATAATATTCAAATTAATAACGCTTTCAGAAAAAATTTACAAAAACAAATTTTTCGCTTTTGGGAATCGAACACGAGTGTACTGAGTGGGAGCCAGATATACTAGCCCTCAAACCATACCGCCGTTATATATAAACTGTTGAAGTACGGTGTAAAATTAAGTTGTTGTGGAAACATTTTGTAGAAATTTGGATGAAAGTAGTATTAAATTGACTCAGATTTACTGTTAAAATTTTGAATGGATGCAATGTATACTTTGGGAGTTACGATTTTTTCATGAAAGAGTGTATTTATCAAACGATTTCCCTGAAAAACAACAAGGTTTGTCACCTAACAGCAAACGATTTTATGTCAAAATTTAAATATGATAAAATCTATCGTATATGAGTTAATGTTTTACATGTTTCGTGACGGGCGAACTTAAACAGACCGATATTTTCAGAGTAGCTTAAAATTCGACGAAAAGTTCTCCTCCGATATCGTCCCGAAAAGTATTATGAAGTACGTAATTTCAACTATATAACTAGCAGAGGATTACTGTGGCTTATGAAATTAGAGGATTATTACTATAGGATTACATGGTGATGGTGGGCTATTACATCAAATAATGATAATTTTGGTGATACCAGAGTACCTGAGAAGATAATTAGTAACTCGTGGAATAAATACTTTGAATAGTTCCAAATAATGATGAATAAATAAGGTCTGTTTGATCATTAAGTAGTAAAGTATTGTTTCTGTATAAATTTTCAAAGATTCCATTAAGTTTAATTTCGAGTTTTTATCAGTTGTATGTGCAATATGTAGATAAGCTGTCTATTTCAGGGAAGGAATGCTTTTTATCAAAAAACGTTTTTTGGAAGTCTCAAATATCTCTATGTTCATTAAACTCGACACAAAATAAGCGTATTTTTGCCCTACATAAAAGGAATCGCATTCCTGACAAGACAGCATATTAAAGTTCAGATTAATAATTAATAATGATTCTTGGGTGATAAAGTGTTCTTAGATGCTAACCCTCAAATATTAATTTTGAACGCGGATAAATGTCATAATGCGTAGAAATGACTACGAAAACAAAAAAGGAAATCTATTGAAAGATGAAACAACTTACAAAAAATCAAAATCTGACCCTACATTATCGGTACAAAATGACATGAATAAATTAATAAATAAAAGGTACAAAAATAAGGTAATCCCTATTGAATTGAAAAATGAATTAATTTGCCATAATGGACAAGCACCTTATACCTATGAGCCTCCGAAACTACCTTAAAGATTTATTGTAAGTGATAATAGAGCGCCAATCTACAATTTATCTACATTTTTATCAAAATCTATCAACAACATAATAGGAGAAAATTAATTTTATGTGGAAGACTCATGGTATTTTAATGAGCTTATAAAAAAACAATTCGTACTCCAGGGCCGGACCTAGAGTTTAAGGGGCCCCGGGGCAAGACTAAGTTCGGGGCCCTATTTCTCTATTGAGTTTGTCAACTCAATTTTTTTCCAATTTTTGTAAAAAAAAGAAACAAGGCATTATTATTTCTATTCATAAATAATTTGTTTTATTTGTCTTACACATTTTTCACGTTGTATTACATATTAATTTGTAAGTCAAAATATCAGACATTATAACATCATCAATCATGTAAAGTAGTAATATATTCTTAGCTATAATATTATACGGTACTTTCATCCCTTACATTACAAAATTATGAATTATATAGAGAAGGATGAGATATTCGGGTAGTCATTATAAATCACCTTTAATTCGCTAATATTCATAAGTTGTTCGATAAGATTTTAGTATTAAAAAATTAAACTAATGCTCATAAACACGATTCGATATTTGAGAAAAAAATTTAGAACTTTCTTTTTCTTGCTTTTGAAGAGATAAATTGTTCAATGAGTTTATCGAAATCAATTGTGCGCACTCTCAGATTTTCGATTGATAACAATGATAAGTTGCTCAGCCTTTCTTGTTGTATCGAGCTCCGCAAGTAACTTTTGATTAATTTTAATTTGGAAAACGATCGTTCAGCTTTTGCCGTAGTGCCTGGGACTGTCAGAAACATGAGAAGGGCTGTACAAAAAGCTGGGTAGCTGGATGACAGTAACGCATTTTCAATTATCAAAAAATGAGCTAGCTCTTTTACGACATGTATATCCGAGAAAAGGGTAATTTCGGAAAAAACGCTCCATAAAATGATAAATTCTTTACGTTTATAAAATTTCACACTTCTAACAATACCGTTTTTTTTCTAAGCTCAAGATTTGTACAGAATCTTATAAATTTAGAGGTAATTATATTAAACAGATTTTTTGCAATAGCTTTTATTATTCTAAATAAATAAATTAAACAATTAATAAATTTTCACATAACGCTAAAAATGCACTTCGGAACATTCTTTCTGTTTTTGTCCTTCGCTCAGGGGCCCCCCCGAGCCCGAGGCCCCGGGGCATTGCCCCGGTTGCCCTATTGTAGTGCCGGCCCTGTCGTACTCGTAGATCATCTAATAATTTCCTTGGACATTGTTTCTTTATTTACAAATATACCAGTTGTTTTGGCATTGAGTAGCATCAAAAAACGTTGGGCAGAGATTAAAACCACACACCTCTAGATAAACCTGAATTCAAAAATGCAGTGAAGTTTTGTTCAAAATGCATTTATTTTCAATACGGTGAGCAATATATTGGGCAAATATTCGGCACAGCAATCTCCTATTTGAGCTACTATTGCTAACTCAGTTATGGAATGCCTAGAGAAATCTGTAATAAATTCATTAGATATCCAACCCGTATTCTTTAAACGGTATGTAGATGATTGCTTAATGTGTATTTCCAATGAGAATATTCAGTACGTGATTAATAAATTTAACAATTTCCACTGTAAACTTCAATTTACTTGTGAAATAGAAGTGAACAAAAACATAAATTTTCTAGATATGAACATCAAGCATGATGCAGATTTGAAAATAAAAACTTTGTGGTCTACTAAAGAAGTTTGGTCTTCACTTCAATTCCGTTGCAGCAACAAGTTATAAAAAAAAGTGTTGTAAACAGCCTTACACATCGCGCGGTTAAATTGTCCCACCCAGAAGACCGTTCCAAAAATTTTAAAATTGTACGTAATATACTGGAAATGAATGGCTACCCAAAAACATTTTTCAATCCCATCATTAAAGAAAGGAAAAGCAGTATCTATAATGGAACGTCATACATAAATAACATAAATGGTAATACAGATAATTTTATAACAGTACCATACATTCCGGAGACCTCAGAGAAAACTAAGAAATGTTTAAAAAAGTATGATATAAATGTTACGCATAACCCTACTATCTGTGTTGGGAAATATTGTTCAAATCTAAACCTGTAATACCTAAAGATAAACCAACCCACACAGTAAACAAATTAAATTGTTAAGATTGCGATGGGACCTATACAGGAATCCCTAAACAATATTAACATACAAGAATGTATGACTTTGCTAAACAATGCTTTGATTATAATCATCAATTCGATTACAAAAATGTTAATATTTCAACTAAGGAAACCAATTATTATAAAAGATTCATTCTGGAGCTGATTCACATAAAACGTGACTCCAAGTCTGTAAATCATAGAACAGATATTCAGTCACTAAGTCAAATTTATACTTATTCAATTAATTGAAACTCTTCCTTCATGCGTCTTCATAATGTTAAATTAAGTATATTTTAGGTTGAATGCTCAATAGCAATATTTCTGATAATCTTTTTCTATTACGTCATGAGTCTTCAACATCTGGTTTGAAAATAGATACTTGAGTGTTATATTCTTGGTTCAGTCATTCAGTCGTATTAGACACTGTGCTTTGATATGACTGCTA
This sequence comes from Endomychus coccineus, assembly GCA_958510875.1. Lineage (NCBI taxonomy): Eukaryota > Metazoa > Arthropoda > Insecta > Coleoptera > Endomychidae > Endomychus > Endomychus coccineus. The sequence continues at coordinate 51,111,638 of OY294068.1, read as the reverse complement.
ACTTTGTAAGAAAATTACTAATCCGTGGATTCTTGATTCATATACTTAAAACATTAATGTGTCACAATTCCGATTACTCGTATTTCTGTTCGTTTCGGCGAAGTGGGCATTTTTAATTGAAAATAGTGCGATTAGGACGCCTTATGATGATATAATTAGTTTTAGGAAATCAAGTCTAGACCTTCTGGTGATGGTCGTGAGACCGAAATGTACGTAAAGACGAAAATAAGTAGCATATGTGTAGTGTGACCTATTTCTCGAGAATTTATATATAATCCAGATTTATGAGTATTTTTTTTTCTCTTCATTATTATAATTTGGAATTTAGTTTAAATGCAATATTTATGTTATGATGTTTTAACATGTTTTAGTTCTTTTAGTGATATTTGCAAAATAATTTGAACTAAAAACTCTCTTTTCTTCTTGAATTTGATTTTTGGAATACATTTTTGTTGTTTTGTTGTTTACTAAGGTTGAATAATTTAGTTATTATTTGGGTTAAATAATCATTACCTTTTGCTACCGATAATATTTAAGGTTGAATTTGTGTATTTCAATTGTATCTGAAAACCGTCTGAAGAATACAACTCGTTAGGGTTATATTGAATCCACAGTGTGAACTCTTATGTAGTTTATTATAAAAAAACTACTATGGTTGCCAAACACCATACTTTTATATGTCCATTCATATCACAAAGCAAATGCTCTTCAACATAAGTTATTATTACCTAATAATGAACATAATTTTGATAACGCATTGCAGAAATCAAACCATCTATATACAGTGACCGACCCGAAATAATCGCTCACGATGCCACATCTTGTACGATAAGACAACAGATGACCTTACCACAGTCTGGACCAATACAAAGACACTATTTAGTACAATATAAGGTGAGTCTAACATTATACATAATTTGACTTGCCAAACATAAAAAATAGAAGGAGGCGAATCTTCATATCCCAGAAATAATAGGATTAGTCAATAATAATAATATTTATTTAACGGGAAACCCTAAATAAAAATACAAAAGATAAGTAATGTGCATAATCAACAAGTACTAAAGTAGGAAATAAGTAATTATAATGAATTATCAGTTAAGTAACGTAAAATTGAATGGAGAATAATATTGAGGTTTTTAATCGATTGTTACATAAGAACGATGATACACAGCTGTTGGGTAAATTAAAATGGCAATAGTAGAGAAAGAGAACACAAAAGAAAATTCAGGGTATTTAGCTAACATGCTATACTTAAAGTAGAATGAAAAATGTTCACTACATTCTCATTTTTCTTACCTTCTCTGAGTAGACGAGTAATTGGTAAATTGTAAACATAATTGTTATTTTTTTTATATACTTTGACTACACGGGAGGGACCTACAATGTTCGGAAAATATCGTGTGAGCCAGCAGTGAAATGTAGAAAGAGGAGATAGGCATTTGTATTTTTCTTAAAGGTTTGGAGGTTATAGGCATAGGGAAAAACCCCACTAGGTAAAGAGTTCCTCAACTTCGCTGTTCGATAAAAAAGTCTGGTAGAAAGAAGTTCTACAGGTCTCTAGTTTGCCAATGAAGGGGTGATCAGTTGAACTTGTATAGTCCGCCTATCTGGAATCTCTCGTGGTAGAATAACATACGAGATTTCTGATGAATACCGACCATGGTGTTTTTCGCAATGGACCTCACATGATCGTCCCATGAGAGGGTTCTGTTGGTGATCATCCTGAGCATTGTAATGGGAGACTCCATAGGAATAGTTGTACTTGACATCGTCGTATTAGGGATGGTAGGATCCGCCTTCTTGGAGAAGAGGCTAGCTTGAGTTTTTGTTGCATTAAGCTCTACTCGATTATCAGATCCTCATTCCAAAATCTTTGGCAGATCTCCATTAATTGCTTCAACCTATCACTGTTCCGCTCCTCTGGCTTCATTGGATGGTGAAAATGGTAAAGTATTCTGATAATGGTTGCTTGGTAGCTGAAATGAGCTCAGTTGTTTCACAGTATTCATGGTAGATTCTTATTTATAGTGTGAACTCTATTGCATGAAATGGTAAACATGTAGTAGAAGCGTATTCAAGTAAAGACCGCACTAAAGAGCAATATAATGGTTTCATTCTAGCTTTTGAAAAGGAAGGATCTACTTAAGAAACCTAGCACCCTATAGGCTTCATTGGAAATTCCATCAATATGCTCAACAAATGACAGTTTCGAATCGAAAATTACATCAAGATTTTTGATTTCTGATTTGACAGTTAATGTTGTATCACCAATATAATACTGGAAGTCAATTTCAAAATTAGCTTTCGTGAAGTTCATTACGGAATAGTTCATATCATTTATTTGGCCCCATAAATATCTATTTGCGGTGGTTTTGCACCATCTGTGAATTTAATAATCCTATAACTTTTCAAGTAATTTGCATATTATAGTGAATCTGAGAAAAACTGTGAATGTTTGAGTATGTCATTAATGAGTCATATGAGGAAATGTGGACCACAATGAGAGCCAGGTAGAACACCAGAGTGGACATGCACAGCAACAGAAAAGAAGTTCCCAATTTTGACATATTGATTACGGTTGCTTATAGGGCATTCGAATCAGTGTAAACTAGATTGAATAAAGCCTAGCTGTTCTCAATCATCCGCTTATGGATCACTCTATCGAAAGTCTTAGAGAAGTCCATATATACATTGTCTGCTTGTAGACCCTTCTTCATTGCATAAATGACATAGTGTTGATGTTACATTAAATTTGAATATTCTGCTGCCACCAATATAGAATCCATGTTATTCTGGTGTAATTATGCTTTTTGATGCAAAGGCCAGATGATTAGCTGAATGCATATTCCACGGTAGTTATTAACGTTAAGTTTGATTCCAGATTCAAAAATGTGTTTTAGACATTGATTTGACCGAAACGTACGCAAAGACGAAAATAATAAGGATATGTGTTAGTGTGACCTATTTTACGAGAATTTAAATATAATTCATACCTGAGTCAAGAATCATTATTAATTTTGAATATCGTTTTCTGCTTGTGGTCGAGGAGGAATACATCAGGCTTATAGCCATGTGATTGCATGTGAGTATGGAATGAAAAATTCCAATAAATTCGGCACTTCTCATTCTCGCCAACGGATTCAATATACTCTGGAACGTAATGCAGCTCTGGACTTTTGTCAATACCATGCGAGTGTTGGAGATGGTAGTATTATTATTATTTTATGATCGACCTCTTCTTAACGCGGCTACTGGAAGAATCAGAAAGAGTACCGTTGAATTTGTCATAGATATATCTGTGTGATGTTGTGTACTGTGTGTAATGTCGGTATCTAAGAATGTCTGGACTACGTGGTTAGTAAAGTTTAGCTAAAATATGCTACATATATGTAGGGGAAGTGAAAGGTGATGTTGAAAATAATAAAATGGAGGATTTCTTGGGAGAATTGGCCAAATTACAACACAAGATGTACAAAACTTAATTCGAATGAAAATAATAGTAGCTTCTTAGTTGGTATAGCTGAAGAATACCGTAAAGAACCAATGAAAGGAGACAGGTGGCCTAAAGGGATTGTCATCAAAAACTATCAGTTTTTTTCCGAAGAAAACCACCAGCGTTATCGAAAATTAATGACAGTCTTATAAATAAAATGATAATGACTATTTTACATCAAAACGTGCAGACAATATCTAATAAAATAAATGAACTTATCAGATGAACCAAATTGTGATATATTTTGCTGTAGTGAACACTGGATGTCTGAAAACAGTACTGAAGTAAATTAAATGATGAATTATTATATGATAGCATGTTATTGCAGAATACAGTACATACATGGTGTAGTGGCAATTTTTTTGTAGAAGTGATATAGAAACAGAAGAAATAGGGTATGTGAATCAACTTTCTTCTGAAATGTATTTTGAATGTTCAGTTATAAAACTTACTCTGTACAATCAAAAATTTATAATTTTAACACTTTACAGAAGCCCATCGGGTAATATAGAAATTTTTTTGATAAAATATGTAAAACATTAACATATCTGAATGAACTGACACAATATAAAATCATCTTATGTGGTGACTTCAATGAAAGATTTTGTATCTTCCAATAAACGTCTTGTGAGCTTACTAGATATATTAAACTCATTTGGATTAACTTTCACAATTAGTATACCCACAAGAGATAGAGCATGTTTATACAATATTTGTGTACAATACGATATATCTGAGGCAACTTCCAAAGTGATAGAATATAATATATCAGATCCTACATGCCAAAAAATAGTTCAAGATATTTAAGATGATGGCACAAGTACAAATACATTAGCTGAATCCAGAAAAATAAATAATATCAAAAATATAAATAACTTGTTATTTTTATTTTGTTGTTATTGTAACAGGAGACTGATTTTGATGAAATCTTCACGAAAAAAGAAGTGAATGAACAATCTGATTATTTTGGAAGTGTCTTAGGTTCGCACTTAGGAAGAGCTTTTTCGGTAGTTAGTATCAGTTCCAATTGAATGAGAAATCGCAACTGGATATCAAAAGAAGCTAAAGGTTATTCAAAACGAATAAGAGACTTGTTCACTTTGTCTAAGGAGATATCCGATTCTTGCACACCACTATAGAAATCATAAAAAAATATAAAACATTCTTACAGAATACCAAAAAACAATACTTTGTGAATATCTTGGAATCTTCTGAATGTAAAAGTAAAACAGCCTGGAAAATAATTAAACAAACCATAATCGAAGAATAGTCGGTCTCAGAAATAGAACTAAACATAGACGTAGGTAATGAAAACAAGCGATGCAACATTTTGCGCAGACATTTTCAATAAAACCTTCAATACTGCAGGTGATGACTTAATATCACAGAATAAATAAAACTTGTTTCCCCAAAAATCATATTTCAAGCAACAATACATTCTATCTATTTCCTGTAAATGAAAATGAAGTTATAACCAGTTTAAAAAAAATACTATTTCTGCAGGATATGATGATATTACTTCTAATATAATGATAGCCTGTGAACATGAATTGGTTATACCATCGACAGAAATAATAAGCAATTCGTTTGCACAAGGAATATCCTCAGACGGTTTAAGATTGTCAAAAATTATTCCTATTCATAAAAAAAATTCCAAAGATAACATCCAAAACTACAGACCCATTACAATTCCTCGTTGCTTTTCTAAAGTAATTGAAAAATTAATGGTGAATAGATTGACTGCCTACAGGAAAAAATTCAATTTACTGGATAAAAACCAGCATGATTTCACAAAAACAAATCTACAGGTACTGTGATAACCGAGTTTCTGGACGGAGTGTACACAGCTCTAGACGAAAAAAACAACTGCTAGGGGTTTTTCATAGATCTGAGTGAAGCTTTTGACCTAGTCGACCACAGGATTTTGCTCACTAAATTCCAAACTTTGGGAATACATGGAATTCCACTAAATTTGATGAGATCCTGTTTATACAAAAGACCTCATTATGTTCAAATAAAAATCTGCAAATCAACTATAACAAACAAACATGGAGGGGTGCCACAAAGCTACGTTCTGGGTTCATTGCTGTATCTCATTTACTTACGGACTTTGATATTGATAACTCTATAATTTTTGTTGATGACACCACGCTTGAAGTGCACGAACCCACTGAACAATCTTTAATCAAATCTGCAAATGATTGCGTGAAGTCAATAAATAAACAAATACTATAATATTAATAAACTACATCTGAATTCTAATAGAACCGTATTTTCTAAATTCAATGCTTTTCGTAATAACGATAGAAGTTACCTAATCAAATCCGAAAAGAGTTCAATACAGCAGGTGAACAGTGCGAGATTTTTAGGTATCACTCTAGACTCAAAGTTGAAATGGCCCCACACATAAATATCCTGTGTAAAATATTGGCTACTGGCACGTATGTTATTGGAAGGTTAAGATAAGTTGTTAACAGTGATACTCTCATAATGTACTTATTTGCGCACATACAGACTCACTTGTCATATGGCATAGCTGCATGGGGAGTATCCCCGGACTTACAAGGAGTTTTTATTTTGCAAAAAAAAAGCTGTTCGAAGAATGTTCCATCTGAGCTCTCAGACCACTTGTAAACCTATCTTTATGGAACATAAGATTCTGACGTTACCATCTACTCTCATATATCAACTGCTATTATAGGCTCATAAAAACATTCATAATTTCAAAAATCTCAGCAAACATGCAAACTACAAAACAAGAAATAGTAGCACTCCATAAAACTGAGTTATTCAAAAAGAGCCCATAATGTTAATCTATACAACTTTATAATAAGTTGCCATTATCGTTTAAATCTTTAAATGAACATTGTTAAAAAAAAACCGTCAGTAATATATGAAAGAGGAAATCTTATTATTCTAAAATGGAATATTTAATAGTACAGTCGCTAGAGGAACGAAATCCAGCGCATATCGCTTGAAAAATGAAGGTGGAAATTTTGTATGTTTTTACACGTGTTTTGATGCGCTGAAAACAGGAAAAATAATCAAAAAATTCCTACGAGTTAGCTTCAAAAGTTACGGCCATTTTTTGACGCGAAAAAAGACGATTTTCATGTTTTTTGCGTTTAAAAAGAAAACGGTGGCTCAAATGGAAAAACATTGTACAAAAAGTGAAAACGCATCGTTTGAGCTAGGATATAAGTCATTTTGAGGTTACGATCTTGAGACATGAGCATAATATTGTTTTTTGGGGGGAAACAAATGTTTTTTTTCTCATTCGAATATTGACCAAAAAAATATTCTATTCATATTGAGAGATGGTTTTTTTATATACTTTCTACGATGTTTTTTTTTTATCTTTCATTTTGGCTTCACAATCGGCGATTTTCAGAAATCCCTAAAACTAAGATTGCCAGCCCAAAAATGAACTTATCGACAAAAAAAAATCCGCACGTAGATTTCAACAAATGTGATACAAAACATAACAATACTGTTTTTCGGGCTCAAAAAAAAATGTAGGACAAATGTGCAAATTTTTTAGGTTAGAAATTTTTTAGGATGATCAAATTTCAGGTTCTATTAAAGTATTTCACGACGAGCATACTACGCTAAAAAAAAATTTCTAGGTTGAGTAGAAACCGAGATATTGATATAAATGTGTTTGGGCCTCCCCAGAACCCAATTTTGGGCCTATCGGAAAAATTCGGAAATCGTTGGAAAGTAGACAAATTTTCTGTTCTAAATCAAAAAATAAGACCTCGTAGCTGTCTTCATCTCGAATTTAGAGCGCGTTGACATAAAAAAAATTACATGTAAAATAACTAGCGGCTTAAATTTCTATACCGCTTATTAGTCCAGGCATTTAAGGATGAAAATCGACAATTTTTGTCCGAATTTCCGCGAGGTCTGAATTTGAACTATTCTTATGTATTTTGACACGCTGAACACGATGGTGTAGATTAAATTTGGATTAACTTTGTGCTCAGAAAACTATGGCCATTTTTTGGACCTGAAAATGGCCATTTTTTGATTTTTTGCGTTTTGAGACAAAAGTATGAGTTGTATGGAAAAATGTTTCGAACAAAAGTTGTTGGAAAAACTAATACGCAACTTTTGGATTTAGTCTCAAGTCGATTCAATGTTGTGGGCCTAAGATAGGGCTCATTTAAAGTGTTTTTTGGCACATTGAAAAATTGAGTATATGTCAAGAGTTTTCAGTTTTTCATATTTTGTTCTGGTGAAAATACGATATTTTCATTCTTCTTTTATTTGATTTTTAGTATTTTGACCTATCTCATTTTTTAGAGTCACAATCGGCCATTTTGAAAAATCCGTATTTTGCGAATTTCAGACGGAATACTGATGTTATCAATCTAAAACTCAATTATTCGAAAGACTTCATCATTTTGCATATAATATCCAAAATTCAAGCATTTTGCTCACACCTCAAAAAGTTTGGATTTTTCGTTGGTCCAAAATTTTCAAAATGGCGCTAAAGTTATGTCTCCGGAGCAAAATGCTTAAATTTTGGATATTATATGCAGAATGATGAAGTCTTTCGAATAATTGAGTTTTAGATTGATAACATCAGTATTCCGTCTGAAATTCGCAAAATACGGATTTTTCAAAATGGCCGATTGTGACTCTAAAAAATGAGATAGGTCAAAATACTAAAAATCAAATAAAAGAAGAACGAAAATATCATATTTTCACCAGAACAAAATATGAAAAACTGAAAAGTTTTTGACATATACTCAATTTTTCAATGTGCCAAAAAACACATTAAATGAGCCCTATCTACGGCCCGCAACCTTGAATCGACTTGAGACTGAATCCAAAAGTTGCGTATTAGTTTTTTCCAACAATTTTTGTTCGAAACATTTTTCCATAAAACCCATAGTTTTGTCTCAAAACGCAAAAAATCGAAAAATGGCCATTTTCAGGTTCAAAAAATGGCCATAGTTTTCTGAGCACAAAGTGAATCCAAATTTAATCTACACCATCGTGTTCAGCGTGTCAAAATACATAAGAATAGTTCAAATTCAGACCTCGCGGAAATTCGGACAAAAATCGTCGATTTTCATCCTTAAATGCCTGGACTAATAAGCGGTATAGAAATTTAAGCCGCTAGTTATTTTACATGTAATTTTTTTTATGTCAACGCGCTCTAAATTCGAGATGAAGACAGCTACGAGGTCTTATTTTTGGATTCAGAACAGAAAATTTGTCTACTTTCCAACTATTTCCGAATTTTTTCGATAGGCCCGAAATTGGGTTCTGGGGAGGCCCAAACACATTTATATCAATATCTCGGTTTCTACTTAACCTAGAAATTTTTTTTTAGCGTAGTATGCTCGTCGTGAAATACTTTAATAGAACCTGAAATTTGATCATCCTAAAAAATTTCTAACCTAAAAAATTTGCACATTTGTCCTCCATTTTTTTTTGAGCCCGAAAAACAGTATTGTTATGTTTTGTATCACATTTGTTGAAATCTACGTGCGGATTTTTTTTTGTCGATAAGTTCATTTTTCGGCTGGCAATCTCAGTTTTAGGGATTTCTGAAAATCGCCGATTGTGAAGCCAAAATGAAAGATAAAAAAAAAAACATCGTAGAAAGTATATAAAAAAACCATCTCTCAATATGAATAGAATATTTTTTTGGTCAATATTCGAATGAGAAAAAAAACATTTGTTTCCCCCCAAAAAACAATATTATGCTCATATCTCAAGATCGTAACCTCAAAATGACTTATGTTCTGGCTCAAACGATGCGTTTTCACTTTTTGTACAATTTATCTCTCGACATGTTTTTCCATTTGGGCCACCGTTTTCTTTTTAAACGCAAAAAAAACATGAAAATCGTCTTTTTTCGCGCCAAAAAATGGCCGTAACTTTTGAAGCTAACTCATAGGAATTTTTTGATAATTTTTTCCGTTTTCAGCACACCGAAATGCGTATAAAAACACTGCAAATTCACACCTTCAATTTATTTTTCTCAATTTTTCCTCTGGCGATTGGCCTATAAATGACACATTTTGATTCACTTATTAGAAATAATAATACGTATTAATGATTTCCTTCTCTTTCCTTCCTATACGTTTGTTATGGAATATTGTATTGCAAATGTGTTTTAATATATAATTGATTGTAATTTTAATAATGTTCAATGTACCTAACGAATCAATTAATAAACTAAACTAAACTTGTATGCACGCTTTCTGTAATTGTATACGGAAAATGTTAGAGTTGCCAAACTTTGTTTGAGTAAATTTGGTACTATTAATATTATTATCATTATCATTCTCTATTTTGCTCCTTAGGTAAATCTGCAGTTTTTGTTCCAGAATAGAACTACCGAGGACTGGACAACTCATACTATAGGCAACCTAATTCGGGGACAGGAATTTATCGAGATATCGATGATTGAATTACGGAATAATGAATTATATGTAATTAGAGTAGTACCTTATGGATCACAATTTGAAGTAGATCACCTTATTAATAATGGATATCATGAAATAGAGTGTACTCCTTGTTCAGGTAATGTAAAATGATAATCACACATCTGTGTTTTGAAATATACTGTTATGATTTCATTTCATAAACAATAAAAATTTAAAAATAATAACTTACCGAACTTTGAAAATCAGAAAAGATCAAATAAAAGATATTTATATGGAATTAAAAACAATAGCAAAAGCTAAATAATAGTTAGGATATTAAAATTAACAATGTAAAACATAATAAACAACAATGTAATAGAATAAGAAGTGATAAACAAGAACTTCAGTGAAAGTGAAGAAACATACTGTGTAACGAAACAAGAAATCATAATTAAAATGATTACAGAACTATCATGAGATAGCACAAAACATTGAAGAATGTTATAGATATAAGTTAGGATTAGTAAATTTGAGTTATGTAATGTTAAAAGAATGTTATTGATATAATATAGTATGTATTAGATTTAAGAATAAGTAACTGTCAAGAAAACCATAAATATGGGAATAATCATATTAATAATAACCTAATCATAGGTTATCTTATACCAAAGTGTGTGGAAAAATGTAGGCAATATTTATTTAAAAAGAAGGAATCACTATCAATTAAAATAAGTTGAAAATCTCCAATAATTCGAAAATTATAGAACACTAAATTCTGATTGGTGGAGACGAATTCCTAGTGTCAGGCTGGTAACAATGAGATACTTCTGTCAGTTTCACAACAATTAACTTAGCATTCTTGATATGAAAAGAAGGCACCTCATAGGTGGAAAATGACATCAATGTAGCGTCGGTTTTGGAGGCCTATAAAAGGATCTGAAAGACAAGCCAAGTCAGTTTGCAATTAATATCTGAAGGGTCAAGAACTCTAGCAACTCAACAAATTTCTAACCTAAGTTTATAAAATAAACATCGGTGAACTCAAGTGTTCCTAACTTCGATAAGTTGCAAGTAACCGAAGTTAATAAAAGTTGTTAATAATATCTAAGCAGAAACTGTGCTTCTCTGGAAACTCACAAATTTCTAACCTAAGTTTATCAAAATTAACATCGGTGAACTCAAATGTTCCAAACTTCGATAAGTTCCAAGTAACCGAAGTTAGTAAATAATTATTAAAAGTCAAGAAGTGTTCCAAGTATCTAAACCAAGTAAAAGGTTGTAATAACCTCCAATTTATAAGAAGTATCCAACGATTGCCATTCTTCGATATAATTCCAATAAAGCATCGAAAAGTTTTATATCTTATCTAAAAGAATAAAACAAAGTATTATCAACAGTTCCTGATTCTCAAGAAGAAGTAACCAAAATTAGTTACCTGTGATTATCGTGAAATAGCAGAGTATTGTGTAAAACTGAATCAACGAAATTAAAAAGAAGTAAATTGAACATTGCCAACATTGTTAAACACACTTTTGGATATTATCTAAACGTAAGTTTGTTTATAATTTCTACATCATATTATCAGTATTATCTGTAAAGCAAAAGGAAGATTGTTGATTATAACAGTGTAAACAAATATTAGTTGTAAAAGTGATTTTTAGGTTATATCATAGATCTTGTGAAACATGAAATTTATTTATCCAAGATATTAAGAAAAGAGTCATAGAAATTAAATATTGTAAAATTCAAAGTGTTGAATTCCATATAAATAATTCCATAGATAAAATTCAAGTTAAAAAGTTAATAAACTAAATAGAAACAAACATAAATTCCAAATAAAAATCAAATTAAAAAGATAAAAGCTAGCCGGTAGAATCAAATTATTAATGATAAAAAAAATAAACTCATAAGAGTTTTCTTGATAATACATATACAGATAACACAATTCATATTTATATCTTGAATAGTAGATCTCCACGGATTAGTCCTGTCAATATAGCCCTCAAAAATAGAAAATGAAGCTATTTTGCTACTAATGACCGATTTGAACGTTCTTGGTGTCAAAAGGTTCGGGAAAGCATCCCAAACCAGAAGACCCCATTTTGAACCCGCGCTTTTGTTATCTCTATCTGTTAATTACCAATTAAGCTTCTGATCAATTGTTGATTTGGAGCGAAAATCAACTAATGTATTATAGAAAATTATATGGAATATATATGAATATGAAAGGAAATTGGTCGCAAATCGTTACTCGAGGGTTTTTGAATCCGTTGTCTGAATCGGAAAATTTGGGAAAACTCGACATTCTCATGACAAATTACAACCATATTCTGCACTACCTTGAAAATAATCACTGGGGGGGGGTCGAGTTCTATTGTCAGAATCGGAAAATTCTACATATTTGGCTGCATTTTCATTGAAACTTTCTACAAAAATCGGCAAATGTTGCATCACGGGCGTCAAAAAAAGACTCGGAGGTTTTCGAGGTCGCTGATCACGAATCCGTTGTCAGAATCGGGAAATTCTACTTTATTGACCGGAAAACGCGACATTTTCATGGAAAATCACGTTCTCAATACGTTCCTGAATTTCCTACCTATACGATCTCTGTGATATGCCCCTCAAAAAAATTGATCTTTACGGTCTAGTATTGTTCATTTGAATTATCAAAAGGCACCCTTCTATTACTTATTTCATACTAGCGTGGGGCAATCAATCTATTGATATTACTTATAAAATAGTCGCGCGACGCTAGTATAAAATAAGTAATGCCGAGTTTTCCAGCCAAATATGTAGAATTTTACGATTCTGACAACAGAATCGTGATCAGCGAACTCGAAAATTGCCGAGTGATTACTTTTAAGCTAGTGCAGACTATGGTTGTAGTTCGTCATGAAAACGTCGAGTTTTCATGAATTCTCCGATTCTGACAACGGATTCATAATCAGCGATCTCGAGAACCCTCGAGTAACGATTAGCGGCCAATTTCCTTCCATATTTTTTGTCAAATACGTTAGTCAATTATCGGTCCAAATCAACAATAAATTAGAGGCTTGATTATTAATTAACAAATAGAGATAACAAAATCGCGGGTTCAAAATGAGGTCTTCTGGTTTGGGGCGTTTTCCCAAAGATTTTGGCACCAAGAATGTCCAAATCGGTAAATAGTAACGAAATCACGATGTGAAATGCCAATTTTACCAGACTAGATAGCTAATCTTGAAAATTGTTGGCTCTTTCAGTTCAGTTTCAGTTCAAGCCTCTAGACTGCCATGAAGATGCCACCTGTAATGGTTGGCGAAACTTCGGCATTAAAATCGTGTTATCGTTATAAGAATTTTCTATTCACACTCGCTATTACACCACATAACCTTGCTACATTTTGAACGCTGACAAAATTCGTCTGATATGAATACAGATAATTTTGATTTAGTGATCTTTCAACCAACAATGTTGGAATCAAAAGCTACCACATGAACATGATAAATAAAACAGTGTATGTCTTCATCCAGTAACCAGACGAATAATTTCATCCTTATTCGTCCAGATTTCGGACTCTCTTAGCGGCCTGTATCGGCGAGCACATTTACAGATGACATCCAGAATTCAATGTTCATGCTGTAACGGCGCTGGTAGATCAGCCGGTTAGACCTCGTCTGAGCATATTTTATTGCTCACGATGGCGTAGGTTTAAAAAAACCAAGCGGTAACGTTATCGCGTGTAAATTTGATATATTTTCATATATTTTTGGGAATACTAGGTTGGTAACTTATTCGAAATTTGGTTTTTGTTGTTCTTCCTCCTTGTACACATGCAGGAAACTACAAACGGCAACTTTATCGTAACGTAGTAGGTTATTAGAAATCTGTTTATTCAATTGATTGATTTTTCTTGCCCTTGTACACATGCAGATTGATCTTAGTTGCGTCACGTGGTGTTTTGTTTCATTGAAAAAAACTAATGAACTATAACAGTTCACACAGTGGAAACCCTTTAGCATAACACTATAGAAAAAAAATACTTTAGAAACGCTGCATCTATTCCATTACGCATTACGTCCATAGGACGAATAATCTTAAGCGTATTCGTCCAGTTACATACATCTTATAAACAATTGAAGCACATTCAAAACTTTCTGAAAAATCGAAATAAGCAGATTTCTTTAAAAAAAAATCAATCTACTTATACACATTTATAATACACACTATAGATAAGAAAAAATCACCCTTATCCACTAAAAATACTGTACTATGAACAAGACTAGATTATTGAACGACCCTTTGAGCCAGCAAAATTTCAACAACGAAGTTGAGAAACTTCAGGAAATGGAGTTGGACAATGGTATCGACAAATCTTTGATCAATAATTCAATTTCTACAGGAAAAGGAAATTGCAACTCGACCAACTAACCAAATTAGAGCCGTGACCTTCAAATAGTTCAATAAACTTCAAAAGTTTCCCTTATCATCCTTCAGTAATTAATAAATTTTATTTTTTGTTTTCGAAATTTACAATACAACCAGTATATAGATATAAGAACAAGCTAAAAATCTGTTTAGACAACATCTTTGATAAAGTTCCCGACTTTTAATCCAGGATTAACAAAACCGATTGTGTTCAAAATGCTATGTGGGTCAAATTAGAAGGAATTGTACCTTTTTAGGTACAAAGAACATTTTGGCCAAAAAAGAAAAATAATGGTGAAAAATCAGCGTTAATCGAACATATTTTGATTCCAGGTCACACCATTTCTCAGGAAAGCTCATCACTTGTCTGCACTATCATCTCCAAATAGTAGTTAAACAGACACATTGTGATTTCTTTCTAATTAATTTTACTCTTATTATCTTTCTTCTTTGTAGCCAAAACGTCCTCGGTACTTCAACAGTATTTTTAGTGGATGAGAGTGAATAATTTTTATTATTATAGTGTATACACAGTGTGAACTCTTTTATAGTTCATCAGATTTATATATACTATAAGTTAAAGAAGGATAATGTATACCTATTCCAATTTTCCATCAATTTCTTGGCAAATCATAATTATTTTTTGTATTGACCACCAACTCGCAAGCATTAGCTTCACCAGTTAATCGAGTACTGATATAAAATAAAATAATTGACAGCTAGTTATATCACTATTGATGAAAAATAGTCACCCTTATCCACTAAAAATACTATTAAAGTACTGAGGACCTTTCGGCTACCAAGTAGCCATCATCAGAGTGGGCTAAATTATGCATCAAAATGGGCCTGTTTAAAAACTATAGGGGGATGATAATGTGAACAATGGGTTACCCTCAGCTGGAAATAAACCGGAATTTAATAAATTGCTTTTTCGTTTATACATTTCCATCCCTTCTAAATTACCTAGATATTTGTCTGTACTGTGTTTCAAAGGTGATAAACTTCCTTGAGGAATGATGTGGCCTGTATTCAAAATATGTTCGGTTACCGTTGATTTTTCACCATTATTTTTCTTTATGTGGGGAAAATGTTCCTTATAACTAGTTAAAACGTTCCTTCCATTTTGATCCATATAGCATTTTGAACACGACTCACAATTGTCCGTAAAAAAATACGAATTCAAGGAATGCACTGCACCAAATTAGAATCGGAACGCCTTGAAATTTTCAAATTTTATAAGAATATTTTTTTATGAAAAAAATCGAAATTTGCGAAGACCATTCATCCAGGTTCCAACTATTTTTTGAGCACATCAAGGCGCATATTCTTCCAAATTATTGAGGCGGTTACTTTGTTATTGCAGTACTTATTGTCAATTGAAAAAATTGAATTTTTCGACGGTTTTTCTCAATTTACAATAAAACTATCTAATAGATTTAAATTCTGTTCACGGCATTTTTAGGTATTTTCAGAAACCATTTTTTTCGCCATTTTTGCAACAATCGATCCGGATTATGTAAGCAGCATGGCCACATGGAGTAACAATTTCAGCAACCACGAATTAAAGGAACGAACGTAATTTAGCATGTCTATCTAAGTAGGAGCTCCCAACCAAGGGGCTCGCCCCCTAGAGGTTTCACAACACGACGTCGTCAGTCGCTGTTTAAACAAGTTTCGACAACTCGCCCTCAAAGGCGTTTGAGCCAGCGACATCTGACTCTGATTTCGAAGTCGAAACAAAGAATCACTCAAGCACATGAGATTGAATAAGTCGGGAAGTCATCACGAAGATGTATCACAGCATCTCAAAGGTTCATTTGAAAAAGCTTTTTTGATAGAAAGGCAAAAGAAACCTCATAATACCGGTGAGGAATTGAATCGAATCATGTTTTCTAAAAGTCACACAGATAACTTTAGGAGAAGAATCAATGCAAAAAATGGAGTCGATTTCTCTTCCGAATAACATAGTCAAGCGTAGAATCGCGAATGATTAACAAAGTAAAATTATCGCAATTTTTTGCTATTAGTTGCGAAGAATCGAGCGACATCGTTAATGGTTCACATTGAAGAAGATATTTTGTACTCCCCATCTTTGACCATTCTTTTGAAAATCTGAAGATATATTTAATACGATATCTGATTTCATTGAAAAAAAAATGATTTGGATTGGAATAGAATAATTGGACTTTGCACAGATGGTGCCCCTCCAATGATAGGTGTACAATCGGGCTTATGTCAAAAACTCAAGGAATAGAATCTCGCGATAGTTGAAACACATTGTTCCATTCATCGACAAGCAAAACATTGCCACAGGAATTACGCCAGACTTTGGACTACGCTATGAAGATCGTAAGCTACATTAGGAACAGTGCTTTGAACAGTCAATTATTTTCTTTACTTTGCGACCATCTCGATTGCGATCACAGAGTCCTTCTATTCCTCACAGAAGTACGCTGGTTGTCTTAGGGCGACAAGTTGGCTCGGCTTTATGCATTGAAAGAAGAGGCCATCCTGTTTCTTGGTTTCAAATGTCAAAAATGATTTTTTGCAAATTTTCAACAATGAAAAATTTCAATTAAGGTTGGTCTATTTGACTGATATATTTGATGCCTTGAATCAGCTAAACTTGAAGCTTCAGGGAAAAATGGCAATTTAATAAGTAACTATGATCATTTTTAGGGGTTCATATCAAAAAGACAAATTTCACCAATACTATAGAGATATTATTTCAGAGTCACCAATACGGCAAATGACCAGAAACCCATTTGTTGTCGATGTCTCACAATTACCAGAAGAAGTTCAGGCAGAATTTCTAGAAATGAAGGCTAATTCGACCTTGAAAG
Organism: Endomychus coccineus; assembly: GCA_958510875.1. Taxonomy (NCBI): domain Eukaryota; kingdom Metazoa; phylum Arthropoda; class Insecta; order Coleoptera; family Endomychidae; genus Endomychus; species Endomychus coccineus. Next base: position 51,094,506 of record OY294068.1, on the reverse strand, counting down.
ATGACTTCCATCTCTTTTAATTGAAGAAATTTCGGATTCCTTGTTAATTGGGAATTTGCCTTTCTTGCTTTACAAACACTTTTCCTTCTTCTTTGACTTACTTATGTGAGACAGGTTTTTCAGCTCTGATTTTAATTGAGACTAAGCAGCGAAACCGTCTTGCCGTCGATAGTGACCTGATGATAGCTCAAGCAAAAACTGAACCTAGAATCAACCAACTGGTACAGCAAGCTCAAGTATCTCATCATTAGTATTCTAATTATAATAGATTATTCAGATAAAAAAAGGTTTAAAGTTGGTCAAAGTTTATTTTCCATAATATAGAATTAAAATGAATAAATGTCGTCAAAATTCTATAAGTTTTTTTTGTAATGAAAAAATTAAAGGGGGCATAAAAATATTACTTGTAATCCAGGGAGGTTCGACGAAAAAAAGGTTGGGAATCCCTGGGCTATAGGAATGTACCCATATAATTATGTTGTATTATCACAACCTTGTATACAAACAATACAGTATCTGAAGTTTAATAATACTTCGTTGTGCAACCTACTCGGTGAAAACTCAATCAAACCTATTCGAAACCGCCAATCAGGAAACACATTACTTTTTTGGTCATTTTGTTCTTTCATAAAATTTACGCGCTAAACATATTAGTATATATATTTTCGATCTTAACATGATACGGTGTTATTTTTCCATTAACAAAAACATTGTGAAAAGTTCTCTATTTGAAAATAATGAAACTTTGATAACATTTGCTTAATTTCAGAACCATCCATGGAAGACTTAACTTATATCCTTCCAACTGTTGAATCATCAAATGATAGTGCTTTGGTGACTTTCACAGGAGAAAAATATTGTACAATGGAAGCAGAGATTAGTATAAGATGTTCAAACTATTGGTGTAGACAAGATGAAGCAATCACTAAGCATACAACGTCTAAAGATGAATGTAGATTTACGTCATTGCAGCCCTTTTCAAAATATAGCTTAAACTATACACTAAGTTATAAGAAGAATAGGAAAACATTCTTGCGCTCATTTACAACATATGCTACGGGTACGTGGAAAGTCACATTAGTCTAAAATTAATCAGTAACTATTGGAATAATAATTGCTAATGAAACGAACTGTGATCAATCGATCACTGACTTCCCCAACTTTTCTTAGTAAAATATTTTTCGGAAGTTTCGGCTGGTTAAATGTATTATTGTAGGAAGCGAAAATATATTGGAAATTCAGAAACACCTAATGAAAGACGTTAAATTATACTCTATCTTACATTGATATTTTATTGAAATGGTCGACATTTGTCTTTACAACTCTACATTCCATACTCACACTTTCTGACAGGTTGACTTTCGAAATTATTCACATTATAATATGACCTTGTTTTATACTGGCACCTGATGTCAAATGAACTATGAAAATAGGCAACAGAGCAAAACATTAAATAGACTGTGACATCCCATCGATGACGTCACTTGAATCTTGAAATAAAAATTTCATACCCTTGTCGTTATGGTTAAATGAAATACTATAATTCCATTCGAAAAACTGATGAATATCAGAAATACCACTTGAAACGAGGCTCCCGTTGGAAAAAACAATACAGTGCCTATTTTCAGCACTTTAGAGCTTACAACCGATAGGAACTACATTACTATACAAGTGGCGATTTTTGATTGGTTCCGCCATGTTTTGTCAAACAATGCAACTCAATTGTTTTGTACAAAGACAATAGTTATTCTGTGCTAAAGAGTCTTCTAGATTATAGGTATTTGACAGTTTTGACACTGACTGTTTGAATATTCTGTTCATGTTTTATCTTCAAAAATCGTATATATATATGTGATTTATATATGTTCTTTTCCGAGATAAGTTATTTTGGGTGATAAACTCTTAATTAATAGGTGTAGGTTTACTAATTTTGAGGTCTTTTCTTCTCTGGTAAGTATTTATTTACATTTTGCCTGTTCAAGTTGAGCTTATATTAAATAGATAGTGTAAATTAATTATTATGAATTATTATATTATATAATCAATTCAATCTATTTATCAGATTAGGCTACTTATTTCACGATCAACTGATGCTATTTCAATTTTGTATTTTCAGTTACAATAACAAATCACGGTTGTGCCTTTATTAATTGTACAAATACTGGCAAAACTCCAGTTTCCTCCAGTTAGGAGGAAACAATGTCTTAAATGGGGAGTAAAAATGTAAATGCTATTTTTAACAAGTTTAATAGTATTTTCTCCAAGTGCACTACCCAGCTTAAAACATGATTAAAAATATGTGGAGTAACATCAATAATAAATTTGTATGATCACAATATATTTTATTCAGAAACTGAACAGACCTGAGCTGTACGTAAAGTTCAAGTTCGTTTGGATAGCTACAATCCTATTTTTGAATATCTAGGTTAATTTTTTTCTGTAAGATATGCCAAATAATTCTGAATGACTATTAGTAAGTATTATCTAGATTTAGAACACTTTTTTTATTTTATATCTCCCAGGTCTGGCCACAGGCTTATACTAATACATGTAGCTGAGGCAAATACTTTAATTGAACATTCACACTGTATTATTATTATTTTTTTAGGAAATGTGATTTGACAGTATACCAACCTTTGGACCTACCTTCTGTATCGGTTTTGATATCCAGTTAGTCTTTTTGGGTCAAGAATATATTTTCATATCTTTATTCGATACCATTTACACTTCCACTTTTCGCCATTCGATCAGGAATCAGGATCTACCTGTTTTGGAATTCCCGTTGATCCCTTAACCTCAACCCTACTTTACTCTAATCTATTTATACTTCAACTGTTCCATTGATTCTTCATAATTTTCTATTTGTTTGATAATGGCACTTCGGTGTTGAAACTATAGTTATGTTTTTACGTTATTATTAATAAAAGTGGTATAAAAACATAGTAGTTTTTCTTTCATATAATCAAAATGATAAATTACCATGAAGTAACGGCTTCCACCATCCATTTTTTGATTAATTATTAGTGCGGCTGTATATTATTTCCTTACTGGGTAATTAGTAGTTTAATACTAACACAAAATGTTATAAAATATTATGATATAAGACTCAAATAAAGGTGTAATATAATAGGTATCTACTTTATCTATTTATATTATATGTATTTACAGGACAAAGTTCCATATAATACATACTTAGTTAATTAAGTATCAAGTAAGTTCTTTATTTCATAGTACGTTGAACAAAATTTACTTGTATCAATAAAATTATCACAAGATCATTAATATATAGTATACAACAGGAAAATGGAATACTAGTCCTCATAAACAAATGTATAATCAACTGTTTTTAGCTGACTTGATCTTGCTGAAGTCAAATTTGACTACATTTTTTCCTTCCCATATTAATTACTCTGGATTGGATCAGCTTATCCAACAATACTTACTCGTTTTAAATTTATTCGAAACCAGTGGTACAAGAAAGAGAATAAAGTTGGGGTACGATCTATTTTCAACTCCTTACTTCCATCTACCTTTGTTTTCCCCACATTCCTTTGGCAAGGGTACAAAAAAATATATAAATTGTACTCTCGAAATATACAAAAGCTATCAGCCAGGCAGACCTGAACTTTACATACAGTTCAAGAAATGTAGAGAAAATACATATAAATATAGCACCAAAAATACCTCGCACAGAAAACAGTTGTTTGTAGGAGTTCAGTTTTCCATACCATCTTACTAAGCCATTGCTTCCTCCTAACTGTATCTCTTGGTAAACTTTGCATCTGAAAATCGATAGATTAAGTTGATTAGGTATGAAAACTCATCTTAATCAAAATAGGCAAAATGTAAATAAATACGTACCATCACTGAACAAAGAAATCAATAATTCTTGACAAGCCCACTAAATAACCAAGTTAATCGTTCTCAAAAACAACATATAAAACGCATAAATTAATTCAAAATATAGCCATGAACAAAGTCAAAGTGTCAAGTCAAACACCGGTCCCATAACTGACAAGACTTTGTATTGTCTATGTACAAAACAAATGAGCTGCATTATTTGACAAAACATGGCGTGTTGTTGCCACTGTATTAATAGAGTCACTGTAATAGAACCGGCGCAATCGTCTCCTAAGTTTTGACACACATACATCATCTGAATGAACTGTGATAAATTCATCACGCGAATCTCATCACTTTTGTTAGTGAAACAGTTTCTGGACACTCCTGCAGGTGAAATGTGAATAATTGTAGGAATAGAAAATATATTTTAAATGATTTATTAGAACTCACTTATGGAAGACGTTACATAATACCCTATGTTACATTGATATTTTATCCAAATGGTCTACATAATGTATTTCACAACTCTATGCTTTATACTGACAGATTGTGTTTCCTAATTATCATACTAAAATATAACCTTGTTTTATACTGACACTTGCTGTCACATGACCTATCAAAATGTACTACAAAATAAAGACAAATAAATCGTGACGTCACATCGATGACGTCATTTAAATCTTAAAATGATAATTTTGGACACTTCTGCAGGATGAATATATGCGTGTGATATATATATTCGAAACAAGAAAAACACTGTTGTCTTTATGGTTCCATAAAATACCATTATTCCAGATGAAAGACTAGAGACGGATATCAGAAATAGTTCGAAACAGGGCTTCTGTGCCCAAAAACGATAAAGTTTCTATTTTCACCACTTTGAAGCAAAATTTCAAATTCATACAACCAATGAAAACGGCGCAATCGTTTCCACAGTGGGTTACGCACATACGCACGCACCCGCACACACAGTCTAGCTAGATTCAGAAATGCTCGAAACGGAAGAACCGTAAGAGTCCGGAATATTCTTTTGGTCCGATTACAATACTCCGCTTACCCTGCATACTACGTATAGTGAAAAAAGTAAAAATCGTATTGAATGTTCAAAATGAGCTTCATATACTCCTCAAAAATTGAGTTAAGAAATAAAAGGTTTTATTTGTGAACGTGGCAACTTATTCCATATGTATGGATTTTTGTAAGCCGATCACGGGTTGTATTAATTGGGTGGAGATTGTATAATAATGTTCGAACATCTATTTGATAAACTTCAAATGGCAACAAACTATTTTGAGAAGTTAAATCTACGTAATTAACAGCTTCTTGGCCGGAAAACGTTTGCGATGTATGTTTATCTTTGTATCCTTATATCTGAAAAAGCAAGATTTCTGTTTTATTCTTCTTATGAATCTTGTTACGAAGCTTAAAATTTGATATATCATTTATTTTAGATCAGGCAGTAAATACGAATATTACACGTAAGCTCTGGTTAAACAGTTCATTATTTCAACAGATATTCGAGAACTCCGAATGTGCATTCCGTGATAGTCACTTTTCTAAATCTCCGTAATTTTGGATAAGTGTAATTATTTCAATAAAAGAATCGCACGGAGTGCATTCATGCCTGCTTAAAAAATTTGTATTCATTCCGATTAAACTATGTTGCAAAAACGAGGATCTGGTAGATTAACGCATCAAAGTTTGAACAACCTCATGAGTAAAAACTGCGTACAACCAAAAAACCCCGAAAACATTTGTTTCCTTCGCCGTGGAGAAATCATGAGCGCGAATTTTAAATCCAAAAAGTAGCGTCACTTTCAAGCATTGTTCGGAACATAAGTAAAAAGAGCTACGTCATAAAATAAGGAATTGGTGGTACGAACTTGACCAGAACCTTGAAAACATATGAAAGACAGATAAAAGATCGAGATTATCATCAATCAGAATCAGAATAAGAATTTCGAAGTTAGTAGATTGAGATTAAAAATTTGAATTGTGTCACTCTGACAGAGTTAATAATAGTGTTCCGTGTTAGTGAACTTTATGTAAGGTAAATGATAGCTTAATATTTATTCTCTGGCATTACGATATTTTGATTTCCGTGGGTTGTAATTGGTAGCGTTTGTATATCTGAGATCCTGTTGCTTTCAGTAAATTAGATTGTTATATGTTAGTTTATCCCGTCATAGGTCTGACCGCGCATGATTTGAATCCGCACTTGAATTGAAATATTCAAGTAATTGTACGGTGTATATCAAAGACATATTTGTGCACGCTCTGTCAATCTCGGAAGTATAAGTATATCCTAGATGACCAAACCGCCAAAGGCTTGTGCACACTGTGTCAATTACCGGGGACTCCGTTGATAGCTAGTATAAGGGTGAGTGATGTGACAGAATAAACTCAATCCGAATATACCGTGAAAATCTGATATCGTACTCGTACAATCGTAAATCTAGTACAGGCCAATATTTTCCGATCCTACCAAATTTTAACCGTTCGATAGCTACCCTGGGGACAAGGCTGTCTATAGATAGCATTGTGACAAGCCTTGTGGGGGAGGATTCTAGCAGAAGTCCTCAAAAAGGAGTAAACCTCCAGAAAAATCTGGCGCCCGAGGATTTGAAGCTTACCGCAGTAAGCAGTTCCTCGCAAAAGTGACAAGGAACGTCATAATCTTTCATGTAAATCATTGAAAAACCCCCTCAAAGAAGATTTGAAATTAACTTACGCCCAGATTTTATTCCATTTATTCCTACTAAGTAGTAACTAATATTATAGTTAGGTACTTGAAAGCTGATTACGTAGAAACTGAATTTGAAGGGGAGCAGCAGCGTAACGCAAAATTGTATGCCTTCCCATCGATATGGAATTTGGGTCCCTTCCCTGACAAAATGTAATATGCCAACCTATGGAATTAATTTTGATTGTCTTTCTACATACTCCTCAAGTAGGTGGGTATGAGGGTGAACTTCTTTATTATAAAAGAGAACAATAATTATTATTTAAAACTATGAAAATGCAGTCCAAAATTGTGGTCTCGTGAATTCAAATTAAATTTATTGTGCAAAGTTAATAGCAAACACTTCTCGTGTTAGAATCAGTATACAAAGTTCTGGTTCTCCAGGTTGAACAGTAACAACAACTCTATTAGTCCCAGACAGCTATTTCGCTCCTCTCATGAGCTCGTCAGTGAAACGAGGCAGACGATGAAGTCACAGATCAACCATTTCCGTTAGTGATATAGCTACCAACTTTGAAAATGTTTGGCGAACCCAATGTTCCAACATGAACTGCCGGAAACCAGATGTCCCACTGAGGATGTTATTCAAAAGGTCATACATTGATAGTACAGTTCTCGCGATTCAAAGAATCGGCAGAGATACAATTGCTAATTCTATGGCCAGGTTATGACCAAAAGACAATTCAAGGTGAATTATAAACAGATCTCGTGTTAGAATTAATACACATAGTTTTGGTTCCCCAGGTAGATGGTAGTTATATCACTGTTGGAGATGGTTCATCAGTGACATCGTCTGCCTCATTCAACAGACAAGCTTATGAGAAACAGCTATCTGGGACTAATATATGTGTTGTCAGTATTCAACCTGGAGAACCAAACTTTGTCAATTCCTTGTACTTATTTTCATTCAGTTTCAATTTTTTCATCGGTCATGTGGTATGTTATTTGGGCCTTCAAGATGGCTGGGTCCCCCGCTGTGTGATGTTTGTGAGAGTGTACTTCATGCCACTCATGGGGATCTTGAGCTTTGCATTGAAACCACTGCAAAGACAGTTGTAAGCTACATGAAGTTTAATCAGTTATTGTAAAGCTGAATGAATGATATCTTTGTTCAAACCCCATAGCGAGATTAAGTCTACAAATCTATATTATCATATCAACATTCAGTTAGTGTGAACAGTTATAATAATAAATTTCAGTTTCGAAACCCATCACTGAGTTGGAGACGATATCTAGAGGAGACAATTATATTTCATTGAGATGGCGTCCCCCTTATCCACCTACAGGCATTTTGAAATCCTACAGGTTTCTTGATGCAGCAACTGGGAAAGTACTACTAGAGAAAGAAGTGGAAGTATGCAGATTATGGAAAGAATATCATTGCATCAAATTGACAAATTTGAATAAGAACACATCATACAGTATTCAGGTAGGTACCTACTTACTGCTGAGATCGCGAGACTGAATAACAGATCCAATAACAAATTAAGAACAATAAAGGAGCACGCACACAGTATAACCATATTGATGTACTAAATAAGAACATTAAACCCTTAAATTGCTTTAAATTTTAACCCTACTTTTTCTGTTATAATTCCGTTCTATTAATAAATTAGCAATATATAATATAATACGATTTATTACATATTAGAGTAAACTATTTCATTGTATTATAAAGTGCATATTTCCCTCTACTCCAATTTCCATATGGTTTTTATAATAATTGTATCACTAGATGTCACTGGTTCACAAAGAAATTATATAAATTCATAAATTTTAAATACATTTTTTACAATCAAATGTTAATTTTTTATTAATTTTGTTATCTAAGGTTACAAATTCTTGGGGTGAGCCGGGCAAGATGACATACCTAGTTTTTACTACAGATTATCTGCCTAAAATAAAACACAAAATTAACCATTTACGTATATTTGTATAGTATTGTCAGTGGTACCACGAACTCAAATATTTATTGAAACAAAAATTTTCGTTTTTGGTACATTAAAAAGAAAATTGTACAAAAATTCAACATGGAACCATTTTTGCATACATTGTATTGGCGCCACAGTTCCTTGAATTTTGAATGGCTGAAGAAATCATTACAATACAGAAAACAATTAAAACAAAAATGATAGTGGTGTATTGAAGCTTTTGATTTCCTCTTCGAGAAAGTGAGATTGGAGCAGTTCAATAGGTATATATTGCCGCTAAATATTGTTTACCTTTGTATGTCCACTAACTTTCAATAACAAATATGAACTGAAGGCAACTGAAGGCTGTCGCCGGAGACCTCGCTGTGAAACATTACCGATGTTAACCATGAATAAAGGGTAATGAAAAGTACACAAAAACGATAGAATGAGGAAACCGCATGAAAGCATCTTTCCCGGTTCTCCCCTATATGATCTGGAAAATTGATGGAAAATCGGTTTTCATTCATATTCCTAGCTCGGTATCTAATTATATGTTTTCACTGGGTATTATTTTTAGGATTCCGGAAAACTCAGGAAAATGAAAATTTACCATTTCTACACTACAACTTTAATCTTTTTGTTTTCGTGTTATTGGAATAATAATATACCGTGATGGCTCTTGATACAAATCTCACTGAAAGAAGAAAATTCTGAAAAATTGGTGGAAAGGAGAGTCGTTTTCCTTCATATTCTTGTGTCGTTCCTCGTTCAACGTGTCAAATTATAGGTTCTTGTGGTAGGTGATTATTATTTTATAGTTATAAAATCAAAAGCAACTATAGTTTTCTCGAAAACTCCGAAAAACAAAACTTGCCATATTCACATGACAATCTTTAGTTGTTATTCTGGTTTTCGAAAAATTTCATACAATTGAGTATTTTTTATCATGATATGTACAGTAACAAAACTTTTAAAGCAGGTAAATAAAGAGCAGATGTTTTTGAAGCATCAATGATGATGCAGCGCACGTGTAACATAGAGATCCTATACACAAGATCTCTATGACGTGGACACGTTAACGTGTACGGAGAACACAGCAGCTGTCTTTGAGCATGTAGGGAAAGGAACTGGCATACTGGCAACAGTATCTGAGATGCGGCTGTAAAATTACTTGCTTTTTCCTATTTTAATTAACAAAACACGTGGACTATGAAATATCACTTTGTATTAAAACTTTGTAACCGACAATAAAATTATGTAAAATAAATTATCGTATATGTGCATTCGAAAGAAAATGGTCAGCTGAGTAACTCACGAACCTGGTTTACAACAAAACGAACAGCTCGTGGATTCAAGATTTTATTCTCAAAAAAAGTTGATTGTGATGATATGAAAGAAGAGACTATTTTATATATTATTTATAACCATAAAATAATACTCAGCGACCACAAAAATCTGTAATTTGAGACCTTGGACGGGGACCGAGACAGGAATATGAAGGAAAACGACGCAATGTTTACACAAATTTTCCAGAATTTTCCTTTTTGTAGTGAAATTTGTACCTAGAATCATCACGGTACCTTATTATTCCAATAACACTGACTAAAATATTTCGAAAAACAAAATAATTAAGGTTTGTCGTGTAGAAATGGTAATTTTTCATTTTCCAAAGTTTTCCGGAAAACAGTCTCTGGTTTTGATATCATGATCATGAAATAATACACAGCGAGCACGAGAACCGAATATGAAGAAAAAACGACGCAATTTTCAACCATTTTTCAGAATTTCCCTTCTTTTTCTGAAAATTGTACCGAGGAACATCACGGCATCTTATTATTTCAATACCACAGAATGAGAAAAATTTTTGTTTGTTGCTAAGATTTGGTAAAATTTTTTGGGTTTTTCATTAAACGGGCAGGATTTTCCATTTTCCGACTCCAGATTCGGGTTCAGCAGACCAAAGAGCCCCTGATACCAAATTTCAAGAATTTTGAATCAAAAGAATCCGAGATATTCCAGTTTTTTATAAGAGACATTCCATTTGTTAATTGAACATGGTTTTTCATTGTTTATTAATAGTAATAATAACGAGCCTCCTTTTTTTCTGACTAATATTGTGTAAGGCATCCTGAACACGATGCAAAAAGAATTTTTCATTTTCGTGCATTTTATATTTTTTAGATGTTTTTCACATTTTTGACTGGACTAATTGAATGTGAGTAAAAGAAATACTACATGGCTATATTCAGAGCACTGCAATCGTGATATAGTGTTGAAAGTGAATTTGAAAAGTCACTCATTCAAACATGTTCTGTGGCATAAGTGTTACAAATTGAACCCATATTATTACCTATTCTTTTCATACAGTAATTATACTTCTTTGGTATTGATATTCTTGTTTTATTAGGTTGCAGCTATCAATGATGGACAGAAGGAATCCGAATACAGAAACATCAGTTGTTACACAGCAGAAAAAGGTAAGTATGGGTTATCTACGAATCACTATATAGTCGAGGAAATATAGATAAGAATCGCCAAAATATCTAAAAAGAATTCTAGTCAACGGAATTTAATGAATGAGGAATTATGTCTGAAAAAAGCTCAATAGTAAGCGTTTGGGGGTGAGGCTTACTTGCATTGCTGCACTTAAAAATGCATGTACAAGATGCATTTTCCAAAAGATATTTTTTCAATTTGAGAAAACTTAGAACAATAATTAGTAAAATCAGCCCAATTTCTCTTCTCGGGGGTTTTTTGGGGTCGCTGAACACGAATTCGATTCCAAAAAATGCTAGTGCACCTGGTGCGCGTGACACCCGGGTCGTCTACCTCTTCTTCGAGAATTAATTTCGAAAATGTACGAATTGCTTTTAATTTCGTTACTCGAGTGTTTTCGGGTCACGGAACACAAATTCGATGTCCAAAAAATGCTACAGTGCACCTGATTCGCGGGACACCCGTGTCGTCTACCTCTTCTTCGAGGATTAATTATAAAAATTCCCGCGCTAATTTTGAAGTGCAGTGTAGTCCCAGTTATTTTTAAAATAATCCTCGAAGAAGAGGTAGACGATCCGGGTGTCACGCGCAACAGGTGCACCGTAGCATTTTTTGGACATCGAATTCGTGTTCAGCGACCCCAAAAACCCCCCTAGAAGAGAAATTGGGCTGATTCTACTTATTATTGTTCTAGTTTTCACAAATTCAGAAAATACCTTTTGAAAATCTTCTATATGCATTTTTGAGTGCAGCAATGCAAGTAAGCCACACCCCCAAACGGTTACTTGTGGACTTTTTTTTGAACAAAGTTCCACGTCGATTGACGCCTCATTCATTAAATTCCGTTGACTAGAATTTTTTCGAGATTCATTCCTATCCTTCCCGACTAATAATATAATACTTGCGATAGGTTCTTGCCTTTTTGCATCTCGCTTCGAGATGGAAGCACTATGTCAGCTTGCAGTCGAAGATTATACACTATTTAACCTCCGACGAAAACGTTAGGGTTGTATTGACTAGTTTAGGTAGCCTAAGATCACTAATTTTCTCTTTTATCGTGAAAATGGTCCTCAAATCTTGCGTCAATATTTTCATCCAACGAATTGAGAGTCAATTGGAAAAGTGTTTACTTGAACATCAACTCTAACCTTATCAGATTGGCCTTCAAGCAATGTCACTCCTGATTTTTTTTTGCTTCTCTCAAGAAAGGTGAGCATGTGTGTCCAATTTATTCAACGAGAATTCTTAAGAATGTTAGATTTGTGTCACATCGGTTGTTAATTTTTAAGTGAATCGAAATGATTCATTCCATTGTGGAAAGGGTACACATTTTTTATTGAGATAACGCAAGAAATCGTCGCGACTATGTTCAACGAACGACATCGTGAAAAAAATGTATTTGTGGTTTATGTACCGGTTGCAATTTTTGACGATACTGGATCAGTGGAAAATGGGGTATGAGAGGGATGACGGGAGAGAAGTTGCCACTCTAGGCCATGTAGGAATGGATGATCCCACGCTCAGTACTAGGGAATTGTTCGAGGTTCCTGGTGTGTCACGTACAACAATCCAGAAAGGCCTAAAACAAGATAAGTGTCATCCTTTCAAAATACGATTAGTTCAAGAACTGAACAACGATAATCCAAATCATTTATTCTACATCTGTTTTTCGGATGAGTGTTAATTTTACGTTAACATCACTGTCAATAGGCATAATTGTCAATATTGATCAGATGAAAATCCCAAAGTATTTCATGAAGTACATAAGCAGCATCCCCAAAAATTAAATGTTTGAGTGAATATTCACGGAGATCACTTAATTGGCTCCTTCTTTTAACCCGAGAATCCTGATTGCTGAATGTATCTGGCATTGGTGAATCATGCTGTTTATTCAATAATAGAAAATAAAAAAGACCTTGAAACCATAGTTTTTCCTCATTTGGCCTAACCAGTGCGTCAATTTTTCGATGAAAACTTCCCCAAAACTGGATTGGAAGAAGGAGTCATATTGAGTGACGCCTCATTCATTAAATTCCGTTGACTAGAATTTTTTCGAGATTCATTCCTATCCTTCCCGACTAATAATATAATACTTGCGATAGGTTCTTGCCTTTTTGCATCTCGCTTCGAGATGGAAGCACCATGTCAGCTTGCAGTCGAAGATTATATACTATTTAACCTCCGACGAAAACGTTAGGGTTGTATTGACTAGTTTAGGTAGCCTAAGATCACTAATTTTCTCTTTTATCGTGAAAATGGTCCTCAAATCTTGCGTCAATATTTTCATCCAACGAATTGAGAGTCAATTGGAAAAGTGTTTACTTGAACATCAACTCTAACCTTATCAGATTGGCCTTCAAGCAATGTTACTCCTGATTTTTTTTGCTTCTCTCAAGAAAGGTGAGCATGTGTGTCCAATTTATTCAACGAGAATTCTTAAGAATGTTAGATTTGTGTCACATCGGTTGTTAATTTTTAAGTGAATCGAAATGATTCATTCCATTGTGGAAAGGGTACACATTTTTTATTGAGATAACGCAAGAAATCGTCGCGACTATGTTCAACGAACGACATCGTGAAAAAAATGTATTTGTGGTTTATGTACCGGTTGCAATTTTTGACGATACTGGATCAGTGGAAAATGGGGTATGAGAGGGATGACGGGAGAGAAGTTGCCACTCTAGGCGATGTAGGAATGGATGATCCCACGCTCAGTACTAGGGAATTGTTCGAGGTTCCTGGTGTGTCACGTACAACAATCCAGAAAGGCCTAAAACAAGATAAGTGTCATCCTTTCAAAATACGATTAGTTCAAGAACTGAACAACGATAATCCAAATCATTTATTCTACATCTGTTTTTCGGATGAGTGTTAATTTTACGTTAACATCACTGTAAATAGGCATAATTGTCAATATTGATCAGATGAAAATCCCAAAGTATTTCATGAAGTACATAAGCAGCATCCCCAAAAATTAAATGTTTGAGTGAATATTCACGGAGATCACTTAATTGGCTCCTTCTTTTAACCCGAGAATCCTGATTGCTGAATGTATCTGGCATTGGTGAATCATGCTGTTTATTCAATAATAGAAAATAAAAAAGACCTTGAAACCATAGTTTTTCCTCATTTGGCCTAACCAGTGCGTCAATTTTTCGATGAAAACTTCCCCAAAACTGGATTGGAAGAAGGAGTCATATTGAGTGACCACCAAGGTCACCTGATTCGACCCAAATAGACTTTTTTCCATGTGGTCATCTGATGTCGAGCATGTTTCTTACCTAAGCTGAATCGTATAATACACGAATACCACCAAGTTACAACTGGTAGGTATGTTTCGTAAACTAAGACAAAGATAAGAATAAAATCAATTTTATTGCGTGGAGACAAACTGCTATTGAGCTGATCAGAATAGAAAGTGAAGATTTCTTTTAAGAAAAGAATTACAAATAAAGAAACCTACCTTCTCCATGTTTAGGGGTTAAACAATACAGTGATATCCTGCTTTCGAAGGTCTTCAGACCTTCATTTCGAAGTCTGTAGCTCTTGTGATCAATAAATTATCAACTAAAAACTTCTTTAAGCTGAAAATTATAATCATAGTAAAAATACCCTCATTATGAGGTATCACTCGACAGCCCTATCCATTAAAACATGTTGGGGCTGACCATCAGCCCTCACCTTGAGGGGTGAAATTGGAAAGTTGGAAATATAATAAAAAGTTAACCACCGACGGGCCCGAGCGTTTTTACAGATTTTCATTTTGAAATACTCAAAATTGAGGAGCAAAGTATTCGTTGGGCCAACGTGTATAACAATGCCTCAAAGCTGCAATAGCATATGATAGCATGATATGCTGTTGATTATTCTGGAAGTAAAAGATCGTAAAATTCAAATAAAATCGAAACAAAACTTAGAATGAAATTAATTTTATTGTGTGGAGCCTTCATTTTCAGTATCTAATAAACTGATCAGAAAAGAAAGTGAGGATTTCTTTTGAGAAAAGAATTACAAATGAAGAAACCTACCTTTTCCATGTTTAGGGGTGGAACAATACAGTGATATCGCATTTTAAAAGTTCTTCAGACCTTCATTGTGAAGTCTGTACCTCTTGTGATCAATTAATTATCAACTAAAACTCCTCACAGATTTTGACAACCTGTCATATCAACGGGGATAATAGCAGCGACTTCAAACTTGGAAATTATAATCATAGTAAGAATACCCTCATAACGAAGTATCGATAGCATATGATCGTAAAATTCAAATGAAATCAGCAGCAATTATCATGTTTCCACTATCTAGCATGATATTTGAAAGTTAAAAGCAGTTGAAGTAAAGATAGAATGCAACTTTCTCTGAAATCAATCAGATATTTACTATATCTCATGAAGTCAGATACTTAAGTGATTATACCATACCTGATGTTTGTTGATAATTTGATAGCCAGCTATTTCCAGAAAATGCAACAAAATTTCCATATTCTTCCTTTTCTTTATACGTTTCAGTTCGTTTAGTGATATAAACGTCATTATAATCTTGAGAATCGGAAAACTTATATGTAAAATAACAAATACTCTCCATCTCCAGACGGTATTCAAGGGTGAAACGATAGAATTGATTATTTAATATTTTTTTATTAAAAAATCCTCATTTCTCCTAAAACAACATCCTGTGGGCATATTCTGACGACTTTATCGTGTAATTACATACACTTACTGTGACTCTTTGTTCAACCATGTAGTTGATCCAACTACTTAATATGGGCTTCACATCATGCTAGGCGAGATCAGTTTTGATTTTGTTGAAGGTAATCTTATCAAATGTATAAGAGGTAGGTCTCTCGATTCGGTGGGCAACAACGTACTTCGCCGATTCTGTTGATCTTCCTTGGTGTTGGTTCGTGTGAATCGCGTTCTCTGTAAAAGGCAGCTTCCTGCATTTTTCTTTTGCATAATTTTTCTAACGACTAGTAGAAAAGATGTCAGTTTGATCTGGAAAATTTTCTTAATCCTGAAGCTGTTTCGGGAGAGAAGCCTTTATTGACCCAGGCCATTCTCTGAGGAGTAACCGGCAACCCCCCAGTCCCCCTTACCGGGAGCTTGAGGTGTTGCTTTGAGCCAGCTTTGTTGAAAGGCACTGAAATATCCGGGAAAGTGAGTTTACAGCAAACTTTTTGTAATTTGCCTCCATTTTGATTCTCTAATTGACCCATTAACGAACGCAACGTCATCACTCGCCGTGTCTTAATATCCAAAAAAGCACGGAACTTTTTACGAAAATGTTTAGGTTGGCGAGCTTGATGCGGAATTATCTTGTCATCATTATGTCAGTTTAAATGACAGTGTGGAGCGTCAACAACTCAAGAAAGCGATCACAGAACCACTAAATCAAATTTTCACTTTCAAAATTAAGATGTTACCAACCACCATAAAAATCCCTAAATGGACTAAATTGAACATTTTTGTTTAAAAACGGCATAAAAAGAGCAAATTACAAAAAATAGTATAAACAACTCGTTTCCTAAGACCTTGAAGCACTCATTCTTAAAAAAAACTCGTGGCTTGGCCACTCGTTTTTTAAACTTGAATTGGTGCTTTAAGACGAGTCTTAGGAAACTCGTTCATTAATATACTATTAGGCTGTTTCTAACTGGATGGTAGTGTACTTGTCATTCCTTATTTTTAAACAGCTCATTTTTTCTTAGTGGTTTTCATTTCTTCTCCGAACCACTATACGAGGTAGCCACTGCGAAATGTAGTAGAATATACTTTAGTTCATACTAACACCCATTTTCAACCTAATTTGTAACTTGCTTGAAGCACATTTCAATTGCGATGCAGCCATTATCAAACACATGTGTAAATTGGTTCTGAAACTAAGATTATAGAAAAATGAAAAATACTTGAAGGTAAAATCTGGGAAAGGGTTAATTGCAACTAGAAATGGGATTATGCTAATTCTAATTCAGTGAAAGTACTTCTGGGCAGGAAATAAACATCAAATAATCCAGGTAGTCAGTAGCCTATCAGTGAGAAATAATTACTTAGAATACATATTCCTGTACTTAGCCAGTTAGCCTGAGGTTTATCAAAGTACTTGCTTACCTGGTAGAAATATTCCTCTTAGTTAAGTCAACATATAATAAAACTCAATTCGATCATTTACTTCAAAAGTTTCATCAGACACAATTTTATTTGGATTTGATTAACTTCATCTCTATGTCTATGTAGTACTACCGCTAAGCACGAACCATGCTTACAATATCCCGCCGCGAAAGAAAACATTCTTCAACGCTATATTTAGTTAAATAAAAACCAAAAGCATCCATTTCTTCTTTTTTGTCAGCAATCTAAGAGGAGGAAACTTTTTTCGGTCTTCACGATATTTTGAAAAAATCGCTTTTCACTCCATGATTATCTGAATGTTCAACGTTGGGTAGAATTATTTATGAATATGTGTATTAAATGAAAAATCACTTCGCTGACATCAGATCTGTAGCCAAAATCCGCAATGGACTGAAAAACTGAACAAACTTGACGTGTCTTATAAAGTCTGAGTGTGTAATTGAGGATAGGGTTACATGTCTCTTTTTAACAATGATGAAATACCTAATTAATTTAGTTAATCAGTTTAAATAAAAGTGGGAAGGTGTTAAGAATCAGGAAAAAATTAACAGCAGTAGAATATAAGTTGTTTATAGACTAACAAACATTTTAAGAACACAAAAGTCAAATTTTCTTCCACGACGACACCAAATTTAGAACGTTCTGAAAATGCATTACTTATCTGAAGTCAGTAAAGTGATTTTTCACTTATTACACATATTGATAAATAATTCGACACAACTCTAAACGCGTCCTCCATAATTTCCAGCAAAGTGAGTTTTTGGAGTTCTTGGGGTCCAAGCTTATTATTTTTGTAGATTGCTGACATAAAACAGACATGGGCATCCGATTTTTATTAAACTTGATATAGCGCCGAAGAACTTCCTCCGCTGCTCTTCGAGACATGGTAGGCGAGGTTAGTAAGGATATTTTCTATCACTTTTAAATATTTATTGACAGAAAGCGAGAGAAAACAATTTTCGGGGTCAGTGGCAGTATTAGTGTACTATGATAGAATTGATAATTAATTTTTGTGGGTAATATTATGTATGAACACCGTCGTTCCTTTCAGAATCGGAACAACCTCTTGATTTGAAATCAAAATGGAAGGATACTGGCTTAACGTTATCATGGAGACATCCGAATAATACGAACGGAGTATTGACCAGCTTTATTATAAAGTTAACTATGAATACCAGGAAAAAGATACAGGAACAGTATATGTTAAAGTCAGAAGACGATTATAAATTAGATTACGAATATAAGGTAAATATAATTGCCCTCGAATTTTCATCAGTTCCGTAAAATTGAAATAAAATTTTGTAACTCCCAGCTCAGGAGAATTATCCTCTCGTCGAATGATTAAAAAAGAAATACGAGGACAAGGTGAGAAGTCCCTGAAAAATAAAACAGATGGCGCCACGATGTTTAATCCCATGTGACAAGTATGATGTAGAATCTTTAACTAGAACACATTAGAATTCGCCGACTGATATGTCATTCAGTTCTGTTTTGACAGCCATCCAAAGCAAGCAACTTTGAAGAATTTTGTAAGTATGGGAAAAAGTGAATTTCGCGTCTTGATTAAATTAAACATTATTTCTTTCGTGGAAAAAAATTACACAATCCAAAGCATCGCTTGTTAAGCATTATAGGGACTCCTCACCATCAATTGGCATGATTCAAAAGTGGTTTACTGATTTTCGTTGTGGCACTTTGACATAAAGAACGCGGAACATTTGAGTCGTTCAATTGAGGTTACAACTCCAGAAATCGTAGATAAAATCCATGGTATGATATTGAACGATCAGCGAGTTTAAGTGCACGAGATTGCTGAGGCTATGGGCATCTCAACTGAACGAGTACGGAACATTTTGCATACATTTTTGAATATGTGGAAGCTATCTGCTAGATGTGTGCCACATTTGCTCTCTGTTGACATCAAACGCGACCGTGTGACAACTTCAAAGGAGTATTTGGCGATGTTCAAGTGCGATTAAAAGGACTTTTTGCGCCGTTTCGTAACAGTGGACGAAACATGGATCCATCAAAACGCAATAGAGACCAAAGAACAGTCGAACCAGTGGACTTGTCCTTGCGAATCGAATCAGTTTTCTGGGATACACGCGGTATTGTTCATATCGATTACCGATTTGAAGCGAAAGCGTGATTCCACCAGAACAACGGCGCACGGGTTCGCAATCAGAATGACATAATTGAATGAATTGTGCTACGAATTAGTTCATCATCCACCATATTCTCCAGATTTGGCACCCGGCTATTTTTTTTATTCTCAAACTTGAAAAAATGGCTTGGCGGAAAGAGATTGGGCTCCAACGATGAGTTCATCGCTGAAACAAACGCCTATTTTGACGGATTGCCGAAGTCTCATTATTTGGAAGGGATTGAAAAATTTGAAAAACCAATTTTGACCGGATAAATCATGTCTTTTTTCATTTTTCAGGGACTTTCCACCTTGTTCTCATAATTATAAGTTTCAAAATCCCAATTCGATAATTCTTATTATACAGATCATCAATATTATTTCGTTTTTTTACTTCACAGATATGTAGTGAATTGGAACCCTCTACTGAATTCGGAATAGAGGTTATACCAAAGAATAAAATTAATGGGCTTTCTGCCAGATTGGATGAAAGTACTCCGCCAGGTTGCCCAGAAATCAATGCTATGATAGGAAATGTAACGAATTCGTCATTATCTGTGGAATTATTCCCCAGGAAGCTCGAACAAAACACAAAGGATGAAACTCTTCATCTTTTCTTCATCGTTGGCATTGCCGGAATCATTTTTTGGAATGATTCGAAGATAAATATATCGGCGTCTACCTACAAACGGCTTCATAATAATTGTACCCTAGCTGCATATCAAAGGTATGAAGGTATAAACATGAGTTCAGATGTTATCGACTTGGGTACATCATCACATCCTATAATTAATGTGAGCTGGAAGCCATATGAAACTGTGGGGGAAGACATCGTATGTGTTAGTCATCAAGGAATAATTTTATTGGCAGTGAATGAGTATCGAGGAAAGTATCGACATTATATGATACGATTAGGCATGAAGCACTCAGTTCCTGCCGGAATTAAACTTTATTGGTTATTTTTGTTCCTTCTCTTTTCATTTTTCCCTTTGGTAGTAGGAATCTCCAGAAAGTGGTAAGGATACATGATAATATTAGATAAACTCATTCGGAATGTTGTTTCTGTCACGAGAGAGAGCTCAAAATTTGAACCAAACCCATTATTGACCAGTATATTATAGTATATGAATCATATATTTGTATACTTAATTCACTTAATTTCCATAAATACGAACAATACCTTATTTTAATCAATCACCGTTGTAATAATGTGTTATATGAACATACCTTAACTTGAACGATTTGAATGAAGTAACGTATGTTATAGATCCTTACTATGTGACATGTTTAATATGCTGACGAATGCAAGGTTAATCAATGATGTCAATGATTGTATAATATAACCCATTGTCGGTAATTTTTCTTGTACAGGGTGTCCCATTTTGGGTACTTTTGCGGGGTATCTCCTTTATTTTTAAAGATAGAGAGTTGCGGTTTTCGCGACACTGTGCTACTTTTTCCTAAAACTCAAGATGCCGTCAACAGAATTTTCATAGCCCTTTTAGTTTTTAAGATACAGGGCATTTCTGAAAAAGTTGCATGTTGTGACTCCCCTCGTATCTCCGTTATCCTTCAACTTATCGAAAAGGTAAAATAACATTCTAATAGATTTTTTTTCGTGGAATGCAGTGGTGTAGATAACTTTTGTTACATATTTACTGTTTTTGAGTTATAAAGTAAACTTATGTTTTTTTAAATGGAACACCCTGTATATTTATAGACTATAAAATTTGTCTTTTTTTACCTTTCCAAAAATATATGATAACATAAACTTTTTTTCAGAAACACGCAAATAATTGACAATTTTCAGAAATTAAATACATATTTTAATAGTAGGCTATGGATAACAATAATAAACAAGTGCAACTTACATATTACTAACAAATAATTGGATACCTTGTATATAGGTATCTATTAAAAAAAATTCCCATAGATCTTTTTTCTAACAGTAAGTTTGTAACAACAGTTTTGTGGCGTAAAGTGACAATATAACAAAAACACAAAAAAATAACATTATTAAAAAAAATTAAATGTGATGTTCAAATTGACAACCATTTTCTCTAATGCACATCTTTGAGATTCTGTGAATAGCGTTCAAAAGAACCATTGTTCTCATTCGCAGATTTCGAAAAGCTAAATGAACTGCCTCTCGAAGTTCTGCAATGCCGTCATATCGAGTTTTATATACTTCATTTTGTATATAGCCCCATAAAAAAAAATCTAAAATTGAGAGATCTGGTGATCGTGGAGGCCATCTAACAGGTCCTTTGGTACCTATCCATCTTTGAGGAAAGTTATTATTAAGAAAGGCCCTTAAGAGCCTAGAATTATGACTGGGGGCACCATCTTACTGTAGGTAAACAGCATTATACTGGGCTAATGGAATGTTTTCGAGCAGTTCTGGAATAACTTCCTCAAGAATTTCTAGGTATCTACGTGCTGTAAGACCTCCTTCAAAAATTCTATAAGCTATATGTCTACCCAAAATAAAACATGAAACCCCAACTCCAAAGCGTCCTTGTTGTGCCCTTTCAAACATTAAATGCTGATTTTCACTATGCCAGTTCCTGGTATCGTGGCGATTGAAAATGCCAGCACTTGAAATAAAGCATTCGTCTGCCTAGATAACAAGTCTGCCAAATAAATCGTTAGCATCGATTTGTTGCAAATACCACTGGCAAAACGGTGCCCGGCGCTCAGCATCGCCAGGATGCAAATGTTGTAGTATATTAAATTTGTATGGATGATACTTATATTTCTTCAAGATCCTGTGAGCGTTAGTTTTTGGCACACCAATTTCCTTCTCAATTTTTCTACATGAGGACGAAAGTGTTGCTTCTATATATCCTAAAGTATTATATATCTCTTTTCTTTCCCTGTTCTCTTTGTTGTATGTTTTAGGGCGCGGGTGAACAAATGATCCGTGCTCAACTAAATTTGCTTTTAAACGGGCAAATATCCCAAAAAACGGTTGCTTTCTTTCTGGATATCTAACAAGCAAAAATTTAAATGATAATAGAGATTTTCATAGCCATAATAGCTTACTCACCTTTGGAAATATAATTCCGAAGCTTCTTCAGAATTTTCATTACTCTGTATAAAACATACCATCATATCATATTTCTCATAACTTTCGTAAACTGCCATTATTCGAAAAAATTGATAGATATCTATTGAATAATGATACCAAAAGAACGAAAATAAACAGTTTAAATGCGATAGAGATTTGACGTTTATTTCTGTTTCTTGTCATAAACAATATCAATGGCCTACTATTAAAATATGTATTTAATTTCTAAAAATTGTCAATTATTTGCTGGTTTCTGAAAAAAAGTTTATACTATCATATATTTTTGAAAAGGTAAAAAAAGACAAATTTCATAGTTTATAAATATACAGGGTGTTCCATTCAAAAAAACATAAGTTTGCTTTATAACTCAAAAACAGTATATATGTAACAAAAGTTATCTACACCACTGCATTCTACGAAAAAAAAAAACTATCAGAATGTTATTTTACCTTTTCGATAAGTTGAAGGATAACGGAGATACGAGGGGGGTCACAAAATGCAACATTTTCAGAAATGCCCTGTATCTTAAAAACTAAAAGGGCTATGAAAATTCTGTTGACGGCATCTTGAGTTTTACGAAAAAGTAGCACAGTGTCGCTAGAACCGCAACTCTCTATCTTCAAAAATAAAGGAGATAACCCGCAAAAGTACCTAAAATGGGACACCCTGTACTGGGGAACCGAAAGGGGGTATGGATTGTTATTGAGATACAAAACCGTATCACATACAGTAGAGTGATGAAAAAGGAGCTTACAGTGAATAAAGATTTTCACTTACTTACCTTTATTGAAGAGGTCGCGTGCAAAACTGGTTAAATCCATTTTTGTAAGATGTTCAGGAGAGCAAAAAATTTCCCTTTTGGATCTGAAAGAATAATCGAACATTTCAAACGTGAAGTTGTTGGGATCATCGCTGTCCATAAAATATCTGGAATAATTTTTATTTATTCAGAAAGGAAATACGATCAATTAGGAAAAATTTAAGAAGTTTATGAAAGTGACCATTAATAATTTGTCCCAGTCACTCACTCAAATCAAATTGCTATAAATATGAAACAATTAACCTTGTCCACTGAAAATATTGTTAAATTACCTAGGACTTTTTGGCTACAAATTAGCCATCATCAGAGTGAGCTAAATTAGAAATCATAATGTGCCTGTTTGAATACTATTTGGAATTGAACGAGTAAATCAGGGATTACCCTTAGCTGGTGATAAATCTGAATTAATGAAATTGCTTTATCGGTTATACATTTCCATCCCTTCCAACTCTCTGGCTGGAAGACAGTCCAACCAATTCCAGAAAGGGAGAGAAGCCCCTTCGTAATAATTGCACTATTATCTGTGATCTCTAAAGTGGTGGACTAAGCAATCAAGATCGAGTTCATCTAATACCGAGCTCCAAAATTAGCAATATGGCTTTCGTTAGGAGAGATCAACAGAAGACATGCTTGCCTACATAACACATGTATGGCATAAATCTATTGAAAAATGTGGGGAATCTCTAGCTGTAGCATTGTGGTGGTTGACAATGTATCCTCTAATATAAAGGCTATCAACGCCCCACAGCGATCTGTTATGAGTGACCACCCGTCCCGTTCACAGCTTTGCAGATGATTGTACACTTCATAACGCTTTCCCATCTAGAGCCCCTAAACGATCCAATGAAGCCAGACGGGCGATACGGAGACATGGAAATCTGAGAACGATTCTGAAATGGGGTACTAATAATCTACTGGACCTTAATGCAACGCAAACTCAAGCTTGCATCTTCTCCAGGTTGGCGGATCTCACAATCCCTAATATGATGATGTCAGGTACAACTATTCCTGTGAAGTCTTCCCTATTCATGCTCAAGATCACCACCAACAGCACCCTCTAATGGGAAGATCATGTGAGGTCTATTGCGAAAACCGCTCCACTAAAACATAGGATGAAGCTCTTCGATTCTATCGAGAAGAGAGCTATTCGTCTGATTGACGATACGATGTCACACTTACGAATTCATTGACCTCTCTGGGACATCGTAGAAAGGTGTGCGGTGTCTCCTTTTTCTATAGATATTTTCACGTTCGGTGTTCATGAGAAATATTGTCTGTTATTACACCATGACAGATTCCAGATAGGCGGACTAGATGAGCTCAAGCTAGTCACCCTTTCATTGTCAAGCTCGGCACTTGCCGAGCTTCTTCCTACCAGACTTCATTTTTCCATTGAACGAGTATGTTGTGGAACTCTTTGCCTAGTGAGACCTTATGCCTATAACCTCCAAACCTTCAAGAAAAAATCGAATGCCTCTATCAACATACCACCGCAGACTCACACGATGTTCTTCGAACATTATAGGTTTTCCTTTCGTGTAGCAAATTATAGAAAAAAAGTGTTGTATGATATAGAAACAGAGTACCACTGTACCAGCCTATTGCAATTATTGGTTTAGCTATTGCATCAAGAAGTACTGATCAGTAAATGTGGGTATTTCTAAAAGCTGCTTGAAACTCTAGTACAATATTATGTGTATTAAGGTGTTCCAAGATTTGAGAACTCATAATTTTTTCTAGTGCCTTAGATAACGCAGGGAGTTACTTATTGGCCAAAGATCAGTATAGTCCTATGCATTAGGTCTCTTCTCAGGTTTTTATTTGTTTAATTTGGCTAGAGCTTTTTCTCTCAAAGATAACATCATATAAATCCAAAGCTGTTATTATTATTAAAACTATTTCTGTTCAGTTACAGGTCATTCAAAACGAAAAAACGCACATCGTTACACGATTATGGAAATTAATCCTTCTATATGAAGAATTTGTTCCATGCACTGGTTGACTGACGTCATTACTTGACGGACATATCCATGAGAATCCTCAACAGTTCTCTTTCTACTATGCAACTTTTTAAATAATGTATGTGTGTAAATAAATGAATAAACACAACCTGTTCATTTTAAGTATTTTAAAAGACCGATTCAGTTTGATGAATATAAGATGAGTCTTGAATATTATTGAGAATTCACATCACATATTTTAGAAAGAACGGAGTCTTAAATGAAAACTGTTTACACTAATATTGAAACTGTGAACACAATATTCTCAATGGCTTAACAAAAACTTAATGGACCCCCCTAAGCGTCTTCGGTGGTCACCTCTCTACAATAAGTGGAAAAAGTGAGCAATCTCATTTTCATTGCTATTGCGTAATTTTATAATACGAGTAAGTTCATCTTAAGTATAAACTACACATTAGGTATATAATAAAATTGGTGAAAATTCAAATTTATGGTAGATAACTGAGTGCAAAATCGAAATTTTAAAAGAATGTTTTCACCATGATGTGAACAAAGCCCCGTAAAGTCTACCATCCGAAAGATAGCAAACAGTAGAACACGAACACAAAATGCTATTGTATATATTATGAAGAACGATATGGTTGCAAAATCTTTTATAATTTCATCAATTATCATCTTAAAGAATTCGTGTTCAATATATTGAATATAAATCCGAAAGGCGTTGTTGTCCCTTAGTGTTATGTAAGTAGGTTTTTACTATTGTCAATATTGGAAATGAACGTTCCACTGATGCCACAGTAACTGGAGGAGTTAGAAATAACAGTAATACATTAGATTCATCTGATATATTCAATGAAACGCCCCGATTTTTACTTCCCTCACTATAGGTAGAATATAGTGTAAAGGAAGTATAGAAATCGGGGCGAAAAAGTTTCCCGAATTTTTGTGGATAGATCCGTTTTGGGCTATTCTGAATCTTCCTAGACTATTTTTGACGTGATGTTTGTGCGTAACCCGCGGAGGAGAGGATTGCGACTTTCCTATTGGTAGAATGGATTTGAAATTTTGCAGATCCTTTGGAGTAGTATTTCTGACATCCATCTTCATCTTATCTTGGAATTATGGAACCGTGTCTTACTGGTTCTAAATATATATCACACGTATATATAGTTCATACACCTTAAGAATGATGTGACGTCATGGATCAAATTCAGCCATTGTTGTCAGCATGGACAGGTTTCCAATGTTTTTGAATACAATTAAAGATTCGATTCAGTAAACTGTTTTCAATCAAAATCAGAAATTTTTATCATATTGTATCAAATAAGACAAATTATTTGTAATCTTAAATATAATTCACAAGCTGTTGGTGTGTACCAAATGTTTCAATAAAATAAAGTAAGTACCTACATACTGTTTCTACTTCCACCTGAGAGAGTCTATATTATTAATCCATACTGTAATGTTGTAAACATTATTCCTATGGGAACAAACAATACCCGATTATCAAAATATTTAAATCAATGCATGATTTCCAAATCTACTTTCGATTATCCCGGTAGCACTAATATAGTAGAATAAATGATGTGGAACAGTATTTAATTTTTTGTTGCATACTTATGTATAAATTTTCTAATTGTTTGATAATGGCACTTCGGTGTTGAAACTATAGTTACGTTTCCACGTTATTGTTAATACCGGGATATCAAAAAGTATCTTGGTCAAGGGTGGTTGTGGAATCTAAAACGTATGTCTTAGTTTACGTTTGAAATAATTGTCACTGTCACACTGACATCAATAACCTACAAACTTCATACGATATGATCATTTTCATACATAGTTAGTTTACGTTTTGAAAGGAAAAGTATTAAAAAACTTCAAATCATAAATTTATATTGAAAATGGAAAGAAGCACTCATTATCAATCACTTCCTGCCGATATTAAGAGCCGCTACGATCAGAAAATCAAAATCATTGATGATATAGACCCCTATCTCTTGGAGTCTAGCTCTCAAGATTTGATATCATTGTCATCAATTCCAGAAATATCCATCATCGATATGGTTAATTATTTTATCCTCACCCACAGTTTTCATACTGGACAGCAAATGAAAGCTTGCAAGGTTTCAAATTGTATGAAGGAGGATTAGTCCAAGAAATGTATGGGAAAAGTGTGAATGAAACAGCTTTTGTAGTTATTGGCAAGGTAAGATGTATTTTAATGATATTAATTAGGTTTATTTTAATACTTTTCAGTGTTCTTAATTGTTTTAACTAAAAGTAAACCTTCTATTCCAGGTGAAATATTCACAACGTCTTCAGGAAAAACCTCTGAATTCATGGGTTATTATCCTAACTGAAGGTAGTATTTCCAGTGGACATTGCACTTGTATGGCAGGCTTAGGAGAGGTGTGCAGTCATATAGCAGCAATTGTTTTTTTCCTTTACACCCGCTCTCAGTCTAAGGATGAAGAAGCGTGTATCTCAAAGCTGGCAATGTGGCCTGTCCCAAATTTCAAAAATGTAGAAATGTGCAGAATAAGAGACATGGATTTTGTACAAAATAAAAAAACTGCACCTCAAATGTTCCATCCATGAACAAAGAAGAAATGGCCCAACTTTTGGTACAGTTTGATGAGATAGGAATTTCTTCAGCAGCATCAAGACTTATAGAGCCCCTTGCATCTCAAATGACTCCACAACCTTCTACCAATTTACCTGTAAGTTTGGAATGTTTGTTTCAAGGGGGCAATGTGACCAAGAGTTATGAAGAGCTCCTATAGTTATCAAAAAATATCACAATTGAGCTATCAACTGAAGATGTTATGGCAGTGGAAAAAGCAACACGTGGACAGTCCATGAGCATACAAAGGATGGGCAGAATCACTGCTTCCACTTTCAAGGCTGTATGTAAAACTTCAATACAGAAACCATCACTGAGTTTAATTAAAGGTATATGCTATCCCCAAAAAGTTGCATTTACTTCAAAGCAAACATCTTATGGTCTTAAACATGAAAAAGATGGTTTGGATATTTATAAGAAGAAACAAGAATTACAACATCAACATTTAGAGATGATGCGAACTGGTTTCTTCATTTCAAATATTCATTGCAACTTCTGTATGCATACTTATCAGCCGGTCATCAAAAAACTCGCGGAGAAAAGCAATATTTTCTCTTGTAGTATGTGCTGCTGCACCGTCATGCTGGAAATAACCGTACCGGAGTTCATCATCGTTCAACAGTTGCACAAATTCAGCCAAAAAATTGTGTCTGTACCTTTCTGCGTTGACGGTGAAATCGAAAAAAATTGGCCCAATTATTCTTCTGCGAGAAACTGCCATCCAAACACCGATTTTTTGAGCATGTAGTGGCGATTCAGTAAAACATGAGGGTTATCATTGCTCCACATTCGCATATTTTGAGAATTGATGTATCCCGAAAGGTGGAACCACGCTTCGTCAGAAAAAAAAGTCCAGTCCAGAAGATCGTCATTCATTAAATTATTGACAAACCAATGGCAGTAAGCAAGGCGTCTGGGGTGGTCTGCGGGCAGAAGAGCTTGATATGCTTGCATCTTATATGGATGCATGTTCAAGTCTTCCTTTAAAATATTCTGACATGTTCCATAAGAAAGTCCAATTTCCTGAGAAAGACGTTCCAAAGGTTTTGCAGGCTCCTCTTCCATACGTTGACGAACGTCATTGACAACTTCTTCTGTACGAACTCTTGGTCTACCAGCAACTTTTTTATGAGTCACACAACCAGTTTCGCGAAACACTTCAACACAATTTATAAGGCACGCATAAAAATTGTCCGGCAGTATTGCCACGTTTGGGAAGTGCTGTCGAAAATTGTCCAAACACAGACGTTGACTGTATTGCCAATTTCCATTAACTAGCGCACCCGTTTGAAAATAGGCTTCAATCATGAAAATTTTGTGCTGTGTGGTAAGAGGCATGATTCAAAAACTGGATTAGAAAATTTCAGCATAACGACTTAACAGATTCTGACATGATATTTGTAGGTTATTGATGATGACAGTGTGACAGTGACATAATTATTTCAAACATAAACTAAGACATACGTTTTAGATTCCACAACCACCCTTGACCAAGATACTTTTTGATATCCCGGTAAAAGTGGTATAGAAACAAAGTAGTTATTCTTTCATATAATCAAAATATAAATGATATTGACAGGGGTAAATTTAATTCAACAAACTATGAAATAGAGAGCTTACTTACTTCGGAAGCACCACATTCATCACTCATTAGTTGAACGAAAACCAAGTGTAAGTTGAGAGAAAATATTCTTGACATGACTCATTTTGGTTACATTTTGCATATAATTTAAGACATGTTCATAAACGATATAAGAAATAAAACTTCCGATATTTAATATATAGTTTCAAATACAGGTACAAAAATTGAACTTCAGAAGAGGAAGCACATAACTTTGAATCGATATGATTTATTTGTATTAAATTTGCTGTTGTGGTTATAACTTGTGGTTATTGCACTAGCACATCAAAATAATGAATATTACTCCAATTCCTTGAACACTATAGTTCCTTTAAGCAATGCACATTAACAATAACACAGAATTATCCACTTTATCAGTATTTATTTATTTATTTAATTACACTAGCTCAACGGGAGAAAACCCTTGGAGAGCTTAGGAGTACATATAATATAATTACAGATTAGTAATTGAAATTAACTAATATACACAGCTTTACAAATGTCATTAGGGTGACAACAAAATATGTCAAACCGATCATCTCGTAGAATCTACATATTTGAAAAATTGAGAAAAATAATAACTTATTTGTTCCGCAGAGTAGTAGGTGAAATGTTTGTGTGGAACGAGTGCGGGCAGATGAAACATGTAAAAGCTTTGATAAAATCACAGGACAGTCAACCAGGTTATGGATAACCTCATACAGAAATAACATACTATGAATTTCCCCACGTTTATACAACTCTAGGCAAGATAATCTATCTGATAGAGCCTGGTGAGAAAATCCAATAGATGAATAATTACCATCAGCTTTGAAGGCTAAATATCTTAAGAAACGCCGATTTACGGGCTCTATTTTGTTTATAGCCATTTTAAAATAAGGTTTCACTGAATTAAAGCATATTCGAGCTTAGTATGAACAAATGAATTGTTTAATATTATTATTGAATCACTATCGTTGAATAGACGGCAATTACGGGTGATAAAGCCCATCATTCAGTAGGCGCTAGAAACATTTCATTCAATGTGACACGCAAATGACAATTTCACGTGAAACAAAACTTTCTGTAGGAAACTACAGGAACGAGCAAGAGCTGTGTCAACAAGCTTGTAATTCTAAATTATAGGCGTAATTTTTTTTATGAAAGTCATTAAACTGCACTTACTTATACTAAGCTCCAGATGATGATTCCACACCATGTACCTACTGAGTGCATCCAAGTCATGTTGCAGTGAGATACAACTTATAGAATGCCTTACTGACAAGTAAAGAAAGTAAAGAAGAATATAACAGACAAATAAAGAAGAAATGTTGTTTATAAATAAATTGAGGTACTTAGGTGAAAATTCCAAAACTCAATCAAACGATTTGTAAATCCAAAGCTAGACATTTTATCCAATAAAATACTGTGATCCATTTTATCAGATGCTTTAGCAAAATCGAGATAGATACAATCAACCTGGCTACTCTCATCGTTAATATCAGCCAAGTATTGACTGTACCAGCCTGAGTTGATCTGCCAGGCATGAACACATGTTGCTCTGGGGATATCTGAATATATAAATGTCAGTGGAGCTGCAAATATATATTGATCCAATCTTTCACGAGAACAGCAGGAATTTAGGACCCTTCGTGTGACTTGCTTCAAGTCTTTCGGTAACTTCAATCGCTTCAGAGGGACTAACAATTGAAAGAGATAGAATATTATTATTGAAGTTATTAAAGTCATCCGAAGGTGTTTTATTAGTTGAATCAGGCACAATATGGACACTTTGGAAGTACTTTGCAAAGTCGTTAACAATATTATTAGGACTAGAATAGTCAATATTACCAAATTGAATGTGTTCAGGGATAGAACTGCTTTTATTTCTGGTATGAAAAAATGAGCAGAACGAATTCAATTACATTTTATGTTATTTTCTATTTTTGATATATGGAGCCTGAATGAACAGGCAATATCGGTTTTAATTACCGATCTTAGTGCCTCAAATGCATTATGATCATCCAGTTTATCATCTTTTTTGTATTTATGCCAATAATTTTTCCTAAGTCTAATATTCCTTATTATCCGAGACGTGAACCAAGGTGGAAGCTGATTGTATTTCTTGGTGGAAGTGCATGGAACGCATATTGTTAGTAAATTGGTAAGATGTTCATGGAACAATTCTACTGCGACATTAACATTGGTTGTATAGTACCGGGGTATCAAAAATTATCTTGATCAAGGGTGGTTGTGGAATCTAAAACGTGTGTCTTACTCTACGTTATCAAAACTTGTGTCAAATTAATCAATTAATTTGAAGTTTCTAAAAGTGAGAAATTTCGCAATTTTATACGAATTTTATAACACCCAGAAGTCTCTAGCGCTTTGGACTCTGGGATTTTCACTTGGCGTATCGAAATAAGAAGGTTCGAATTGTATAAAAACACAATTGCATGAACGCCAGACGTCCTATGTCATAAGCTACGAACATAATCATTTTAACATATGCCTCGAGGAACTCGCTGCGCGTCAGTTAGAGTTCATACATTTTACCTCGATCTTGTTAATTTGGGGCCGTTTCGTGCCCCGTGAGACCGGCGCCAGTTGTAATAGAATGTTTTCGGCTGTGGGCCGCTAGCTTTTACCCGCTTCGTGTATATTTCAGTGGCAAGAAAATTCCCTTTGGTACGTCGGACGTTAGACGCGCGCAGCTGAGACCTGAGAGTACCTGTTTCTATTTCAATTAAATTTTCCTATTTAAACGGAATTTTTGGAAAAAAGATGGGCTGTCGGGTGTGTATCGCGACTAAATCTAACTACATGGAGCGAAAACGGTACGCAAAAAGCCCTAGTTAAGAAGTTCTATGTTCCTAACTTTTGCACTCTTCCAACTCGCGAGCTATGGGCTTCTCACGTGAACGTCATTCCATTTATCGAAAATTAACTATTTTAAAACCGTTTTCGACCCGGTTTGTGGCTATCCCGACCCTTTAAAAGGTTCAAAGTTAACATTTCGAAAATTTTGTTACTATATTAATTTGTAGTTCATTATTGTTTTACAACTGAAATGAATAGGTATGAAATTTGTAGGTTATTGATGATGTCAGTGTGACAGTGACAGAGAGGTGCACTCAATTGGTTCAAAACATTTTTGATTACAATTGACCATGAACAATGGGATGAAAAGGTCATTTTTCAATAACAGAGTCAGAGAAGAGAACAATTGAACCTATCCAAGTTGCATGATGGATTACAATAAGAATTAGAGATTGAACTTGGTGTGGAAGAGAATCAAAATGAAGAAATAATACTATCAGAGTTTCAAACATATTATTAAGCATCCATAAGTAAAGCTAGATTAATCATCAATTCATTGCATGAAATTAAAATAGTCACCCTAGAATTACTATTCACAATAATCTACCTGCTAGGGATTGCTGGAATTTAATCGAATTTGCAAGATGGAAAGCCGTAGAATAGATCATCGGGAACATTCAATATATCTTTTGCTTCTGTGGTCGATAATGTTGTGAGCAATCTGTGAATCTCCAAATATGACAGCTCAGAGTTTTTACCAAAGAGTTCTATATATAGAGATGACAAGTTGTATCGTTTGCATATAAAGAGAACGTATTTTGGGAGTCCAGCGCGGTTACCCTCTCTCCGCGTCCCAAGCGATCGAGTCGACTAGTTTTTGCAAGTGAACTTGGGTGAAGCAACATTGTTTCACACCGCAATTTCCGTCGTTCAAGATTTTCAGGAAAGTTGTAAAATAAATAGATAACAATACATAAATAACAAACAAATTGAGGTTAAATCACTCAAAAACAATAATATAAACAAAACGAAATAACGAAAATAACTTTATTCGGCTGCAATAGCGTCATAAATGAATAGTCGTCTGCCTCGATCATGCGTAAAGAACGAAAAAAGGGAGACTCCCAAAGTACGGTATAAATCCGACTTGTCATCTCTATATATAGAACTCTTTGGTTTTTACATAAATTAAGCAAACTCACATTTTCCTTCACGCTGTCAGAATTGAAGCGTGCTGTATCTAGTTAAAAAAAATCCAACCGATCGGATACTCATGAAATCAACAGTAAAATACTGAAGGAGACAATTGATGTGATTGCTGTACCTCTCATCATCTCATTACCAGATGATTTTGTGACAGTAGTAGTTTTCCAAATTCATTTAAAGTATCTGTTACGACAACAATATTCAAAAAGAGTGATCGGGATTCAGTCAGTAATTACAGACCTATCTCAATTATACCAATATTTGGCAAACTATTTGAAATAATTATTAAAGAACGACTTACTAATTAATTTGAAGGTGATAACTTATTCTCTAATTCTCAATACGGCTTCAGAATACACCAATCTACTTCTAAGGCTGTATCGTCAGTTGTTGATGATGTAGTCGACTGTCTTGAGGATGGCTTAACACTATAACACAGCACGTATCTCTGTAAGGTTTTCGTCTGTGTCTCCCATGAAATTCTGTAACTTGACTTTTTCAAATCATACCTCTTAAAAAGAAGTCAATACGTTGGAAGTAACACCACAAAGTCAAATGTTGGAATTATTAAGCATGGTGTTCCGCAGGCCTCAGTTCTAAGACCACTGCTTTCTATTATTTATATCATTATATATACATTCTCGGGTAAATAGGTCACATTAACACTTATGCTTCATATTTTCTCGTCTTTACGTACATTTCGGTCTCACGACCATCATCAGAAGACTTATTATGTATAAAACTAGATTACTTAAACCTAATTGTATTACACAAAGCGTCCTCATAGCACCAATCTCAATTAAAATGCTCACGTCGCCGAAACGAACAGAAACACGAGTAATCGAAATTGTAACACATCAATGTTATAAGTATAATATATCAAGAATCCACTGTTAAGCAGTACTCTTAATAAATGCGAGTTCATGTAAACAAAGTCTATGAACGACTAGAAACGAGAACATTAGGTTCAAGCATCTACTTTCAAACCAGATGTTAGATTTACGAGCTAACAGAAAAAGGTTTCTCAGTTATTGGATATATACTATTGACATTCTACCTTAAATATACTTTTAACATTATAAAGACGCATGTAGGAAATTGCAAGAGTTTTAATTGATTAAGTCAGTATCAATCTGACTTAGTGTCTGAATATCTGTCCTATGATTTACAGATTTGGAGTCACGTTTTATGTGAATCATCTCCAGAATAGATCTTTAATAATAATTGTTTTCCTCAGTTGAAATATTAACATCATTGTAATCGGATTAATGGTTATAATCAAAGCAGTGTTTTGGTTTCTTGAGCTATACTCATGGCCATACATTCTTTTTTGTAAATATTGCTTAGAGATTCCAGTATAAGTCCCATCACAATCTAAACAATTTAATTTGTATACTGTGTGGGTTTGTTTATCTTTAGGTATTAAATGTTTCAGATTTGAGGAATATTTTCCAACACAGTTAGTAGGCTTGTGCGCGAAATGTATATTATGATTTTGCTGAGGTCTCCAGAATGTATGGTGATGTTATAAAATTGTCTGCATTACCTTTTATGTTATTTATATGTGAAGATCAATTATAGAGTTTGTTTATTCTTTTTTTAATGATAGGATTGGGACGGTCCTCTGCCTTTATAATACTTTTTTTCATAATATGTGTGTGCAACGGAATTGAAATGAAGATAACGTTGAGACCAAACTTCTTTAGTAACCCACGAATTTTTTTTTTCATCTGCATCATGCCCAATGTTCATATCTAGGAAATTTATGTTTTTGTTCTCTTCTATGTTACAAGTAAATAGAAATTTACAGTGGCAATTGTTCAATTCATTAATCACGTACTGAATTTTACCATTGGGAGCACACATAAGGCAATCATCTACATACCGTTTGAAAAATACGGGTTGAAAATCTAATGAATTTATAACAGATTCCTCTAGGCATTTCATAACAAGGTTAGCAATAGTAGCTGAGATGGGAGATCTCATTGCTGTGTCGAATATTTGTCCAAAATATTGTTCACCGTATTGAAAATGAGTGCAATCTAAGCAAACCTGTACTGCATTTATAAACCCCGATTGATCTAGAGGTGAGTGGTTTTCAATCTCTGCTCAACGTTTTTTGATGCTATTCAATGCCAAAACGACTGGTGTATTTGTAAATGAAGAAACAACATCCAAGGAAATTACGATGATGATTTACGAGTACGGATTGTTTTTATATAAATTCATTAAAATGCTATACGTCTTTCACATGAAATTCATTTTTTCCTATCACATTATTGATAGATTTAGATAAAAATGTTGATGAATTGAAGGTAGAGGCACCAATATCACTTACAATGGGTCTTAGAGGTATATCACTTTTATGTTATTTCGGAAGCCCGTAGATATAAGGTGCTAGCACATTATGGCAAATTGATTTATTCTTCAATCCAGTAGGTATTATATTATTTTTTTGCCAATTATTCATTAATTCATCCATGTTATTTTGTACTGATAAAGTAGGGTCGAATTTTAGTTTTTTGTGAGGTGTTTCATCATTGAAAAGGTTTCCTATTTTCTTTTCCCAGTCATTTCTATGCATTATAACGGTTTTATTACACTTATCCTCGTTCAAAACTAATATTTGAGGGTTAGCATCTGAGAACTCTTTCGTTTTTTTGTATGATAGTTGAAACGTTGTTTTGCAATACCTACTTCTGTTTCCTGCTTGTTCTTTTTATTCGTTAAGATGTTACAAATTTTGTTTCTAATTTCATTTTTTTTCTCTAAATTTTTATTCCTGATTCCACATTCTAAATTATTAATCATATTGTTGATAGGCAGTTTTTTATTATCAGGCAATGCAAATTTCGGACCAAAGCTTAACGTGTGTTGCACCTCATCCGGAATCATTGTGTCAGTTAGGTTTTTCAACCATTGTTCATTGATATTCTGTTTTTCATAAGCCACGTCATTCAATAAATTATTCATCTTTCTAGATTGACTGGCTTTGATTTTGTTGAAATTTTTTTTCGAAATTGTATTGCTGATTTTGAAAAAATTGCGAAATAAAGTTTCTATCAAAATTTAGACAACAGGATTGTTTAACAAGTTAATTTTGTTTTCAACCTCTACTACATTCGCGTATGTTTCTTTAATGCATGAATTTAAACAATTTTTATGAAGAGAATTTGAATGTTGCGTACGCCTCCTCATTTTGCACCTTGCTAAACATATTATCCTTTGATTTAGATTTAATGGAATTTGGAGCTACTTGCAGATTCCTACATCTTACCAGAAATATTCTGCGATTTGTCTCTCTTGCTTACATCTTCATTAACTTTCCGTATTCCTTAAAAGTTCTAGGATAAAGATAAACAAACCCACACAGTATACAAATTAAATTGTTTAGATTGCGATGGGACTTATACTGGAATATCTAATCATTATTCACAAAAAATAATGTATGGCCATAAGTATAGTACAAGAAACAAAAACTTAGAAAATTTCACCGCCCTTGATAAGCACTGCTTTGATTACAACCATCAATTCGATTACAACAATGTTGATATTTTAATTAAGAAAACTGATTATTGTGAAAGATCTATTCTGCTGGTGATTCACTTAAAACGTGACTCCAAATCTATGAATCATTGGACAGATATTCAGACACTAAGTCAGATTTATACTATTTTAATTAATTAAGACTCTTGCAAATTCCTACATGCGTCTTCATAATGTTAAAAGTATATTTTGGGTAGAATATCAATAGTACATATCCAATAACTGACAAATCTTTCCCTTTTAGCTCGTAAATCTAACATCTGGTTTGAAAGTGGATGCTTGAACCTAATGTTCTCGTTTCTAGTCATTCATAGACTTTGTTGACATGAACTCGCATTTATCAAGAGTTCCACTTAGCACCGGATTCTTGATATATCATACTTATAACACTAATGTGTTACAATTTCGATTAGTCGTGTTTCTGTTCGTTTCGGCAACGGGGACATTTAAATTGAGATTGGTGCGATAAGGACGCTTTGTGTAATACAATCAGTTTTAAGTAATCCAGTTTTATACATAATAGGTCTTCTGATGATTTCCAGGTTCAGCAATAGGTTCACATTCAACGTTTTGTTTCCCAACACAAAATTCGGTTCTTAGTGGCCATGATCGTTGAACATAATGTTGAGGATCCGCTCTATTATCTTACAAACACGGATATTTTGTATATTCACCCTGTAGTTCCATTAAAAATCCAACCATCTCAGAATCTCCAATGAACTGCCACTTGATATTTCAAAGCTTCGGGTAAAATTTTGACACTTTCTTTCAAATGTACAGAATGAGCGACTGGAAGAGATGGAAATTCATTTCCGTTATGTAATAAAAGCTTTCAAGCTCACAAAAATCAGAAACAAAATGCTACTATTCGCCCCGTAGTATCCTATGTGGATAGTCCTACACATAATGTAGCGTTAAAATAAAAGCAGCACAGGTCAAGTTCAAGTGAATTACTTTTTTCTATTGAAGTTATAATTATTCACATAGTTCATTTGTCTCTCTTTCCATAAAGTCACCAAGTACTACAATGACACAAATAGGTACCTATTTTACTTAACAAGCAGATTTGTACAGTTTAGAAAATGCAAATTTTTTCCCAGTTCGTAAAAGCTTTGTCTGTAAGCGTTCTTGAAAATGTCTCATCAAAGTTGTCGTAAAAAATGTAACATTTTTAGTTTGTTCACTCTCTGAACTAGCTACACAAAATATGCCAAGTTTTTTGGGCACGCAACTTTGTAATTGCATTTTTGCTTCAAATTTTCCAGTAATTTGGAAATTCTTCAAATAGTTTGTCACTGATTTTTCACATCAACTATGAACTCTAAAGCTATAGCATCTGGTGAAGCAGCAAATAGTGGATGTGATGGAAATATGAATAAAATTTTAATAAATATGAATAAATTTTATATTCAATTGCTTCTCCACAGTTTTTAGGACATCTTTTTCTGAAAGTTTACCTCTCTTCATATACTTGGAGTCTTTTAATTTATATGCTCCTACTATTGTTTCCACTAGTGTACCTTCAGCAACTGTACAGTGTGCGAATTCAAAGAGTTTTGAAGCAGTAACACGTCCAAACCTGAGTTCATGCCACAATGACGAAACTAATTGTCCTTTTCTACACATTCTACTTCTTTGCACTAATGTACACTAATTTGCTCTATAGACATAAATGACAAGGAGTCTTCAAATTTCGCAAAGAGCTTTCTCTCTTAAGCTCTACATACCCAATGGCATTAAAACCGTACGCCTAATGAGTACCCTGTAAAAAATCAATGTATGTTTCCCTTGCATCAGACATAACCTCAAAATTACGATGAAAACAATCGAAACATATTTGTTGTTTGTAAATCAATCGAAGGATGTCTGATTTATTCATCAGGAGAATTTTAACATTAGTTATTTCTCTAGTTACACTGATGCTTTTAGGTTCCTAATTTTCGTTGCGTGGAAACGATCATTGTTTTTTATGAACTCACATAAAAATGTACATTATTTGAAGATTCTTTCACAAACTCTTCTGACGGCATTTTTCGTTGGTATTAAGTAAATCGGCTGATGATTGACTTTAAAACAAACAACCAAGCAACTAATCACAAAACAATAATCACACTTCAAATGTCAACAAACCATATTGATATGAGTTCTGACATCATGACACACAGCACCAATGAGATTGCCGTTTGAATTTGTTCATTTTCACCAACTTTCAAACTCATGATTCATTATGAATCGTCAAAAATTTTAATTTTTAATAGGAACAAGCTCTGACGTCAACCTCCTGTTTTCGATGATATATATATTACATTGAATATGCATAATGAAAATACCGAATTGAAGTAACATTAAAGATTTTGTAATTTAAAAATATAATATTATAATATTACCTTCCAAAATCAAAATTAATAAGTAAATTACTAACAATTTAGCTTCAACGTAGGACTTATAGATCACAGTCTAACAGATTATAACAATTTGCTGCCAAAACGTACAACAACACTTTCACAATAAAACAAATCATTATAAATTTTGCGGCTTGGTTTTGAAAAATGGGAACCTACGTAACTTACATACGAATTAGTTTGAAAGTAAATTAAGGTAAAATTAAAAATGGAAAAGAGTGATAGGCAGGTTACCCCAGAGTTAATATATTTTGAAGATCGAACATAAGTAAGTGTAGAAAAACCAATTGTAAATGAAAGTCAAGTACAAATGATGATTACTCTTGAAATAATGATGAATATAATGGAAATAAGTAAAACTATAAAAGAATAGAAGAAAGACTCGACTCGTTTGTATTTTGGCTATATTTTTTCTAATTTGACTGAAAGCTCACCTAGAGACAATTATGTTGATGTCTTGTGAGAAAGATATTTTAGTAAGTTTACCTAATGAAAGATATTATTGAATAATCTCTTACAAATGGATATAAAGGCCTCAAGGATGTGATATGTTCTCAATTAGGAATCATCGCCGATTTTAATTGTTTCTTGTAATTGGCATACTACAAATTTTTCGGGTGGTGAACTCCAATCCTAACTTAGATCATGCACCGAAAATCATCTGGATCGACCGACGCTCCCGGAAATAATTATCATATTTATTATTCAATTTTTAGTATTGAACGTCATTTTCTATTTCGTTTGATCTTATGTATTTATATATACAACATGTGCAACGTTCACTTCTTTTGAACAAGGTCAGGCTGATCCAAGTATCCATTTCCAAAGTTAATTCGTTCCATTATATAATGAGATATGAATTCAAATTGACTGGCATACTTTCGTGATGAAAGTAAATTTATGACAGTTCTCAAAGTAATTGTAGTTGTATATGTAGTTGATCAGAAATTCGACGTTATTTCCAGTTCAAGGTACATCTAAATACATCTGTGTCTTAAACTAAACCTGTATGTATACAGGCGCGGATCCAGATTTTTGTTTTGGGGGGGGGGGTCACTCTCAGAATGCATGTCTTAATCACATACGATATTGTTTAAATTGAAATCCTTGTTATAATCAAAATAAATTGGCTCACAGATGTAGTTACAGATGTAGTGCTGACTTTACAATTTTTTGTCGTTTACCATATCAGTTTATTACCCTAAATTTTTTTTCTGTTCATCATTGGGGGGGGGTCATTACCCCCGTGACCACCGCCCCCCCCCCCTGGATCCGCCACTGTATGTATAGACAATTCGACCAAAACGTTATCATCGTACCATTTATTTTGCATGAAGTGACGCCGTATGGTGGGTATATACCTCTCTATTTTGAACTGATTACGAACGGATTATGTATTAGTCGAGGAAATATAGTCGTAAAAAGGCCAAATGATCGAATTTTTTTATGGCAACCTGTATCGAGATGCGGTTTTAGCCATTTGCTTCAGAAACACAATAGAAAAAAATGTGCCATATTTGTTTTACCAGGAAACGCTTGGTTGCACTTGTGCATGCAAAAAATGCATCTAAATAATGCGATTTGCGGAACTGTATTGTTGCTCACCAAATATTAACCAAAATTGACCAAAATTTGTTACTTAGGGGTTTTTGGGGTCGCTGATTACGAATTTGATGTTTACAAAACGCCACGCTGCATTCTGGGGCCGATTTCGGGCCTGGGGGGGGGGGTATTTGCAGTATAAAGCGCAAATCCTCAAATTTTCTCAATCATTCGGTATTTTATGGCGATTTTGGGATTTTTAAACACAAACTAAATGATGTTCGTTAACTCAAGTGCCCGGGGCAAAGTGGGGCAATGTGGGGCAATGGGGGGCACTTGGGACTATTATCGAATTTCAAACATCAAACCTAAAAACCTTGTTCTCTGGGGGTTTTTGTGGTCGCTCAACACGAATTCAAGGTGCATTCTCAGCTCAGATGTACTTGTTACATAAGATTCACTCGAACAATAATGAACAGTGGAAATGTTATGCTTTTCTACGACAACATATTATTATTTTCAAATTTACGTTATAATTAATTCCTAACTTTTTAAGTATATATTACATATCATATATTGGTTGTGACTTATTTACAGAATTGTTTTAGCAAAAAAATTATTTATTCCTAATCATCAATAAAATTATTTAGTATTTCAGCAATATTATCTTCATTCTCAAACTCTTCGTCTTCAGTTCTGTTTGTTTCTTCTGATTCACTCAAGTCCGCGTCTATTTGAATATAATCTTTGCTTTCAGTATTGGTACAGTTAGTCCCCTGACAAAATGTACAAGCGATATTGCAGGACATTCCTTTTTTTCTGCAGCCACATGCGTTTCCATAACCAGTTTTACAACCACAAAATACGACGTTCATGATATGATCTGGAGCAGGTTTATCCGGCATTTTTACTGGAACATACCCGTTCTCCTTGAGTTCCTAACCCCAATCAGTTGGATCTATGTCAATATTTTATTGCGAGAAAGT
This sequence comes from Endomychus coccineus, assembly GCA_958510875.1. Lineage (NCBI taxonomy): Eukaryota > Metazoa > Arthropoda > Insecta > Coleoptera > Endomychidae > Endomychus > Endomychus coccineus. The sequence continues at coordinate 51,052,664 of OY294068.1, read as the reverse complement.
ATTCCTACGGTACATGCGCACCTAGCGGAGAAAGTAAGAAACATACATCTAATAATGCGAGTTTGAAGATTTTTTCATCGTTAACGATTTTTCATTGATAAAATTTGATGTTCGGCAGTTGAAATTGATTAACTGCCCCAGATGCCCCCGTTGCCCCAGAGGACACTCTGCCCCAGGAGCGTCTGAGCTGAGAATGCACCTTGAATTCGTGTTGAGCGACCACAAAAACCCCCAGAGAACAAGGTTTTTAGGTTTGATGTTTGAAATTCGATAATAGTCCCAAGTGCCCCCCATTGCCCCACATTGCCCCACTTTGCTCCGGGCACTTGAGTTAACGAACATCATTTAGTTTGTGTTTAAAAATCCCAAAATTGCGAATGATTGAGAAAATTTGAGGATTTGCGCTTTATACTGCAAATACCTCCCCCCCCAGGCCCGAAATCGGCCCCAGAATGCAGCGTGGCGTTTTGTAAACATCAAATTCGTAATCAGCGACCCCAAAACCCCTGAGTAACAAATTTTGGCCAATTTTGGTTAATATTTGGTGAGCAACAATACAGTTCTGCAAATCGCATTATTTAAATGCATTTTTTGCATGCACAAATGCAACCAAGCTTTTCCTGGTAAAACAAATATGGCACATTTTTTTCTATTGTGTTTCTGAAGCAAATGGCGAAAACCGCATCTCGATACAGGTTGCCAGTAAAAAATTCGATCATTTTGGCTATAATTCCTCGACTATATACTATTATTCCAAAAAAATTTCCCTTCTTTTGAGTCGTTATTGCTATTTATTACGGCTATTCAATTTTCATTATTTATATCTTGAAACTAGAGTTTAATAAGTATGTAATATCATTTTAAACATAATTTGCAACTGAATTACAATAAATCATTCGTGCTATTTAAAAAATCATTATTTCTTATATATTAGATTAAGTATTATGAGTACGTAATGTGCATATGACTATAGATGTAGATGATGAGAGACTCTAGGCCGGTAATATCATTTGGCGCCGGGGCCGATTATTGAGGCCTGCCCGGCCCTGAGGAAAGGTTCTCATATTTCGAATGAATCAGCAGATAATTCAATATTTATACATCAAACTATTTCAAAACACATTGAGTCATTCTGTCGATAGTCGATTGAGAAGTTCAATACTATTCGATCCATAATGTATTTAACAAAAAGAAATTCGATATATCTATATTTATAAAATACTATACCTTCTTTTTGCAGTGTCTTTATATCACCTTCTCGATCAACCCAAGCCCGTTTAGGCTCGTATCTCTGACCTGCAAAATGTGAAAACTCATGGAAATAATAATTTACAAGCGGCTCCTCTTATATCTCATATGACACAAGCTTCTCAACCAAGCGCAATCTGGATTCAGACCTTCCAAAATGAAGCCTTCGGTGAAAATCAAGATGTGCTTGCTGTGATCTTTGATATTGAAAATACGTTCGATACTACGTGGAGGCCTGTCATCTATTGGTAAAAACCAATCAGGAAGTATCCTATTTTTCATAGTGTCAGCCAATGGCAAAACATCCAATTTCTGAATTTTTGGAAATGGTGTTCCACAAGGCGAAGTTTTCGAATAGCACTCTATTTATACTAGCTGTAGATGACATGTGCCTTTCTGTGCGAAGGTCGGGTAATTACGCCATCTGTTTAGATGACCTTAGACTTTATTGCGCAGGGAAAGTTACCACAACTGAATGTGACTTGAAACTCACTGAAATATAATCTTCTGGTCAGGAAGGATAGGTTACAACTTTTCCGTCTCCAAATCCAAAGTTTTGAAAGTAAAAGAAGAAGTTTCCATGAATTACGTATTATATATCAGAATGGCGTATAACTGCAAGTGGTAGATTCTTATAAATTTCTTGAAAGTAAATTTATACGGTCATCACTCATTATAGTTGATAACTTATGCTAATCACATCATGTAATTCACGTTTGTCACTGGTATAACAGATTCTCACGTAAACATTTATTGGTTCACGTGTTGTTCAACACCTTGTATATAACTCCAAGATTCCGGATAATGGATCCAATTTAATTATGAACATTTTCTGAATAGAAAAGCACTCTCGGAGAACTGGAGTTATTGTGAACTGTCCTGACTCCATCGATCTTCTCAAAGAATTGAATTTGTTTCTGCTAGATTATTGTTGGAACCAATGAAAGATTTCTTCTAAGAGATGATTACTTCCAAATCTGTTTGATTGATTACAACCGTAAGTCATGATTTGATGTCAAACTGTAGTTATGAACTGAGGTAATTTTAAGGTTAGCTTTTTTATTACTGGTTTAACTAGCGAGTAGGTTTAGTACTGTTTTAAATTATAATTTTACGCAAATTTTCAGTAATTGTTCAAGTAAATTCAATCTGTTCTTGATCATTGTATAACCACCTTATTTCAATGTAATAGTACTTTGAATTTCCAATCGATTTAGTTTTAGTTTCAATTTCAAACTCGATCTATGTTTCTGTTCTATTTGCGTGCTGTTTATTTTCTTGTTAGTGGATACAATTTTTGCTTAGTTGTTTAATTATCATACTTTGACGGAATAAAATTTTTTAAATAACTTGGCACTTAACTTTATATATCGACTGCATCAGCCTATGACCTGGCCGAAGAAACATTTTGTGTATTTCTGGAATATGACAAATTTATCTTAATCTCTGAGTTCAAGTGAGATCAATTCGACCACTCTTTCGGGGAAGCTGTTACATCTTTTGCCAGTAAACACACCTGGAGAAATCGCATCCCACATATCAAAATGAAATGCGCCGTATAATGTTGAAGACATTGCTACACCATCAATGGGGTGCTGAAGATCAAGCTTTCCTCACAAAATATAGAGCTCTTGTATGCTCCAAATAAGAATAGAGAAGACTTATTTATTGTTCTGCTAGCAAGAGAAAACTAAAAAGCCTAAACACAATACACAAATCTGCACTCCGTATTTGCCATGGGATCTTCAGATCCAGCCTCACTGAATTTCTATACTGTGAAGCACATGAACTCTGGCTTTGGGTATGGTGCGACCAGCTTCTCCTCTCATGTACCACCAGAGTATCTGCCAGCCTAGTCAATAAAATTTTCACAGCCCCGGATATTACAGACTTACTCTCCCTTCAATTCCACAAATTTAATACCATTGCTAGAGGGCACCCAACTCACCAAGACCACTATTGATGCAATATCAGCAATACAGCCTTTCCTTAAAACCTTAACCTCGACCGACATATCATTATGTATATAATAGAAATAAAACTGCCAGTCAATAATTATCAATCGTAAAATAATATGGCAACTTCATACTCATTCATCCAAAAATGACAATGATGCTAATTATTCAGTTCATTCTAAACACATAATGGGATCAAGATATTGTATGTAAATTCTTGGGGAATAGCTTACATTAAAAATATATTTTCGTCTTTAAGTACATTTCGGTCTCACGATCATCATCAGAAGACGTATCAAAAAAAATCACTATCTAAAACAAGATTTCTCAGAACTACCTGTACTAAACGCAAGCCGTCCTTTTCCCATTAATTCCAATTAAGAATACTCACCACACCGAAACGAACAACAACACCATCAACTGAAATTGTTACAACAATTAATGTTCAAAGTATATGATTATGTATTAGAAAACTAATGCAAAGTAATTTTTCAATAACGGAAGAAGTGATCACATGAAATGCGGAAAATAGAAGGAGAAAAAGTATTACATGTTCAAGTTCCTATTCCCAAACCATATGTTGAAGATTTATGAACTAAGATAGGTAAGATTGTCTGACCGTACCTAGAATTAGTGATTTTTTCTGCATTAAACTTGAATACACTTTCAACATTATACGGCGTATGTAAGAATTTGCAAAGGCTGAGTTGATTGAATTTGTATGTATATCAATGTATAAATTTGACTCAAAGATTGCACATCCGTTCAATGATTTACAGACTTCGCGTTGCGTTTTATGAGAATCATCTCGAGGACTCATATTTTATAATAATTAGTTTCTTTAGCTATATATTAAAAGCTTCCAAAATATGCATTGAACCAATTCAAAACTTTAATAGTAAATTTATGTTAATTTAAAACTGCTTTCACCCAAGTTTCAACATTATCGTTCAACTACAAAAATGATTATTGGAGTAAGTTGAATTAACACTGTTAACAGTTTGTAACAAACGGCGATGTGCTCTTGCGACTAGGACAGTTGCCTCCTACTCAGTAGACTCGAGTTGAATTTCCAAAAATGGAAAATTTGTTTTTGTACATTTTCTCAATCATAATTATGAATTTGAATATCATGTAATTGTGTAAAAATAAATGAAATAAATAATTTATTTTATTATCTTCACACAAATGTGAAGAGTTCTCATGGAATGTGAAATAATTATTTCAAAATCAGTAGCCAAATCAAATGATTTGCGAAGAGTAACTTTGCCACGCACACTATTCATATGATCTCTAAACATTCCTAGTCTTTTAGTATCTTTACACTACAGTTTCCAAACATAAACCTTAGTCATATTAAAATAATAGCGTGAGAATGTGCTCGGAAGATTTGGTCTTCCGTACTTTTGAGGGAGGAGAAGGCGTCTGCTACAAATATACTTGCCGTTGGAGTCCTGCTTCTTTCTTTTGGACTCATGGAATGGATGGACGATGAGCTGTATAGCCTCGACAAAGGCACCCGGAAAATGATGCATATCGATCACAATTTGCATCCTAGGTCGTCCGTTTCCCGCATTTATCTCCCACATCACAGGGGAGGTGATGGCCTCCTAAGTCTTGAGGGTTTGCATCGAAGTGTGGTTCTGAGTAAAGCTTGTGAAGTTCTTGGGAGTTCGGACCCTGCGGGGCCTTGTCAAAAGTCATGAATTGGCCAGAGTGGGGGCATTCATCGTTGAGTTAGCACAAAAAGCTGCGCAAGAACTTGGTCTCGAATTTTACATCAGTCGAGAAGGCCAACTAGAGGGCAACCTCGAGTTCCAACCTTCTCGCCTGAAAGTCCAGATAAAAGCCAAGGAGCAAGATCTTATGCTCAGACGGCATGATGACAAGCCGAAACACGGTGTTTTCTACCGAAATATCGGAACGCTCGGCTTATCAACTAGGCTGAACGTCTGCTACCTGAAGTCATCCGCGCTTACATCCGACACCGAGGGATTTACCGCAGCTTGCTAAGATGGCGTTATCGACACCTTGGTCTATCGCCGCAACGTGATGTGCTTGCAGGTTTCGAATGTCAGCTGCAGGGCATGTCGAAAGGCTCTCCCACTTGCTCTCGGAATTTTGGGCAAACTCGGCTTCAGCATACACCCATCGCCACATTATGCTGCCCTATGGTTGCTGTATTAACATCGCAGGCACTCGTACGGAATAGAACAAGAGCCGAGGCTGCCTTACATACCAGGAGATGTTGAGTCCGTTGTCGGAAACGAGGAATGCCAGACGCACTGGATCTACCCGTTACCGACCATCAGGTCCATACAAGCAAATAGTCCTGACGTTGTCCTCCTCGATAACCAAAACAAGACTATGTATATCATCGAATCCTCTCCTCCAGCAGAGAAGAACGTAGTCTTGAGAGGAGAAGAAAAATGGACAAGATATCAAGATCTCCTGTTCGAGCTCCTCACGCTATACCCAAAGCCAGGCCATCAGGTCATATTAGTTGTTCTGATCATCGGTGTTTTGTGAGGAATTCGGTCTTTGCTGCTTTCGAACTCGAAGATCATTCCGGCCTGTAAGAACTTGGCGCAGATTTTGATAGACCGGATGCAGAAGGCAGTCATACTGGGTTCAATAAGACCACTTAGAGCACACGCTACTTACCGATCAGTGGGGAGGGGTAGCTTCGGTAAACTGGTTAGGTTATTCTGGCACCATTGCTGCGATGACGTCGCTATTTTACGTACGCTATTGATTATTATATCTTCTACCAATATGTACATATGCAATCTTGTCGATATCAATAGGGTCGATATAATGTTACAAATGAACTGGTTGGTTACGACATCGAATCAGTTCACACTTTTCGAGATGACAAATAAGTAATATTTGACATTTTATGATTATGAATTTCTTGAGGTGAGTTTGAATTAGCATTAAAATCTACTATATTTGTTGATTTCGATAAAAAAATAATGATTAAATGAAACAAGACATGTCGAAATAAATGTTGCGTTTCCAAGAGCCATACCACGGGTAGATACATATAAGTGAATATAATGCAGTACCTACCCTACAAATACTTATTACGAGAATACAGAGAGAATAATTCATTAGAGGGAAATAATTAGATTGGTCGATAGTTCATAGTAATCTTGTCATATTAAAGAGATGTTTAAGGAAAATACGGAAAATTACATCCATTCTTTGTTTACACTTCAAGCAGCTATATAGGGCAATAAGGCGCATATCTTCATAATCATTATATTTCGTCTATTGATCCTATATTTATAACTACAATTGAAAAATGTATGTGAGTCAAAAAGTAAAGATCATTCTCAGAAAATCAGAAGTATATACTTTTAAAGAATATAAAGCCTTATAGTTGTGGTCGAAAATGTTTGAAGTTTGATATAGATAACATTTTGATTTTAATCAAACACTCAGAATTATGAAAATTTAACTTTCATTCATTAAAAACTTCAATAATAAGTAATCCCTTCGAAACAATCTGCCCTCGAATGAATGTAACGTTCAACCTTCCTTCTGTAACTGTTTTTGAAAATAAATTGTCAAACTGTGAAATTGCATCCTGAGGCTTGATAAACATGTATTTGTGATATTTAAGTAAGTGATTGTATTTTTATTTTTTAAATAATTAAATTGTTCACTTATTAAGGTATTTAACTATCATGAACTGATGGCCTCCACTATTATTTATTCTTCTCAAAGATCCAAGGTGATCTCCACTTTTCATGTGTTGCTAAGTTGCTAAGTCTTATATACCGAATTCTCATTTCTTCAGATTTCATTCAGTAGAATCATATATAAGAAGTTTACTTACAGTATATTTCTTTTTACAGGTTCCTCGGCATGAATACTTGGGTTGTCCCATTTCTATCTATGATTATGATTTTGTGTCATATTTCTGAAGAATCATCTCTAGTTTTAACAGTAAAAGATAACGTATATACATGTATTACGGATAGTATATCAGCTCTGGTCAATAATCAGACGGACAATAACTCGAGTAAGTATTTCAATAATAATTTCATGATATTCTTCCCTATAATAATATTTTTGAATTATACCTATGTTATGACGTGCCTTGTCACTTTTGCGGTAGACTTCAATTCCTCGGGCGCTAGATTTTTCTAAAGGCTTACTCCTCTTTGCGAACTTCTGTTAGGGTCCCCACCACAAGACTTGTCACTATAGATATCCGTGTCTCTAGGGTTGCTACAGTGAAGTATAACTAGGGCCCATTGGGCAGAAGGACAGTATCAAAGTTGTAGGCCTTGATTCCAATTGATTCTTGGTTATTATAACTTAGCTTAGATGGAGCAAAAATAACTTAATAAAACGGGGAATTAAATATATAATAATAAGGAGTACACTTTGAGAATAATTAGTGGATACAATTGACAGGTATATGATACAAAAATCCACCCAGGTTGAAAATGCAAAGAAACTCAATCGGAAAAAAAAAACGGTTACAACATATCTATTTTGATGATATGTTCATTCTTTAATCTCTATTCAACGGTACGGAATCGGTTGATAAATGATTCACATTTACCATTCACGGAAAAACACAAACCAACCAGTTGCTAGAGTAATAATATTTGTATACGGTGATTATTCAGATTGTATTAGCACTTGCAATGTTCACATCACACTACGATATATCAAACGGTGAAAATTCGGTCGGATCGGACAATATTGTAATGTACTAGGTTTTTTACGGTGTATTCGGATAATCGATTAATTCGGAAGTCTAAGGTGTCCAAAAATAATAAAACTCCAAAACTGACCTAAAAAAGGACAAAAAAAAAAGATTTTTTGAAGGTTAGACATAGTTCCCCCCAATATTGGTAATAGAAATTTTAGGATCTTATTATTTTCATCATGAGACAACATTTTTTCCAGGTCGCTAAGCTCTATCAAATTTTTACTAAGCTCGTCCAATTTTTCCGTAGATTGACTCCATTATTACCAGTTACAAACCACGGAATTCAATATATAGTAATGCCGAAAAATAAATATTAGTCTAACATTTACCCTATTTGAATTCACTGAAGCACAGAACACTACAAAATCGGCACTTTCAACTACATCTATTAAATCTTTACAATGATACCATTATCAAAATTCAAATTTTAATCTCCACCCTTTAACAGTAACTGACTTCATTAAAATCTTTATACCGGTACTTTTATATAAACTCATAAGCATATTATTCTTCAACTTTTTACTAACTTCATAAAAATCTTTTTCTCGAACGGTCTGCTGTTATCTTTCGTTTTTCGAGGTTCTGGTCAAGTCCGTACCACCAAATCCTCATTTTGTATTTTTTCTTCTTCTTTTTATTTTTCTTCTTTATGACTCGAACAACGCTCGATACTGACGCTACATTTTATATCTAAAATTTTCACAAATGATGCTACAATAATTCCTCTGCGACTGAGAAAGCAATGATATCGAAGTTTTTACACATAAGGTTGTTCAAACTTTGATGCGTTAATTTAGTAGATCCCGTTTTCGCATCATAAGGTAATCGGAATAAAAGCCAATTTTTATAAGCGGATATGAATGCGCTATGTACGATTAATTTATTGAAATAGTTACACTTATCCGGAATTGAGCAGGTTTAGAAAATACACCACACATTCATAACTGTATAATACCACGGAATGCACATTCGAATTTTACGCATTTCTGTTGAAATAATGAACTGTTTAACCGGAGTTTACTTGTAATACCCGTATTTTGTGCCTGATTCAAAATAAATGATATGTCACATTTCAAGCTTCGTTACAATGTACATTGAAAACATTCCAACTAACTTACTTCATCTACTACTAAAGCCAGTTTTCTGACTAAACAAGTTTTCCAAGAATGTGAAGTTCTTTCTTCTGGAACTGATTTTGATAAAATATTAGCTGAAATTCGACTCTAAGATCGCTGAACTTGCTATGGAACATTTCGCAAAGAATTTAATCAAAATTTATTAAATCCAAGTGGTGTCATTTTGACTATATTATCTGATAGTTCTAAAATTCTCCTTTATTTCGAGAAAATTCATGTTGATGGATTTTCTACATAGTGTTTGGATAATTCAGATAACTTGAATAGTAGACTTCCGCGGATAGCTAATATTGAAAATTCTTGGCTTCCGGATGAACTCCGCGTCATAATAGCACGACTGGATGTCGACGTTCCGCCAACCATTACAGGTGGCATCTTCAGGATAGACTTGAGACTTGAACTGCAACTGATTCTACTAGTTTCTGCCTTTATTCCGGTAGCTAACTCCTTTTTAGCACCTGACCCTGACGTTGTGTGATCATGTGAGCGTAGAATTTTCGAGGATAGGTTTCCAAATGTTGGGAAGGTAATACCCTGAATCACGTTTGAGATTATTTGGATATTTTGGACTTCTATCACTTCAAGAATTTTCCGCTGATATAAGTTTGGTTCTCGGGCTAGGATTTGAGTAATGTCGAAAGGGATTTGATGATACGTGTTAAACTTGTAATCTGCTTACACAGCGTCTATGTTCTTTCACACGAGTAGCCACTGTACGACCTGTTTCACCAATGTAGACTTTACCGCAAGAACAGGGAATGCTAAAATTACCTTCTAAGTGAAGAGGAGGAAGGGGATCTTTGATAGGTTTGTGAAACTGAGATAGTTTTGGAAGTGTGGAAAACCGAGTATGAATATTGTTTTTAAAGATTTTGGAAATTCGAGCAGTACGTACAACATATCGAAGATAGGCAGTGGATGAAGCAGGGCAGGGGGTTGTGGCTCAGGTTGATTTTAAATTTTAGGTTAAGTGTATTTCTATAAGGCTTTTTGAATGTTCTAACGGGAAAAATTATTTGATAATGAGACAGATGAAAGATATTTCAATTCTGATTTCAAGAATTGGGGTTGTGATAAGTTTACAGCTCTGTGAACCAAGGAGTTTATGACAGATTGCTTTCGGGCAGGGCAGTGGTGGGAAAGATCATTGAGGTATCGATCGGTGTGAGTGGGTTTTCTATAGACAGAATGTCCTAAAGTACCGTCAGTCTATGGACTAACTAGTACATCAAGGAACGAGAGTGAACCTTTCGATTTAACTTCCATGGTGAAAAGGATATTGTGATGTTATGAAATTGAATGATTGAGGAAGTGAACAAGATTTTCACAAGCATGTTGCCAAATAACAAAAGTGTCGTCGACATATCTAAACCAGCATTTTGACTTAAGAACAAATAAGTCAATAGCACCTTGCTTGAAAGTTTCCATGAAGATATTAGCTATTACCGGAGAATGTGAGGAACCCATGGCAGCTCCCGAGGACTGCTTATAAGACTTGCCATCGTACAGGAAATATATGGAAGATAGACAAATATTAATCAAGGGTAGTGAGTCATTTCAAATGTTTTTGGCAGGTAACAGTTGAGAATTTATGAAAGGGTTTCTGAATCATATAGCTATCCAGTCCAGTCAGTAAAGGATTTTCAATTGTTGCGATATATTCGGAATTTAATGAAATTTGGTGAGTAGGTTCATATGGTGTGAGGAAGTATGGAATATCTCCGAGTTATTGACCAAAAGCCGTTTGACTATTGACAAAATTGAGAACAAATGGTATTTTTGAGGAAAATTGCCCATATCTCAGGAAATAGGCATTTCAAATTAATTCGGTTGTTACGAAAAATCTTCACTTTAACATGACAAACAACTTCCATTTCTAATTTGAACATAATTTAGAAATAGTCAATAGTAAAAATTACCTTATTTCAACTAGATAAGTTTTAGTGTTTTCTAACCTCTTAACGCGGTTTCGTACTTCTCACATTCATCCTGGACCTCATATGAACGTACTCACCAAGTTACATCAAGTTCAGGATCCATCGCGACAATTGATAATCTGGACCATTTTCTCGGCTTCATTGACTGGACTGAAAACTAAAAATTTGTTTAACTACCTTACTATATGAACTGGTTTGAATTAATTCACACGTAATAGACGTTGACATTTTAGAAGTAGAATGGTTTAAATTCATTAATCTTTCTTCATATGAATAGCAACTCTACGGAAAGCATGTACTTTAGTAATATTTCGTTTACGCTCACTTAAATTAATCAGACATAAAATATACGCAAGAAATATAGACATGTAGAATTATTTTGGGTGATATTGTATACATTCCTTCGAACATTGATGCTGCTTCTAACCTTTGTCCTTCTCACTACTTAATATCACTGAATCTGCTTTATCTCGATTAATTGACTTTTAATGTAAATTGAGTGACTAATGATATTTTCAATGTTTAAGGATTTCAGCATGATGATTATGACAATTTCAATTGTGACATAAGCGGGGATGAATCATCATGTAATCAAAAATGGACACCGGAAAATCAATCATCAGAATCAGACGAATCCGACACAGGTAGATCATTCATATTATATTTGGAATTGCTACATCTCAAACAATTTAGGTTGTAATGACCCAATCGTTACAGTTATCAAGTAATTAGTGGGAATCTGTAGTCGAGATTATTGAAATCTTCCTGAACTAAAGTTACCTACAATATTTTAGATTCCTGTTTAATTCTGATCAGTTCAAAGTACGATGATTGCAGTGTTTCAAAATAGAGGAATATTTGCCGAAATAGAATAATAGGTGGGAGAAATTGTAGAAAATCAATTGACGAGTCAATTTCAAGATTTTTGGTGTTTAAATAACATGAGGTATGTGGAAATTGTATGAAGTATCATATTAATTTGTACTGTGAAGTGAGCATTTTAATTCAACATATTTCGACTATAGTCGATAGTAATCGGGCCTACTCTATAATTGGTACTTTGTTCTACGCCTAGTTTTGTTGACATTTATTCCAAGATCCCTCACTTTTGGGTTATAAATCAAGTAATCAAGTCGGCTTTGAACTGCATTAAATCACCTTTAGAGAACGATTTGCCAATTCACTCAATTTCTTGTAACATTTAGATTCTTTTGCAACTCTGAAGTTAAATTGTGTATACTAAATTAGGTAATTTATAGTGATATTCTCGTTAAAACGGTGGGTATGGTACATTGTGTAAAAATATCTGAGTAACAGATCTCAGAAAATATTGTATGAAACTAGATCCTTACATTCATAATACTGTAATTCCACAAATCTGTGTTTCCAAGTACATCTGATCAATCAAATGGTTTGGTGTAATTTATTCGACAACATTTGTTCGACGGAAATTTGTTCGACAACATTTGTTCGAACGGAAATTTGGCACCCTGGTAATTTGATCGAGAGGAAAGTTAATCGCCTCGCATTTATTCGAACATAAATTTGTTCGACAAATTTTTAAATATAAGTGAAAAAAATAAACAGCTAGATACTAGAAAATACTTTTAATGTTTTTATGTAAGTAATTGTCAAAACAATACAAAATGGTTTAATTTCCGGTACATAATTCGTAATATATAAATAATATTAACCACAGTCCACTAAATAATATTGAATAAAAAAAATTTAAATCGATAATAGCAAAATATACACATAGTAACATGAAGTATTACTAATTTTATTTCAAGTATTAGTATACATAAATTTGTTCGACAAATTTTTAAATATAAGTGAAAAAATAAACAGCTAGATACTAGAAAATACTTTTAATGTTTTTATGTAAGTAATTGTCAAAACAATACAAAATGGTTTAATTTCCGGTACATAATTCGTAATATATAATATTAACCACAGTCCACTAAATAATATTGAATAAAAAAAATTTAAATCGATAATAGCAAAATATACACATAGTAACATGAAGTATTACTAATTTTATTTCAAGTATTAGTATACATAAATTTGTTCGACAAATTTTTAAATATAAGTGAAAAAAATAAACAGCTAGATACTAGAAAATACTTTTAATGTTTTTATGTAAGTAATTGTCAAAACAATACAAAATGGTTTAATTTCCGGTACATAATTCGTAATATATAATATTAACCACAGTCCACTAAATAATATTGAATAAAAAAAAATTAAATCGATAATAGCAAAATATACACATAGTAACATGAAGTATTACTAATTTTATTTCAAGTATTAGTAGCTAATATTGTGCCCCACGCCACCTAAATAATCGGCTACGTCAACATTAGGCTCAAGAGTACTCACAACACGCGCCAGCAGGAGGTTCCTGTCCACTGATATGTTGCTCTATACGAAGCTCGTTCAAACTTTGTTCCCTCTTAATTGCGGTAATGAATTTCCATATATTTGGATGCTCAGCTGAAATTTGATTTTGAAAGCCTCGATGCCAACCTTCGATAGCATTATTGGTTTTCGGTAAGCCATGTTGAACGTTATCATAACAGTTCCACATCTGATGGGATAAACGTGGCGGGCGGCGGCGGTGGCGTCGATCTAGCCGACCGATCCAAGTGTCCTCAAAATAATCTATCACCGTTTGTGCATGAGGGGGTAAAATGTTTAGATCACAAAGTGCATCAAAATAATCCTCCAAATGTGGCCTAGGAATAAATGCTAATGCAGATAGCATTCTAAGTTTTACGGCAAAGTCTGGAGCAGTGTCGTATTCTCTCTTAAGACCATTTGATTGTATGTTTCTATAAATACATTGGCAGAAGTGGAAAAAGCATCCACGATGCACTGCTTCGGGAAATTCAACGTTTATCGCATTTACCATTGCATGTTCGAAATCAGTCATAATTGAATTCGGATTTGCGATTGGTTCCAAGTTTTTTATTGTTCTTAAAAGTTGAATGTAACACTGTTCACTCTTGCTGGGGAGTAACGGGTAAATTAATGGCAGAGCAATGTGTCCACGTAAGGCATGTATAGTGTAGAGTTGCTCAAATAGTGGTGGAACAGTTTTGAAGGTACCATCTGCGTACCAGTGATCCGATCTTGCTAGAAGCTGGAGATTTCTTCTGGTGGCTGGACCATCATCGTGCTTGATTCTAATATTTCTTATTGTCCTTTTCATTGTATCTACTGAAGACAATTTTGCACTTACGGCTTGACTAATATTCATCGATGCACTGGACAAAATATAATGGGGTGCATCGCGAGAATTTATAGCATCTTCTCTTATTTTATTCAATATTTTATTTACTTCAATCTGTGCACCATCACCGGCATGATTATGTTGTTGTCTCTGCTTACTCACTTAATTATTTATGGTAGGCAAACGACATTTACAAAACGTCTTCTTGGAATTTTCGCATATCCAGTAAATTTTATTTTGGCACTGTTTATCTTTTACATACAAGTAACCGTCTAAACATAGTTTTTGTTTGCCTTTAGAACTATTCACAAATTCTAACGCCATTTCAATGCAAAGACGCAAACACAACTGATGGAATAACAGGAATAAAGACAACTGAATCGTTATTATATCTACCTGCCAAATATCGATAAGTACCAAATTATTCCTAGAAATTAGGGGTACAATGACCGCATGACAATATTAATTTGTTCCATTGCAGCGTTTTTGAAATGAAATTCTCAAACTTTCGACGGAATGTAGGTCGAACAAGTACTGGTCGAACAAATTTCAATTCGAACAAACTTCCGCTCGTACAAATATTCTACTAACAAATGCTGTCGAACAAATTTCTGTCGGACAAATGTTGTCGAACAAATTTCCGCACACCCAATCAAATAGCATGGGATAATTATTACACCCTTCTTAGTTAAAACGATTCTCACAATACCAAATCAGTAACACGTATTTTTCGAACGAACTAATTTACAATTTAATTCGTTACTAAGAAAATATGAATTTCTTTTATTGGAATCTAGTTAAATTTCATTCAAACTTTAATTGTAGATTCTGAGTATCTGTCATAATTCATTTATAATCTTGCTTGGATTCACATGTATAACGATTTCTATTCCATACCTCACTCTTACTCTGATAATTGAAACAATTATCAGTACCGGCTATCTGCAAACCGATTAGTATAACTATTGTGAACATCCTACTCGTTTGTTTTTTCTATTTACTCGATAGGAGAATGTTGCATCCAATACTTCACTACAGAAATCACCGAGTCAACAACCAACTTAGACCCTAAGGAAGTTTCACAGGGGAGGACATTTACAACCATACTATTTAATTTTTTGTTACCATTATGATCTAGATGTTTGTCAAAATTTTAGGGTGGAGTAATAATCACAAATGACATTACTCTCATTTTTATATATTGTTTTTTCCATTATAAATTTGGTAACCCGGAAGGATACTCCATTTTCGTGAAACTTCTTCCTATTCTTAAATACCTGTTTTGCATTTATACGCTTTGTTTTATTTTCATATTGTTTATTGCCAACCCCTGTTTTGATTTGTGGTGGCGCCCTCAGTTTCATTATTTGGAAGAAACTACGGCACGGTTCATCATTGTTTTTAGAAAGACCGAACCCACCCTAATTTGAGGTATCTTCGGGAATATAGTGGTCTTTGGTAAACTAACTCTTCAATTATTGTTTTATATTGTTTTTTATTTATTTTAAGTGGCTTGAAACTACTACGTTATATTTGGCGCCGCACGTGGGGTGCCAAATGTAACGTAGTGTGAATTATCATGATTAATAGAACAATAATTAAGGCCAAACTAGCTCAAATAACGATGCTCCTGCTTTTCTGAAAAGAGTGATGAAACGTGTCCTATTCCCTTCCATAAAACATACCGAGAGCGCCACCACGAATCATTGGTTTGGCAATGAACAATAAGGAAATAAAACAAAGCATATAAAAAACCGTAACAAGTATATGATATTATTGGTTAACAATAAGAAGATTTTACAAAAATCGGGGTTCCGAATATATATATAAAAAATAGGGCAAATTGTGATTGTGGCTCTTCCCTGAAATTTTGACCACCTTCTAGATCATCATGGTAATAAAAATATGCGATAGTATGGTAGTAACTGTACTTCCTTATGAAACTATGAAACGTATGGTCCAAGATGGTTAGTTCAGTCCGTGGTATCTCCAGTGAAGTATTGGATCCAATATTAACCTATCGAAGAAATATAAAAAATATACCTGTAGTACGTTTACAAAAGAAGTCGTACTAATTGGTTTCCCGAAAGTCAGTATTGATAATGGTTTTAAGCTAAGCAAAAATATAATTACGATTGTTGATAAGAGTAAATTATGAAAGATACTCATAATCCAAAATCAACGATTTAATAAAGAATTGAAAATATTATTATTTCAAACGAGATTGGAATTTACTTATTAATGAATTAAATCGAAATTAATTCATTCGAGAACAAGTATAACTATTCCATTCATTTCCAATCATTAGAGTGTGGGAACAGAAATTTTTGGAATAACAGTTTATTGGATGTGAAGATCTAGTTTTATCAAATATTTTATGACTCAGTCCTCTCAAGCTCCCCTCTTATTGCACAATCAACTGTACCCTTGAGGAGATCACTAAGAATAACCTAATTCAGTAAAAATAATTTACCTTGAGATTAGAGAAAGAATCAATTATGTAATAAGGAATTGAGTGATTTGGATGTGATTATGTGATTCGAATATCTTTATAAAGGTAATATAATGCGATTTAAGCCCGACTTCATTCATAATAAATACAAGAAATAAGGGATCTTGAAATCAATATTAACAAAGCTAGGTGTAAAAGAGAACACCAATTATAGAGTGAGCCTAATTACTATCGATCATAGTCGCAATAATTTGAATTAGAATGCTTACTCTACAGAATAAATTAATAAGATACTTCATTTATTTTCCAGCTACCAAATGTAATCACTAATCACTAAAGAGATTTCGGAATTGACTTGTCAATTCATTTTATTGAATTCCCCCACCTATTACTCTAGTTCGGAGATATTCCTCCATATTGACACACCGCAATCGTCCCACTTTGGACTGATCAGAATTAGAATATTTAGGTAACTTTGATTGAATAACAAAATAATCACTTGAAAAATACTGTAACGATTAGGTCATTACATTCTACCAAATCGCCCGACAAAAATTTTACCATGAAGAATGAGAAAACAAAATTTCTATAACTCAAATAATTGAGAGCTACAATGTTGTAAAATATAGAACATCTTATGAGCATCTACCTCAATGTTGACAAACGATAACGCAGTCGCATCACAACCACAACAATTACCAATTTCCTCAAATGTCAAAAAGAATTCTAACAATTTGGAGCGAAATGTATTCTATTCATTTGAAATGATTAATGATGATAAGTGAGGATGGGAAACATTGTAAGGTACTAAAACTCATTTTATACCATACATAAGTTTACCTCAGGAGTCGTTTTAACAGTATCGTGCTGCAGTTATGATACATAATCATTCTGCGTGCCAATATGGAAATGATCACTATATACAGGGTGTTTCGGAAAAACATCACGTAAATGCAGGGGACGGTAGATTTTGCAAAAATAATCAGATTCTTCACATAAACTGTAGTCCTATCTTCTTTCGTTTCCGAGATACAGGGTGCTGTTTTCTTCATAATCTTCTGAACAACTGAAAATTCTTGATTCAAACTTGGTGCACTTTAGTTTTATGGAATGAGAAATTTTTCTGGGTACAAAATGTTTTTGAGACAAATACAGTAGCGTAGTTATAGAGTTTTGTACCCATTTAAGCCCCTTAAACTTCTACGCCAATGATCGGAAATTATTATTGTATACAAGTTTGCGAACTTTGATTCATTTTCTAAAAAAAAGGATTTTTGATAAGTTTCACTTAGAGGCTTCCTATTCGAGCTATTTTGATTTTTCTAATCAGGGTTATCATATGGAATTTCTTTTGAAAGGCTATTAATAAGTAAAAAAATTGATTACGTTTTTATTTGTAACGATGAAAAATAATAGAATAATAATGATCGCTCAAAATGATCTATTTAATACACCGTAACGGCGACATAGATTTCTCAACGATCTTCTTGTTCGAAGTAACATTTTATTATTAATTTCACCTCAAGCTCATCGAATTAAGTAGATCTTCTCTATATATGAACCGACGTGACATAATTTTATCTTTCAAATAACCCCAAGCAGAAAAGTTCAGAGGATTGAGGTTAGGTGATCGAGGAGGCCATGCAACTGGACCACCTCTACCACTCCATCTTCCACCGTACTTTCTATTTAGCCATTCTCGTACTCGTTTTCCAAAATGGGCAGGACTGCCATCCAATTGTATCCATGCATTTGTTCCCTCATTGTGTCTTCGTGATTAGTTTCCAAAAATTCTAAAAATGCAGTGACCGTTAGTATTGTTTTTGTAAATGCCAAGCCAGACATTGAAGCTGAATTTTCTTGAAAATTTCTAGACCTTGTACCATGAATGTTTTCGTTTGCCCATAAACGTGAATTGTGAAAATTAATGAATCCACATCCGTGTAAAATGTGCTTAGTTTGTCCACAATATTTATGAGCAAAGGAGAACCCATCATGGTACAAGGTCTAGGAATTTTGAAGAAAAATTCAATGTCAATGTCTAGCTTGGCATTTACAAAAACAATATTTTTAGACCATAGGTTTTACTAGACAGACTAACGGCCGCATTCTTAGAATTTTTATAAACTAATCATGAAGACACCACACAATGAGGGAACAAGTGCATGGATACAATTGGATGGCTGTCCATTTAGGCAGTGAAAGATGAATTGGTAGAGGTGGTCTAGTTGCATGGTCTCCTCGATAACCTGACCTCAATTCTCTGAACTTTTTTGATTGGGGTTATTCGAAAGATAAAATTATGTCACGTCGGTTCATAATAGAGAAGATCTACTTAATAGTATTCGAAGAGCTTGTGCCGTTGCGTTGTAGTAAATGGATCATTTTGAACATTTATTATGAATTATTTTTCATTGTTACCAATAAAGGTATTCAAATTTTTTTACTTATTGAATAGCCTTTCAAAAGCAATTCCATATGATAACCCTGATTAGAAAAATTAAAATAGCTCGAACAGGAAGCCTCTAAGTGAAATTTATCAAGAACAATTTTTAGAAAACAAATTAAAGTTTTCAAATTTGTATACAATAATAATTTCCGACCATTGGCGTAGAAGTTTGAGTGGTTTAAATGGGTACAAAACCCCCATCTACGCTAATGTATTTGTCTCAAAAACAATTTGTGACCAAAAAAATTTCTCATTCCATAAAACTAAAGTGTACCAAGTTTGAAACAAGAATTTATATTTGTTCAGAAGATAATGAAGAAAATGTTATAATTCTTCGAATCTTAAACACCGTATCTCGGAAACGAAAGAAGATAGGACCATAGTTTATGTGAAGAATTTGATTATTTTTGTAAAATCTACCGTCCCTTGCACTAACAGTAGGTCTTCCTGTAAAACCCTGTACATATAAGGTCTCCCCCGAAGGGTGGCGAGGTAGAACAAACCAGAGACTATTTGTTCTACAAATTTTAGCGAATAACTAAAGTGGCCAAGAAAAATCGCTGTAAAAGTTTTGAATTTCTAAAACGATTCAAAGATGGAGTAACTACTATAATAGTGGATGAAATAAAATATTCTTCTCCAAACATTGTGATAAAATTAGTGAATAGATCGCCCATTTCTGTGCCAGTTTGTTTCTGAGCTTTTTATTCTATCTCCAATAATAAGGGTGGAGGAAGATGATGAGTAATTAAATTTCAAAATTATGGTATCTCTCACATTTTAAATCTAGAGTTAATTGAGTGGGAATCCACTTTAAAGAGAAATTGAGGCTGCTTTCAATGTTTTTGATGATTGTTAATTTTTGGTTCACTAACTAAAGCGCGTTTGGATTCAGTTTTTCACGGTATACAAGGTGTTCCATCTCAGACGAGCCACCCCGTATATTCCTTATCCCATAGTGAGTGGAAAAATCTCCCGAAACACGTCGAATGATTTTGTTTGGGGGACATCTTTTGACGTATATTTGAGGCTTGAACGAGCAACCCCCTAATAGGGGGCGCTTCAACCCCTCAAAATTGAATAGGGGAGAGGGGTTGAGTGATACGTCATTTGAAAGGTCTTGGAAGCCTCTTTACAACGTGTATGAAAAACGTGAATTTGATGAACCGTTTTCGCCAAAAATTAATTTTGTTGCTCGAATACCCCACCTTGAATATTTTGGTTTTTTTAAAATGTACAAGCTCATTTTTATTAAGCCTCTTTTACAAACTTAAACAATCTCCAAAAAATCACATTCGTAAAAAAATTGAATTGTGTTGACATGCTTACAATGAAAAAAATTAAATCTACGTGTTTAAATCAAATGTTCAAATTGTCCTCCATTGACTTCCATACAATAATACATTCTCTCAAACCAATAAACACCTTGTATACTCATAAGTGTTATTTATATTTACTCAAACATACATAAATACGTGTTAGAAATTAATTTAATCCACAATCTATCGATCAATCTATAGGGGCCTGTACTACCATTATTGATGAGATTGAATTCTATCACGTAATTGTTCAGAGTAATTGAGTGAGTGATTGTTGAGAGTAGATGGCATTAGTTGTTCTATTCCTCTCTAGCACTTTGTTGTTGACTTGTGTTCACATCGGCAGAAATATCGATCGGTGGCATAAGAGCTCTACTCGTTCTGATGAGCCAGAGAGGGCAAAACAGCTGTCTGGAGCTATTTAGCGTTGGTGTTACTGATAGACCTAGAGAGGCCTATAATATATTCACTCATTCCCGAGTTATTCCCTGTTAATTTACCTTAAAAACAATGCGGCATATCTCCGACATATTTTGCGTAACATAGGTTGGGTTGCCGACTCCTGGTCTAGCTCATGTGAGTATACCATATACTAATGTAATCTACGAAAATATAAAACAGTAATAGACATCGAGAACAAGTTAAGTTTATGTAATATCCTGGAAAGAAATAGAAACATTTTCCTTTTTACTAGAATTAGAGGATCTACTGCTCACATATACATACATATATGTACGTACAGAGTACATATAACGTTGATAAGCTTTTATTTTGACCTTCCCGCGCATATATATTATATATTGATACCATAAAATTCTTTGAGTGTTATTTATTGATCATGAATTATATTTTTATTTGAATTTTATTCCGGCTAGCTTTTTATTTTGATTTGACTGAATTGAATTTATATTTTTATATGTTTGATTTGTTTTGATTGATTTGAATGAAAATGATCTTTTTATATTATATGGAATTCAACACAATATTTTGTTTGAATGTTAAAAGTTTCTATATTTTGATATAAATGACTCTATGTTATATTTCAGGTTTACAGATTTTTCGATTTATATTTTATGTTCTAAAATTTCTATGTTTAAGCTCAAAACTACTTAATATTAATTCTTGTTTACAAACGACAATTCTACATTCAGATATACAAATGACGATACAATAAGGATATTATAAATAAACTTACATTTAGTTATATCCAATAATATGAGAGAAAATGTTGGCAATGTTCAGTTGATTTCATATCTTTTTGATTATTTGATTATTCACTTTAAAACACAATGCTCTGCTTTGAAAACATACACAAGGTAAACTACGTTGTTACTTCTTTATAAATTCAGGAACTGTTGATAATAAATTGTTAACTTGTTTTATTCTTTTAAGATATAAAACTTCTTCAATAATATACTGGAGCGATATCGAAGACTGGATATTCTACGATGCTACTCATTAAATGTGGTTATTATAACCTTACACTTTGTTATGAAGATTCAGAAACACTACTTGCTTCGTAGGAATATTTTACTTGCTTCAGTTACTTTAACTTGTCGAAGCGACAGAGACTACTTGAGTTCTCCGATGTTACCAAAAACTAAGGTTATGGAAATATACTTGAGCTGCAGAAGATGCTATGGATCTCAGATGTAAATGCAAACTGTCTGGTTTTCCTTCCTTTTTATAGGACCCACAAAAGGAAGCCAGATTATGTCATTTCTAACCAATGAGGTATTTCCTTTCATTGTCTAGAATGCTTTGGTCATTGTTGTAACTGACATAATTTTTTAATTGTTGACCCTTCGAAGTATCTAAATTATCTCGACCAATCAGAATTGAGTATTCTATAAATTTTGAATTATTAAAGATTTTCAAATTATTTAAAGTAATAGCTTTCTGCTATTTAAATTAATATTGCCTACATTTTTCCACATATTTTGGTATAAGATAACCTATGATTAGGTTCATATTAACTTGATTATTCCAATTTTGACATTTGTCAATTCTTAAATCTATTACAAAATATAAAATATCAATAACATTTCTATAACATTATAGGACTCGAATTTCCTAATTCAATCTTAAATCTATAACATATTTTAATAGTTTGTGCTATCTTCTGATAGTCTTGGAATCCTTTCAATTATGATTTCCTCTTTCGTATCACTGTACGTATATCCACTTTCACTGTTTCTTGTTTACACTTCTCATTCTATATCACATTCTGGTTTATTTTGTTATACATTGTTTAATACCTTATACTACCTATAATTTAACTTTTAATAAAGTTTTTAATTCCATATTTTATATATTTTATTAATCTTTTCTAATTTTAATGTTCGGTAAGTTCAAATTTTATCATTTTATGTTGTGTAGGAAATGAAATCATAACAATATATATACTGAAAATGGCCAATATAGGTTGGAACAAAAAATAATTGGAAAGTGAGTTCCATGACATGAAATTATATGCGAATACCTACATTTTCTCGCAAAGCAGATCCCGATCGGATGTAGATAACATGAGATATCTTAATTTGAAAAATAACTAAAAAATTAACTTAAAAATGAATTTCTGAAAAACTGTCCAATATTTTCACTTGAAATTTGGAGAGTAGTCCTAGATTCATATATATATATATATATATATATATATATATATATATATATATATATATATATCTATTACGGGGAGGAGGGAGGTCGGATCAACCTGAAATTTGGACTGGAAATTTCTTGGACATTGACAATAAAAGGGTTCTATTTTGGTTTCTTAATTTTCAATACAACCAGAGATATTAATTTTTTTCTGAACTACCCCTAAAAATGTAAAAAAAAAACTTTTTGACCAATAAAAAGGGGTTGCACCCACTTTGGGAAATAGAAATTTCAGGGGGTTGTTATTGGTGCCATCGCATAGCAAACCCGGGTCGCTAAGCATCGTACAATTTTCGCCGATCTTGCCTTTTTTCTCGCCAGATTTACTCCACTATTTGATTAGACTTATAATTCGAAATTGTTGACTATACAGCAACAGAGAAAGGTTAAACTAAATTATATTATATTCCATTCCACAGTGGTACCTCATATCATACCAAAAAGGAGAATGATTCCTTCTGAAAAACATATCTTTCTAAATTATCTTTATCCAATCCATGCAAACATCTGATCGCTTTTTGTATCGAAAATATGCAAGAGAATAATTTGTAAAAATGTATAAATTCTCAATTTTGAGTTTAAGCTAATTTAAAATGAGAACGTCGCTTCTAATTTTCAGGAGGCAGTTGGGAAATCGCGTCTTCTATTGAATCAAAGATTGATCAACTCATCCTGGATTACAGATGGGAGAGTAAGTACCAAATTTTTGGAGTATCGCTAATAAATTATGTGAGATTGATTTTTATAACATATTTCTTCGGAACCTCGTGGTACACCAATAAATATTTCTACCAATTTACATATAAGAGTGATGTGTTGAAAACTCAACTTTTGTTATATTTTTTTGAAGAATGATATCAATTATTTCTTTTTGTATTATACATATGGAATATGTGTCTTTTATATTTCATATCTCATATCATCCAGTTCATTTCTGATTGGTTTCTAAAGTTGAAGATATCACGCAATGTGTCATTTATCGATTAGTTGTATCGTTGTTTTCATATATTATTTACCCACAGTTCACATGAGTAGTCATTATTCGAGACGCTAAATTCTAAATGATGACCTCCCTCCCGTAATCCAAATATATTTCCGTTCAATGTTTGTGGACACGATTTACTATCATAACCACTTCTTTATGTCTAAATATTCAAGTTTTTTTTCCAAAAGTAAAAGTGTTCAACAAATGAGCTGATCGCTTTAAATATGTTATAAGGATCTCCTCGGCAATAGGAATTGTTGCAAGTTAACTACAGTACCTGTTTCAGAATTTCTCACTAAGAACTTGACTCAACGAACTCCAGAAAAATTGGTATCTGTTGAAGAAGATGGATTGGTCATACCAATGTCTATTAGAACTAATTATGATATAGATCTTCACTTGTGTGATGATTTAAACATCTGCTTCCGGTTCAAATTGATGAGTAATGCTACCATTCTGGAGAAATGTTATGATAATTTCGAGAGCTGTAAAGAAGTACTGAAAAATAATGTGAGTTAGATACATTGTGTAATAATATAATATAATAATCAGATAGAAAATGGTCAGTCATTCTACTATTCAGAAATCATATGGAAGTTTTTCTAATTTGTTTTCCATATTACCTACTTGTAACCCTATGTGATGCTAGAAAATATGATACAATCTCATCAAAATAATCTATTTCTATTACTATCTCTTACAATGTTTGAATTAGGACAGTTTTGTACACCATAGAATTATATCTTTGATGATTTGGAGCAGCTTCGTTCCAGTTTCCTTTATATGAGTATATCAACAAAACCCAAAATAATCGAAATTCTATCCATGTTTACTTTATATGAGTATCAAGGTTGTATCATAGGACATCTTGTGTTAGAGCGCGCCATGAGCATTTTATTGTTTTATACAAGACAAGCAAGTAAAGTGCTATTAGTGGGTTGCATCTAAGAATAAGCGGTTATGAGCAAGCCTAGTGACTATCACTTCACTTACGGCATTAACTCGCTATAGAAACACAGTTATACATTGATTTGAGGATTTTCTCTCGTAATAACATTAGTTAATTTCCATTCTATTCTAGATCTAACACCATTTTTAGATGATTATTTTATTCTTATAACACAACAAAATTATTCGAATGCAACATGTATGTGATCTAGTTAAACGTCTGACAGGTGCGATAATACACTCATTCATCCCCATCATTATTGAATCTCGCTCGCACTTATTAAATCTCATTCAAAGTCAATCTGTACGTTAATGAAATTGCTTTGATATAATGTTAACGAACTCTGATATGAAATATTATTAAGGAAAACTTTTGATGGGAATCCTTAGGTAGCGCAGGTTTTAGTTTATATTGGAAGTTACACCTTGGCTATAACAAAACAGTTGTTTTGTTAAGACGGAGAGAATGATGGGAGTTATGAATATTGTACTCGTTTTTGTCATGACGGAGGTGCTGTTGCTTCGGACACGTTGTCGATAGCCCAGTCACTTCTCTCTAGATGTAGCTAGTACTATCATCATTATTTTTCTTTATATAGACAAAAGGTTCTTTAAACATAGATACATCTTGATTTCTAATTCAGTTCTCTCCGATAATGGCTACTTGGTAGCTGAAAAGTCCTCAGTACTTTAACAGTATTTTTAGTGGATACGGGTTACTATTTTTTATTTATAGTGTTATAGTTTATCCACAGTGTAAACCACAGTTTATTAATGACAATAACTACAAATACAGCTCAACCGGTTTATTAAATTACAATCCAAAAATCCAAAATTCCCTATTTAAAAAAATATATTTACGTTCCCTTGAAGATTTTCTGAAAAATAACCTTTTCTCGAAATTCATTAAGATATATACATGTAACAAGGCGAAAATAGATGGATACCTATTTTTTTCTGGGCAAACAAAGAAGGTTAAAATAATAAATCAGTAGCAAATATTATAAACTAGATCATTTACAACCTTTAGCTTATAATTCACATTTAAAACTTAGTGTTGAAACAACATCATACGAATTCGTGTCCTTTTATTCAAAATTATCAATCAGAATTTCGGCAAGAACCGATAGAAAAACTCAATCAATCAACAATTAATTTCACCAATTGTTACCAAAAACTTCTAGAGAAGAAACTGAAAATATGAACAGTATTCACAGTATAACTGATTATAAATTCAATGAAATGGAAATGAGTTTGTTGAATAAAGGTTTATATTTTGAAATTGATTCTACGAAATTACCTGCGGAGGATTTAATTAATGTTATTAAAAATACGACTTGGTGACTCAAGTTTCGAAAAAGCTATTATTCGTAACAAGTGCAAGACAATTCTTAAATATTCAAATAAATCATATAAAAGTACATCCAAAACAGTTATTACTTAAAACCAGATAAAGGAAATTCCATCGTAATTATGTACAAAGAGGATTATTACAATCCTGTGTTTGCGTGTAAAAAATTCTTTGAAACCAATTGCAAAATTGAAAGATTTAAACTTGAAAATTGTGATACTCTCTTTTCATTTAATGTTGTTTCACCATTTACAAATACTCCAATCACTGAGTCTATAAAAGTTCTGAAGAAGTGGCTTTCAAATATTAATATCCCCGATATAAGCCGCACAGAACACGTGATCCTTGCGTCTTGATGAATGGAGCTAAATTATTTAACTTTTAACAAAAACTGCTATAAACAAACAAGAGGATGTGCAATAAGAAATCCACGATCTCCATTTTGAGCCAATATTTTTCTAAGTAAACTTAGAATCTCCTTAATGGAAATTGAATCAGATTCAAAAAGTTTGGTATCGATACGTTGATGATAGTTTCTCGATTATAAGTAAAGCTTTTGATTTATATGCCTTTTTGAACACGCTTGATCGCCAATTTGATTCACTGAAATTCTCTGTCGAAATAGAAAAACATAAGCAGTTTCCTTTCCTTGATATTAACGTTATAAAAGATGGTATTTACCTGGAATCTGTCATATTCAGAAAACCCACTTCTACGAATTCAGTTAGACCATTTAATTACAAAATAGCTCCGTTTAATCGTCTTGTTCATAGATTATTGAACGTCCCTTTTAGCCAACAAAATTATAACATCAAATAGCTTTGGACAATAATGACGGCAAATCTTTGATCAATAATTTAATTTCTAAACAAAAAAAGAAATTAATACGTAACCAATTAAACAAATTAGGTCACTACATTCAAATACTTCAATAAAAGTCTATAAGTTTCACTTATCATCCTTTAGTAATTAATAAATTCCGTAATTTGTTTTCTAAATTTGGAATGAGTACGTTTATAGACGTAAGAACAACGAACAAGCTAAAAACTGCTTAGGCAATATCATTGACCAATTTTCCGACTTCTGCAAATCCGTGATTTACAAAATCGATTAAGAGTCGTCTTCAAAATGCTAAGTAGGAGCAACATTTCAACTCAGAATAAAGAACATTTTGGGCATATAAAGGAAAATAATTGTGAAAAATCAGCGTTAGCAGGAAATATTTTAGATACAGGTCGTCTTCAAAATGTTAGATAGAAGGAACATTTCAACACGGTATGGAGAAGAGTTCGGGCATATAAAGGAAGATAATGATGAAAAATCAGCGTTAACAGGAAATATTTTAGATATAGGTCAGACCATTTCTTAAGAAAATTTATCACTTTTAAAACACATAACGTTCTAAATTAGCTAATTAAGAACGGATGGAAATATATAAACGAAAAATCAATTTATTAAATTCCGATTTATCTCCCTTGTTTGCATTATTTACCCTTAATAGTATTTAAGTAGGCACATTTTGATTTCTAATTTAGTTTACTCTGATGATGGCTACTTAGTTGTTGAGTTGTCCGCAGTACTTTAATAGTATTTTTAGTGGATAAGGGTGATTATTTCTTATTTATAGGAAAATAACAAATAATAACAACAAAAAATCAAAGTATCTAATGATATATTTCAGTAGCACGAAAAGACAAAAACGCGTCATTACAAATCTAACAGCGATTAAAGTCAAATTTTTTTGGAAATGCTTTGATTATCATCAAGGGAACAAAAAATAAATTAAAGTGAAAAAAAACCTTTGGCAAATAACATTGAACAACATGAAACTTTATAATGAAAAATGTACGATAAACAAAATCTTCCAGCAAAATTTAAAAAGAAATTTCAATTGTATTATTGATTATTAACCCAAGTAAGAATTATATGAAAATTTTGAAAAATATGTAACATTTTCCTCTTTACGTACCATAACCAAAAGAGTTTTTAAAACTAATTCACATCAACTAAGGGGATTTCTTAAACTAATTAATTAAATTCGTTTAAATTTGACTCAATGATTGTAAATCGGATCTTGATGATTGGTTTCTTTAGCTGAAATATCAACATTTTTGTAATTGAACTCATAGTTATAATCGAAGAAATTTTTAGCAAGGGGGTGGTAAAAGTGTTATACTTATAGCTATACATTCTTTTTCATGAATATTGTTTACAGATTCTTGTATAAGTCCTATCGCAATCTAAACAATTTAATTTATATAGACTATTGAGCAAAATAACTTGAGAAATCGATTCCTAACGTGATGATCTTGTACTACCAAAAGTTACACATCGGGTGATTTCAGATTTGAAATAACAAATATCGGGCCTCATTTTCAGCATTGATTAATGATTGTCTGCTTATTATTCGTAAAATATGAAAATAGCCCCAGCGAATAAAAAATTCCATTCAGAGTATTAGTGTGTTGAACATTGGATGATATTTCTATTTAAAAATTGCATAGAATCAGCCATTACGTGATGAAAATCTTAGAGGTTATTACTAAATAACTACATAGTGGGTTATTACATTCTAATAATGATGATTTGCTTGTTAACTAGCAGAGTATAGAAGCTAATCATAATTCGTAGAATGAATACATTGAATAATTTCAAGTAATGGTGAATAAATTAGGTCTGTTTGATCAATAATCAATAGAGTATTATTTTTGTGTTCGTTAATTTCCTAAATGAATGGAAGGCTAATTTTGTTTAGCAATTTTCGATTCAATAGACAAATTTAATCTACTATTCAAAAATCAAATTTTCTGACCAGAATGACACAAGTACACAATACCAATAGATAGTTAACAAGCAAGGCACATTGTATTGGACATTTCTATTGGTTCTAATTATTTCTTGTACATTGTAATACATCTATTTTTTACAGCATACGGAGGGGCTCAGCAATTTGAGAAGTTCGCATTGGAATCATTACATCCTAACTAAGAGAAATAATAAAGTAACATTGTTCTCAGAAAAAGAGAAAATAATTCTAGAATATGACAACCCAATTAATTTTCTCAATACTTCCAGACATTATTCTCTATTCGGTAGTGCTCAACAAGGAGAGGCTTATGTCAAAATACACAGTTGTGAGTATCTTCCAGTTTTCATTACGTATATTATAAATGATTTAACATGATCAAACAGACGGTTATGTTCTATATAATCACATGAATATTTTAACATTGAGTTTACATCATATTTATGCTCCATTACACTAGGTACTATACATATCATAACGGGATTCTCATAGTTATCGGCCTCCCACTTTGGAGACTACTGCGCCGTTCCTGTTGGTCGTATGGACCGGAAATCTGGCAAATCGCTTCAAATTTGAGAAAATAGGAATTGTGTTGTTTTGTGCTCCGGTAGCCCCGTGGTGCTTTTGACATCCACCTTCAGTTTTTGAAATGGAGCTACGGCATGAACCATCTCGATAGCAGTGTTTTTCCGCTCATAAATTAATATCACAATCATATATTTAACTTACAGAAGTATCCTAAGTTCTTATTTCAAGATTTGAATAAACATCAAATTCATCGATGTGACGGTATTAACGATGCAGGCTTCACAAGTAAATTACATCAATCCACTTTATCTAAAGGCTGCATTGAGTCGTTCTGTATCTCCCTCTTGGAAATTGAATCAGAACTCTCACTTGTTCCTCAGCCATTTCATCATCGAATATTATTACCGAATAAGTCATTGCTTCTGTGGGATATATGACCTCATCACTATCAGTATATGGAAAATAAGCATTCTCATCAATTCTCTTCGATGTTTCCTTCAGTAACTGATATTTTGGCTGGTGTAAAGATTTTGAATAAATATATACGTTTTCAAACTTCAGACCGTCTGCATCTAACAATAGAGATAACATTATATTTATTTTCTCACAGTTTCTTGGACCACATATTATAGTTCGTTGAGTATTTGGCATCAAAGAGCTGTGACGTCTTTTTGCATAACAATTTGGATTGTGCCTGGAGGTAAATCGATATCAGACTTAAACGAATGTTAACAAGCACTCGCTTTTATACTGGGTGGTGCTTGTACAGTATGTAAGAGCACACGGTAAGGTATGTCTCGCACATATCGAGGCATGTTACTGACCTGAACCGTATGTTACAAAACACTCGCTTATATACTAAATGATTGTACAGTGTATAGGATTACGCAGTGGAGTACATCTTACACTTGTCAAACACTTGGTCAGACATTTTGTTGAACACTTGTCAAAACACGTATCAAAACGTAACTTTTTTTTGATTGGTTGACAATTACTGATATGTATAGCACAGCTCATTGATTGAGCACCTGGCATCTCATATAATGACTATCACTATTACAGATAATTGATACTCATGAAGTTGGAAGTTTGGCCCATTTATATCTGCCATATTAGATTTTACCAATGAAAATCTTAAGATGCATACTCTACACGTTTTGCTTTTCGATTTGATAATTTTTTCCCATTTATATCCGCCATTTTGGATTTTTTCACTAAAAAAATTAAAGCTTCATGCTTCGAGACCTTCCGTTTGATACCCATAAAGCAATACTTTGAACAGACGACTCTTCGAACCAGTGACAGACGACTCAAAGACGTAACAGACGACTTTAATACGTAACAAACTCTATTTCTTGAATTATCTGTTCATTTAATGGTATACGTGAAGTAGTGATAACACTAAACAAATAATGATAGTGTACCTACCTACCCCGGCACTAGTATGACCTTAACTGATTCAACTACTTACTATCGATGATAACGGAGTGTGTGGGAGCTTTGGTGAAGGCATCCTGGGAACAAGTTGGTTTCGAAAACCCTATCTTGAAATAAATTGCTTATGATGGCTGGTTAAATATTTCTTTCAAATTTTGATGTAAATCCATCCAATCATGCAGATACGAATGTGTTGATTATAATTATTTAACTGTTCATAATTTACTCTCTTGTTCTCAGATGAATTTGTGAAGACGGAACAAGCAGCAAATTCGAGCCAATTTGGATCAGATATAAAATCATCTGATGGTTTTTACTGCATCTCCATGTTTATATTGACTAGTGCAAATTGCAGTTTGAATTTTAAATTTGATAATAGTATTCATAGTATTATACAAAACGATTCCCATGAGACAAATCGATCTTCCACAAAGGTTTGTTCAATTTATTATCATTATATCATCTGTATGAATAATTTTTATTCTAAATATGATCCTCAAGTTCAGTTGGATTTTTACTCAAAATGGCGGTGGTCCAGAAGCGGAGATTTAATTTTGCTACAACTGCATTATCTACATAAAGATAGTATTTCTACAAGTACAATTCAAGTACAATTGCGTACTCCGTAAGTTTTCAAGTAATAAATATGAATTATACGTATAGTACCGCCGCTGACTCCGAAAAGTATTTTGTTTCGCTTTCGTCAGCAATTATGATATAGGGGTAGAGAATAATGCCACCAATCATGTCTACCATGTCCCACCACGCGCAGAGAAAGCTCTTCCTCGTTAGGTATATCTAGTTTAATAAAAATGGAATGCCCTTGTCTGTTTTTATCAATCCACGAAAGTTGAACGCTTGGACTGCAAAAACTCAAAACTTCACTTCCCTGAAATTTTGGAGGAAGGTTAAGATCTTTTTCGACATTTCGAAATTTTGTTAATTTTTTATTTCACTCCATGAGTATCTGAATGCTAAAACTATACATTGCAGTCAAATCTTAGATAAGTTATCGTTTGCTTGGAAAAAATCAAAAACACCCTATATTGTAGATTCAGAACCGAAGAAACCTAATCGCGACATAGAACATTTTCTAGTTATAAAACTGAACAGATTTAATTAGCAAAGATTTCATATTAAAACAAGCTCATCACATCCAGCTACAAAAATTATTTGTATAGATATCAAAGGCAGATCCAGAAAAGGATGGTTTAGGTGCAGTAAACATTTTAAACCAACAGTTTATGTAAATTTTGGATATATTTTAAAGCATTCTATGACACAGCTTAACGTACATTCTACATAAATTGTGTATAAATCTGGTTATCTGGAGTTATGCAGTACTGTATATTTCAGTCGTCTTACGCATACTACAAGATAAATAATTACATGTTTATAATGTCTATTTTCAGTGTTATTCAGAGTTCTGTCAGAGTGATGAGGTTTTTACCAATTATATTTCTTCATGAACTTATAAGAAATCGAACAAAAAAGCCGACCCAAGGGAGACATGGCCGTATGCCACTCCCCCCGTAGATCCGCCCGTGATAGATGTGTTAGATACATATTTCTAAGGTTGGAATATGCAAGGTCAAGGTCAAGGTTTTCTCCAAATTTTTTGCTTCAACCCATGAAATTGTTGACAACCTACCAACTGTTCATATGAGTGGAGTGAATCAAGGATATGTTATTTAGCGATTATTGTTTCTAATCTGCACAGAGAGAAGCAGCTCAAATAAACTACGATCTTGACACTATTTTAATTGTCACAATTATAGTTTTCTTTACAGCAAGATTTCATATGAATTTGTTATTATTAAAACCAGTTACTTAAATTATGAGCTTTGTCGCAAGCAACTATTATACTACCATTAATTAAACGTTTGCTTGAGGGTTTATTAGAAACTTGCCGCAAAAGAATTAAAGCTATAGACGCAAGTAAAGCAACACTTGTGGTAAATAACATGTGGCTTAATAAAAATTAATTTGTCAGTATTATCACAATTTACTTGGGATACTATTCACCATACTTGCTCTAATTCTCTGTTTATTACCGCAAGTAGTCAATATTTTGTAGCAATAAGTCGACGAGTATTTGGCAAATTGTTGGAAAACTCCGGACAAACCCGAATGCTGAGCGAAAGACGCGCCAAGGTACAAGCGGGTTCTCTTTCTCTCTCAGTTTACGGGCATGCGTTTCGGTGTGTGTGGTCGCGGTTGAACAAGTGAGGAAATTTACATTTAAAACAAGTGATAAGCATGGATTACGTTTACGTTGCACTATTAACTGAACAGGACCTGGAAGAAGATATTCAACGATTTCAAAGTAAGTATGAATGTGATTAGAGATGAAATTGTTTTGTTTCAGAATGACTAATAACTAAATTATGAGCACCTATACCTATCCTATAATGGTAAACTTTTCTTGTAATATGTCGGAGATTTATGAAAAGAAAAGCTGAATGAAATGCGTTTATTTTAAAATATAAGTAAGTAAATTTTTATTTATAAAATTTTCTTTTAAGATTATTTCATTAAAAAAACTGATGTGGCCCATTCGAATACATTAAGAGTTAAAAATTATTTTTTCAGATGGAGAATAATAAAATAAAAATAATGATAATTTAAGTTTGTTACCAAATAAAAAAAAGTATATTACCTCTTTATCATACCCATAAAATACGTTTAGAGTTATCAGAATGTATATTCTTGTATTGGCAATATTAGGAATTGGTTTATGTAGTTTACAAGCTATCGTATCTCTGAAAAATTAGTTTTTCTCCAAATGACATTAAAAGCGGCCTCTTAATAGCACTTGGCAGGCTTAGAAGTTGTACTTTTAATGCCTAGGCAGAAAAAGTCCACTTTTACTGCCTAGGCAGAAAAAGTTCGTTGCTAGGCAACCTTCCAAGTAATAATTTAAATCAAACTGGTTATTAAAATTGACAATGACATTAAGAAAACTCAAAATGATGCTGATGATAATAAACTGGTTTTATTGCATTAAAACTACAAACTACAACACGAAATTTTTATTTATTAGATATATTTATGATCAATTGTGAACAATTATTTAATACAATTGAACTCTGTCCACTTCCCTCCTTTCCAGTAAAATTAACAACTTTACTATCCACACTTGATACTCCGGAAACGCCAGAAAATATTTTATTGCCGATGTTTGACTTATTGGCTAGCGAGTCCTCAATATAGCCCTCCGCGACAGCGGAAGACTTCCATCCTCCATGTTGCTTCAACATTGTTATGTCCCCACCAGAATGCACCAGCAACGTGGCCGAAGTTCTGCGAAAGCAGTGCCCGGTATACTCTTTCGCATGGGATAGTCCCAGAAAAGTAGCAATTTCTTCTGGCATTTTACCGAATTTGTGAATGCCAATGAATTGATGATGTGCTTTACCGTTAGCATATTTATAGAAGACACGCCGATTATTTAAATTCGAGGGTCTGGAGGCTGCATATTTTCTGTAAACGCTTAAATATTCCGTTACTACAAAAGATCTTGATCTTTTGGTCTTAGTATTTGGTAGCATAATTAGCAATTTGTCGCCCATATCATTTATATCATCTATTTTCATTTGCAAAAGCTCATCACATCTACAAGCCCCAGCGACTGCAACAATAATTACAACCTAAAATATAAATTGAAAATTAGTTCTTTAATCCATAATAGATCATTTTCAATATATTCCTACCTTCGTACACAAATACAGTTCATCTGGGGCATCTGATAAAAATTTCTCGATTTCT
Source organism: Endomychus coccineus (assembly GCA_958510875.1). NCBI lineage: Eukaryota > Metazoa > Arthropoda > Insecta > Coleoptera > Endomychidae > Endomychus > Endomychus coccineus. The sequence goes on along the minus strand of OY294068.1, from coordinate 51,017,720 downwards.
TCTCTTTGAAAAACTCGGGATTTTTTTCATGGAAACTCGCTACGCTCGGCTATGAAACACCAGCCGCGGCATTAAATCTTGTGCTTTTCTGCCTAGTAAAACTAATAACTATTATTAGGTAAAACTAGAAATTAAATTCTGTTTTCACTATTTTTCATGTCACAAGTTGAAAAACAATATTTTTTTACATTTAATTTTCATGTGGTCTTATGGGCCCAACATCATAATAACAAAAAACAAAATACGACAGCTTGTAAGATTAACGATGATCTCGAGTAAAGAATATAAAAACTTCGTTTAGAGTTATTCGAATGTATATGTTTCCATAATTTTTATATAAGGTTACGTCTTTTATACTCCTTTTACTTCTTAGAAACTAAAAATGTTGCATATTTTCGCAACATGGTCCTTTATATAGAGTCGTCCACTTTTGGTGTAATTTTTCCTATAGCTACTGTAACACTGATATTTCACATTCTTTCTGCATATAGTGAGGACGTTTTAAAGTAATTTTTGAATATTCAAGATATTTCAATAATGCAGGGCACATCAAACTTGTATTTTTTAGATGGATGACTTCGTTTATTATGGTGTTTTTTGATTCCCCGAACAATTATACGGCGAGTTGTGTACACTTGATAACTATAGGCAAAAGTTTAGAAGCTACAGCCACTTTTTCAAAAGTAGTGGCGAGGGCTTTCCTCAAATCTATGCCTTAAACTGCAGTAGGTATTACAGATAAGTTGAGTACGAGATTATTTTTGATAAACAGTACGGGTTGCATATGAAAAAAAATTTTGTATCTATTAGGTCTGTAGTTAAAATCCTGTTATATTTGTTGGGAAAGAGTGTAGTTTCCTGGGAAGAATGATCTCGCCCTCAACTACTCAATACGGTAGTTTCGCAGATGTAGATTTCAAAGGTATGTATATCCGGCATAGCCTCTACTTCTGAAAAACTTCGACCATAGCTCCTGAAATTTTGCATTTAGATACCAAGTCTGATATATAAAGTTACCATTTAGAATTGATTGGGGACTATAAAATTGTAAGTTTCATACTACTTTGTATGAACCTAGAGCCTGAAGAATTAAAAAAAATCAGAATTGCAAGAGCTAGAAAATACTACACTATGCGAGCGGACCATTTCGTATATATTTGAAGTTTTTATTAAAAAATGCAGTTGTGACAAGTACACATAATACTAGTGCCAAACAAACATTTCATTAAGAACAAATAAATAATATACTTGCCGATATACAAAAAAACTTTCACATAATTAAAATATATATTAGGTACAATTAAATAGTACATTTCCTCTTAGATTCATTTATCATTTTAATAGTGGCAATTGAAATGTGCAGTTATTATTATTAATGATAATACTTATAACAACTACACAAATGATTTATATGAAATGGTAATATTTGTTTGTGCCAATCAGTTAGATTATTTGGGGCTAGTATTTAAATTCTTAATAAACTTTTTATTAGTGTTTAGTGAACCGAACCAAGTTTTTTCGTTTAATTAATGGAAGTGCTCACTTTGTTTATCCCATATTTTACTTCTTTTTCTAATTAGCACTATTAAAATATAACTTGTCACAAATGAAGTTTTTTCTCAGTGTTCTAATACTGGTAGATTGTAAGTGTTTTCAATACGCCGAGGACACAAAATGGAATGCAAACCTTTCCCTTCAATACATCGCACTTCAACATGATCTAGATCTATTTCATGGTTAGAAATCGCGCAGTGCTTCATATTTGAAAAAGTAATCCAAAACTACCTTACGTTATCAACGGCTCACAATAGGATGTTGTCATCTCACACAACTATTTAGGTATTACATTTTCAGAGGACTTAACGTGTCCACAACACACTGCTAACACATCTGCAAGAAAGCGAATATGTCAATATTTCTTTTAGATAAGTGTTAAGCAATATGTCAGCAGGCGGTCTTTATAAAAAATATGTGCGTTCAATTATAGAGTTCTGTTCTTTTTTGTGGTGTCCAGTGCTTGTGACTCATCAAATTGATCGAATCTACACAAAGTAAAGAAGCTGGGACCCAATATGAAACAAATGGCCCTACCTATGAAACTTAAACGAGGAGATTTTATTTTATTACAACATTCGGAATCTTACATCTTTGGACTTAAGAAATATATTCACATTCAAACCAGGCTATATGTTTCAAGCAGGCGAAGTCTTAGACCTGTTAAATGTTTCAAAAACCTTGTAGCTCTAGAACTATCTGATAACTAAGTAGTAAAAACATTAACTTTCTACCTTTATTTTCTACTAAACTTATATTGATAATTTGTGTTTTTGTTTTCTATTACCTATACTTCAACATTTTATCATCTAGCTGATACTTATTATTCAATAGGTAACTAAAACAAGTTGTTATCATGTGACAAGAAATTTCATCCTTCCAAGCAGTATTAATAATATAACAATAATAACTTAGAACGACTGAAACCTTTCTCATAATATAAAAATGAATTGAGATCAGCTATTTCAGTATAATTCTGATGAGTACATCTGACATCTGTGACCCACAATTTTGAAATGATTTGAAAAATTAGAATATGACGACATTCTTTGTGACTATGCCTTTATAATTTCTAATAAAATGACATTATAAAATCTTGATCTTTGTTGTATCAACTTTATTCCAGCCCTATCGATGGAAGTATGAGAAAATATATTTCAAGTCAAATTCCACTGAATTAAAGTTAATTATCAGTACCATGGGTGAGGAAAAAGGTATTTGGGCCATAGATTCAGTCCGAAAATGTCAGTTGGACGGTAGGTGGTAATACATCCTCATATTAATATATATAAATTACTTGTGATTTAGGAATAAAATAGATACTGAACATGCCATTCGGTGGCACGGGATTAACTGAAAAACAATTTCGTTTGTTCTGTAGATCTTCTTTAATGATGCGTTTGGCTACACACGAAGGTAACGAAGATTTCCACCAATTTTTGACGAGAACCAGGTGGTCGAACAACTGCCAACTTATAGCTACTTGTCTCTTTGTTTACATTCATTTTATTTGGATGATTATTGATCCTATGTTAGCATATATTAGTATAAGCTGAGTGAATTATTAATGGTGCAAAATATTTCATTTCCAGCCCCTGCCCCGGGCGGCAATTTTAGCGGGTAGCAGTAAATTCTAGTGTGGCACACAGACAATACAGACATAGATTTCCTATTTGGTCCGATGTTAACATAACGCACTGTGAAACGAATGTTAGAAAACATCTAGATATAGATAACGCGCGTTGCGTTGTTCGTGTGAGCTCATGATACCAAGTTCCACAGACAAACAGACAAACGAGACAACTACATTTCATTTCTAGAGTTTTATTTTATTTCTTTAACTGTCTAATAGTTTGTCACATAACTGCAATTTTAGCGCTTTTTTTAAATATTGGACTGAAAGTATTTATATGTATATTAAAATTATGAATATCATTTCAGAAGTGAGAACTCTTAGTTATAATGAAGCTACATCATGTGAAACTTTGATCGACAGGAACCATGTGGAACTGATGAATAAAACTAATTTGATAGGTAAGAGTCAGAAGCATATGTTGTTTTTACTTGATATTTAGGTTTTTCATTTTTACTAGGTATAAAGTTGAACTTCGTTTTGATATTCCTATAGATTATTCCTTCATGTTTGAATAAAATAACTATTAAAAGTTTAATTTTCACTAATTTAATAAATAAATATATCAAGTTCGGCTTACACTGTAAATTCTTCAAACATATATTACTAAGTACTTAGTTATAAGTTATTTTATTCAACCTTATAATGGATTTTCATCCAGTAATGACTGAATCTATTCAATTTCATGAGAAAATGTTATCTGTCCTGTTACGGGATTATCTGTGGATCTAATAGATAGTCTGTGCTGTTATAAACCATCGATTTATGAGCAGCTATCAATCATGTAAACACATTTTGTAATTATTATTATCTTAATTTTGTTCGAAGGTTGTAAACCATATGAAGGGCAGCATTTCGAACAATTCATTTGGTTTCTTTTTGTTCGATCATTAATAATAAATGTATTTATTTCTGACCGAGATATTATAAGCTTATATCGTCATAGTTACGCTATCAATGAAGAGGGTCATAACTCCCTTGGGACATTATAGATTCTATAATCCCTTCTACCTTTATATATTCAAAAGTTCCTGACTTCTGCATCCTCTAAAATAACGCATAATCAAAACAACCTATAACAAAAATAAGGAAATAAATACACACAAAAAGGAAAATGAAAAAAATTACCTTAAGCAATAAATGAATTTCATTAGGAGCCGTCTTTAGAAATCTGATGACATCTTTAGGAGATAAAACAGCGGACTTTTTCGGCTTATAACTCTTACTCTTCCGTTTCAAGAAAGCCTCTAGTTCATTGAACTTGGTGATATCTCGTTTCTCATGTATAGTCACCATCAATTTTAGCATTGACCATTTAGTCCATAAAGAATTCGGACTATAGATACGTTTCTGACTGCAACGAATAAACACAATTACTACCAAATCTACAGAAAAACATAGAAAATTCCTTACCAGTCTTGAAAATATGCCAGAAATACAGTTTCAGTGGCATCTTTTGGCATAACATTTTTCCGTGTCAGCCACTCCAGATATATTTTATATTCTTTTTCGTATACGGCTTCACTTTTCGATGGAAATAATGATTCTCTTGCCTTTTCAGCATTTTTCTAAGTATCCTCCATTATATTTAGGGTAGAAAACACTTTTTTAACGCAAACACAGCTGATAATAAAGCTTTGTTTGTAAACAAGTAACATAGCAACAACCTAGCAACAACAAAACTGCTATAATCAACGGTACCTGATTCAAATATAGCGGGAAGGTAATGAATTGGTGCATTTATTACGTTTTAAAAATGAACAAAATTTTATTGAAATAAAATTATCTATGTACCGCGGGAATTAATGAGCCTTAATAACCTCAAGCAATTGCTGTCCCTCGGGCCAGATGCCCTCGGGACGCAAACTTTGCTATCGGTAATTAAGGCCCTTATAATTCCCTTGATACATAAATAACTATCAGTTTTGATATTGCCTGTCATTCACAGTGCCTAATAATGTGACAGAACCCTACTGTGTTTTTACAGATTCGATGTTTCCGTTCGAAATTAATTATTGAAATGAATCCCATTGTTTTGTTCTATAATGAATCTATTTACTAAAAATATGTGGTGACCGGAAAGTTTTGATTCGAAATTAGTTTATACATAAAGGGTTCTAACAAAATATTTCAGGTGCGGAAAACCCTGTACATGATAGGTCTTAAATATGTATTCTCCCTAAAATTGGGGTCCACACTCCTAATTTCGAATTTGGAAGTTTCGCAGTATTAAAGAGAAATTGGCAAAACTGTTCCTAACTAACTCTGTAGATGGAAATAGCTTCACAGGGAGGGCTCAAATTTCAAAATCTTATATGAAGGACCCCAATAAAATAACTTTCTGAACTTCCGGTTTGAAGAAACGCGCATCATCCTGAAACATCCTGTACCTATTATAGTTGTTAATAAAACGGTAAACAAAATATATTTCAAGAAGTAACTTCTTCAACACATGTTCAAGAAGAAGTCTGTGGTTGAGTTAGTTTGGTTTATCAGTATCAGTGTTATTAGTTCCTCACGTCCAAACGATTGGAAAGTCTAGTAAGTAACCGAATATATAAAACTTTTGACGTTTTATGACCTCAATTTCCTGTTAGAATGGTCCTTTGTTAACAACATAATCTCACACAAGAATGATGTTCAATATAGTTACAAAATAAAATGAGAATGGTATTTCAACTGCGCTTTCGTTCAAAAACAAGTAATAAAGAATCAAAGTCCGGAATCAATTGGATCAGTGGGCAGCTTGAAATTTTCTACCCTAATCAGTCTCGAACAATACAATAGTCCAACAAGAGCATAACCACCAGAAAGTAACCGAAGATCTTCGAACATGATATGATGCTTATCTTACTTCAAAATTGACGTTGTTGTAGTCGGGCCACAGAAGAGACTGCTCCTCCTCTTTCTCTAGCTGGTAATGAAATATTTTCAAACGATTTTATAGCGACTTACGAACGGTCTTCTCCAAACTATATTTTACCAAATGTTTCCTTCCTGTTATCTCAAAAACCATTATATTTTTGAGAAAAGTAAATAAGACTTTTTTCATGTTCTATAATCTTGTATGTCTTCACTCTTTACTCTGAAGCTATTACTTTCGGGATTCCCTGAAAAAAAATGGCCTTATTCTTACTTTCTTTACCTGTACCTCTCCTAATCCGACTCTTTTACATCTTGCACTTTTTATGATTCAATGATGGGAGGGTAACGAACAAAGTAGGAGCATTCCCCTTTCTTTCATGGAATGTCCAGGTTGATCAATAATTCGGTCTAATTTAACTATACGCTGTAGGGATTACTCATGAATTTTCAAAATATATAGTATATATGATAACTTGAGCTTCTAGGATCTGCCAGAGGTTATCTAGGTTCTCCGAGTTAGGTGGTTGATCGGAAGTGGTGGAATTATACCATGACCGGATTTACTAGTTTATTGTGATAGTTATACAATTGTTGACTAGATACTATCACTAACTATGATGACTGACTAACTTCAAAGACTCGTTAATACTATAAGCTATTTATGTATCATATGCTTCGAAGGAAAACATTGTCATAACACAATGTTCCTACACCATCTAATTCGGGGCCAAGGTTGACCTCTGCTCCGACATTGTCTTGTACATCATGTAACTTTGAGTTGCATGTCTAATTTCGAAAAAGTATTTCCAAATGCTAATAAACGAATACAATTATTTTTTGGTAGATTATTTAGATGATAATAATGTTTTATAGAAAATCATGACGAACTCACAAATATTCATGAACATTCAGTCTGTAAAGTAGTTCACACTTGGAATCAACGACACGTATTGGATAATCAATTTCGTTGATTTGACATTAACTATTAGCAACAATACCAATACCAATACAATACTGATGATACGGTTCCGTCTGATTCTGTACACCGATTTTTCACAAAATATTTCACAGCATTTGATTTTATTATGTACATTATTTTCCATACAACTTGATAACCTTTTTTTGAAAAAGAACTGGGAACTACAAGGAATATTGTAGAAAGTTTTCAATATAATCTATCATGCGAGAACAAAATGAATAATTTCAAAAATTTGCAGTTCGTAACACAGTACATAACAATAAATCACCCTCATCCACTCAAAATACTGTTACAGATATGAGGAGGCTTTATCTATCAAGTAGCATCATCAGAACAGTTTACTCTGATGATGGCTACTTGATAGCTGAAAGGTCCTAACTAATATAACAGTACCTTTGGTGGATAAGGGTGATTATTTCTCATTTATAGTGTTATACTGTATCCACAGTGTGAACTGTTTTATTTGTTGTAAGTGCAATATAGTAATTAAAGTTAAATAAAAAAAACTGACTAAGAATGTTGATACTTTCTTAATTATGATAATACCACTTCGTTCCTGAAGCCTTTCCATTTCGGTATTAACTAGTGCCTTTCAAATATTCTACCTATAAATAAATGTGACATGCTAATCTTCATCATTATATGTTTTTGAAAATGAAATGTTCGAACTTGAAACATTCCGAAAATGTCATCAACCGATTATGAAGTTTCGATATTACGAAAGCTTGATCCACATGAAATAAATGTATGTTCCTATTTTGCAGATCACTTGAACATTTCAAACTGGAACAGGACCCTGAGAGAGGAAATTACTTCCAACAGTACAGTATGTGTATCTGGATACTGTTACTGTCGCTATGGTTATTATGGTGATTTGTGCCTTGAAAGTAAGTAATATTAATAACTAAGATCCTTGATTGAAAAGCTTATTTTACCAATGACTTATCTTGAATCATCTCGAAGAACTGCATATTTAACACCAAATCACTTCAAATTAATTTCAAAGATGAAAAAATATGCTGATTATTATCGTGAGTAAAGAAAATTCCGAACGCTATATCAAGTGACTAATTAAACGTGAGTAGAGGATTCCTTTTCATACAAACTTGGTATGTTTCCTTCCAGCTGGAAGGCAACTAGAGTAAAACTAATGCCAACGTGAATAGAGGAGGCCTCATTATAAAGTAATGAAGAAATAATACACAGATAGCTCCAAAATCGTGAACGATCGAAAATATGGCTTTCTCACCATAGATCAACAAGAGTCCTACTTGCCTACGTTACATATTATATATAGTAGACATTCATTGGAAAATATGAGGAATCTCTAGCTGCAGCATTGCATGTCTCCGAAGCATCTGAACGAGTCTGGCGGCAAGGCCTTCCCAGCAAACTTCCGTCACATGTTTTGCAGCCTCAACCTCGTAATTTACAGTCGACTTTTCATTCAGATACATCACTCCATTTGGTGATCGACGCAGTCCCCTCCGGAACAATGGCCTTGGTACAAGTTGTTGGAAATGACATCATGTCTTCAGCTTTGCAGTTGGTACACCTGGTGCCGCTTTCTTATCAAGAATCCCCATATGACCAATGATGAGACCTAGACAAGTCGATGAAATAAATGAAAATCTGGCAAGAATTGAATTGAGGATCTATAATAATCTAGTAGCGTTCAATGCAACTAAAACTCAAGCTTGTATTTTCTCTGGGAAGCCTGATCCCGCAATCCCTAATATGATGAATACGGTTAAAATTTACGTAAGATTCACCAATTCATTTTGGAGATTTGGTTAGCTGATGTCATCATCAAAGAAGTAACAGAGCGTTAGATGCAAAAATGTGTGTACTATCTTCCTCACAGACATGTTGTTAAAGAGAATAGTGGGGTAGTGTTGTACATCTAGCAGGTTGTACCTCTAGCTATTGTCTATAAAATTTCAAACCTAACCGTGGTAGAAAGGAATTCTGCCTTAACATATTGCTAATGGTTACTATGATTGCTGTACTAATCATTCTTCGTAAATATTAACGACATTAGATCTAATTCAGACTCATTTTCTATAAGTATCGAAAGTAAGCAATTAACCTGAAAATAAAAAGTGAGTGTACCATATTCTTGTAGCTGGTTTGATTCACAATTTCACAGGTGAGAAATAAACTATATTTGCAATTTAAACGCGTGTTTCATAGATGTATCAAATTTGCATAACTTAAAACTATGAATTTAGTTTTGTAAACGCACAAGTTGTTGTACTTTTAGGTATATTGTTTGTTGTACCTCTAGCCTGGCTAGAGGTTCAACTGGCTATGTCTACGTATATACATTCAAATTAACATCGTTCCTCTCTTTATAGAAAAATGCCACGAAGCAAAAGTGGAACAATAGGAGAAAAGTGCACCTGCAAAATAATGTCATACTTCTAGACCAACATTAACTAATCATATTCGAATTCAATTGAACTCTGAAAATTCTACATTTGTATACGATACTATACTATATAATGTTGTACCATTGGCCACCCTGTTGAAAGTTTTCCAAAAATATTACCCCAAATAAATGAAGGTTTTATATTGTGCCGTGTGCTTTAATGGCTTTTATGAAACAAGCTATAAATATTTTGAACAATGTTGCATGAAATATGACTACAGGTACATCTGCAAGATCGAAGTCTAGAAACCGGGACTAAATTAATTGAGCTATACTTATAAGATTTTGAGAAAGGAAGATTGGTGTGATATAAGATATTCAAATGGTGTTCTTCCAAATTAGTATTTCACTCTACATACTCGATAGAAATGTTCCAAGTTTTTTGAGATGGAATGTGACATCCAGGAGACTGCTTGCAGACACTATATGGCCAGCGTGGATACTCCAGTCGAACAAAATTATCTCAAAAAACCATCAATAAGCATTTTGAGAACAATTCAATTTAGGATGGAAAGGAAATGTAATGGAATCCTCCTATTCTAGGCCTCATGTGGGTCAAGTAAGATAATTATCCAATGATAAATAATTGGCAGGCCTAATCACTAAGAGAGTTATGTTTTCTGTAACACAGAAAATCGTTGATACAATTGGTATAGTATTGGTATGGTCAAAATCATTGAATTGGGATGTCAAAAAGGACTTTTATCAATGGCGACAACAAGCTGAGATAATGTAAACGTTGAGATTTTCTTGTTGGACTTTTCGAAAGCCAAGTTTTGAATCAGACAACTCATTTCACGTCTTTGTGGATGCAAGACAAGATGTTCATGCTGCAGGCTTCTTTGCTTCTACCGAGACTTCAGCATCATGTAAGAATGCAGTTGATTGATGCGAAAGCACGTGTAGCCTCGACAACCAAGACATTCAAGACAACTATATCTGAACTTGCATAGTTGACTTCTACAATGGGAGCTCGGTTGATTAATTTCAGGTCAATAATATTGAGAATCGGAAAAGTTGAGAAGTATCATTAGACAGATTCGTCGATAGTACTCTCATGAGTTCAGCGGGTGAATCGTTGGGCAATATTTGTTTGAAAATTCGTGCGAGAGTGGTCGAATTTCTGAACTTGATCAATGGCGACATATTCCTGGAATTCTAGCACCTAATATTTTTTGTATTGTTAATTCACATGTCATGTCATGAGATGTTAGTCACGATAATTGTAATTGTTGTACTCTATTTGAATGAATATTGAATGATTGAATATACAGGGTGTTTAGGTAAATACGACAAACATTCGAGGGGATATTCCCTCGGTTATCTTGAAATTATTTTGTTCTTTGACGATTTTCAAAAAGCGAATTTGTTTCGCAGATACAGATCGATAAATGGTCTTCAACAAAAACGTTTTGATTGTTTTTAAAACTATTAAGGTAGTTTAAATAAACGGATAGCGTACTGCAGAGGGTTTTTCGAGAACAAAGTATGTTCGCAACGCGCTAGGAACCGATGTTTTTTGAACCGACAGTGGGCGTCAATTTGAACGTGGATTTAATTTCAATAAATTCCATGATTTCCCGTTTTGCATCTTTTAAATTTGTTTAAACAAAATATCACATACAGAAAATTAACCCCAGACGGTTGTGCACTGAACGAATTCCCAACCGTAATGTTGCTGATAGGTAAACCTTCCAATCCATTCATCAACGTATTCTTGGAACAGGTAAATTGGAAGAAAATGGAAGAGCAGCAAGGCCAATGACGAAGAATTGTAGCCTTTGAAGAAAATGTGCTGAATATGATAGAGGAAAACACAGGTACTTCTACTAGAAAATTTGGAAATATGAGTGATGTGCATGTGTGGAACATTTTGAGTGACTACTTGTTGTACACATAACGCAACTTGTTCCTGGTGACTTTCCTCCAATTATTGCATTTTATCAATGACTGAAGCGCACAAGGATTCAAATCCCTCAACTGCTGTCACTGATTCTTTTTTTCAATGATGCAAATTTCTCAAGAAATACAATCAGGAAGTTTCATAATAACCATGTATAAGCTGAAGAAAATCCACATGAGGTACTTGAAGATTGTTTTCAACGTAAGTTTCCGTTGAATCTTTAGGTTGGAACTGTGGATGACTGGTAAATTGGATCGGTATTCCTAGCAGCAAAACTTACCGCAATGTTTTATGGAACTTTTTGGAACAATCTCTAACAGAGTTGTTGCAGGATTGTCCACCACCGCATTTCAATATGGTTGCAAGGGAGTTTTCAACAGCAATATATGGAGATCGCATATTTGAGAAATCTGACAATTGATGGGTGCAATTCAATAAGACACGACCCTGGTGTTTTTCAAAGAGTTCGGCAATCAATGGAGAGGATTGGATGCATATGTCCTAGTTGATGGTAGTAATTTTCAACAGTAATTGTAGATAACATGTGATAAAATATTTTTTGACGAAATTCAATGTTTTATTTACACTAGCATTAACCATTTCAATAACATATTAACATTACATAGCAAAAATGTTATCCCTCTGTATGTTCGAAACAAAGTGATTTTCCAAAAATCATCAGGGAACGAAATATTCTCAAGATAGCTCAGTAAATAACCTCTCCACTTTTTGACATATGTTTACTAAACACCATTTATTTTGTTAGCAATTGCCATACTTATATATGTCTCGTATGCTCTTCTCAACAAGTTCGAAATTATATCCGATAAGACCCTCATTCTACCAACAGTTTTCATATTATGAGGATAATTCTGGTGATGCATTGCAGATATCAGACCATCCATATACCGCGACCCACCAGTCGTAATTAGTCACAATACCAGTTGTACGATGACGCAAGAAACTAACTTATCACAGTCTGGACCAGTACCGAGCAAGTATTTAGTACAATATAAGGTACGTCTAACTTGATATATATTTACTATTGTTTTATTTCATGAGGTGATAAACAAAAATCGGAAAAAGATACGGATTTCCAAACTACCGGAATAATCGAAAGAATTATTCTCGGAAAAACATTTGGTGAAGCTTTTCCTGCAGCAATTTAAACAACGTGAAGATTCGATTTGGAATGATAAACATTCTCTGAATTTAAATCAGGATGCTAGCTATGATTGAATTCAAAAAACTATTTCTTATCGAGTGCTGGGGGTTTCCTTCTTGCGAAAGATGTTCTAGAAGTATTTCACTATCCAAAAAGATCCGATTTCTTTATTTTTTCAGGGTCAACATTAGGTTGAACAATGGACGGAGGTTGGTTGTGGATGAGGAATTTTGGTTGGATTGGAAAAGTATTCAACATATCTAAGTCAACATTTTAACATGAGGCCAATTGAGGCATAACATTTTTTTGAAAAGCATCCATAAAGACATTAGCCATGATCACGGTCGTACATACAGGTCTGGGGACTCGTATGTTTGACATGAGTCTTTTACGAGTCGCTGTCCTCCGCACAGCCACTAGCTAGCGCTTGGATCGAAGTTTGATCTCAGGATTAGGCGCCATATCGTTAAAATTTCAAGCCCCACAATAGAAAGATTGATTGATAATAACCGCACATTTCAAGTAAAATAATTTTTCTCTTAACGCAATATTTACTATTTTGATTTGAGAGAGGAATAGAACTGTTACTCTTGTCAAAATGTATAACTCACCTTGAAAATAACTTCCCCTTTTTCGTTATAAATGACGCACTGTTTTCTTACGAATTTTTTTTCGAAGTGATGCTCGCACACATAAAAGACCTCGTTAAAACGATTTCTTTCCTGAATCGCAAGCATCCACTTTTTTCGCATTTCCGCATCTTTCGGCACTTCAAAAACAGAAATTTTTTGCTTCACTCTTGGCCCCCTTTTTTGCATTTCGGCCTAATGCACGGTTTCGTCATTTTTTCCTAAAAACGCCGGTATTCCTTGTGTTTACAAGTCAAGAATGACAGTTGTCTGAGAACACGGCGTATAGTGTCAGAGTTCGACTACTGCGCCACCCTTTTTGGTACTACGCGACAGTTGACAGTTAGCGGAGTCACTTCTCACATAGGAAACCTCGAGTTCCCAGATCTGTATGTACGACCGTGTCCATGACCGTTGATTGAAAGAGTTGACTCTTTCAATCAACGCCATGATTGAGGAAAGTGTACCTAAGGTGGTTTTGGAAGACTGCTGTAAAATTTGTTGTCGGCAAGGAACTAAGTGGATCACATGCAAAATTTACTTATCGCGTACAGGGGTTGCAATACTTTTGGCAGATCAATTGAGCAATGAAGAAAATGATGGATGAAATATGAGTTAAATAGAGAAAGATTCCATATCGAAGCTGTTAAACAGATATTTCAAACCATAACAAATTTTGTTATGCAGTTAAGCTTTATGGGAATATGATAATTTATGCAATTCATATCAACAGTGGCGTTGCATTCATCACTGTTGTGGCCATATCAATACTAGATTTAACTGATCAGAGAGTTTGAATCAAGTATTTAGTCTTATTTGATTCCGGAATTTCGAATTGACGGTGAACTCTCGCATTCTTGAAACTTATTTCATCAAATGCAAAGGAGATAATGGCAGTAACGATGGATGTCGTGTGGATATTTTTCTGAAAAAAAAAATATAAATACCTTTCATATGGAAACATTTTTCATTTTTCAACTGCAGGAAGTTTTTGAAAAGATGAAATTTTAATGGTATTCAGAAGAGACTTAGTTTCATCGAACAAAAGGATTAAATACTTCCCGTGAAATAGTGTGCCATGTGAACAATATGTTTTGAAATGTGGTAATTCGAAATCGACAAATTTCTCAGAAAACAATTGAAACTTGAAGTCATTGATTCTTCTACTTAGACTTATTCATCAGATTAATCACCAATAAAATGAGACACATTTTTTTTTGTACGAACGTATTTAATAGGCAGAAATCAACCCTTCTACGGTATCTTGTACAATATACTAGTTAACTGTAATTAAAAAATCAATTCTGCTAACTGATAGCGGCCATGGTTTATCAACTTTCTCAGATGAAAAGCAAGCATCTTAAAACTATTCCCAAAAATGACCCCATTAAGATGTACAGTTGAGGGTTGATCTTCTTAATTTTTTTCAATTTCTTTCCCCAACTTTACTTTCCAAAACACATTTATACAAATCAAAATAGCCTATTAAATAATTGTGTAAACACTTGCTATCATAACTCAATTTGAGTGGTTCTAGTTATTGAATTTGATCCCCGTTATCGATCTTTTGCTGAACGAATTCCACTTGTCTTTTCGATCCATCATTTGGTACTTATAGTTATGGAGTTTTGGTCCATTCCTGGGTATTAATCAGTTATATGTTCCAATTTTTTTCTCTCACTTTTTTTACTGTGTTGTGCTGCCTTTTATCACATTATACATTATTCTCGTTATGTTTGCACTGTAGTCTTCTGAGTTATCAATTCAATCACATCGATTAGTAGTATTAAAATTTGTAATTGTGAAAGAAGTAGTAAATTGGACATGGGCCGTTACAAGTTTCGCATTTATCGATCTATTATTTATATCTCTTCTCAGGTAATTTTTTTTCCAGAATAGAAATAGCAAGGACTGGATAACTCATAAAAAAGGCGATCTAACTAAGGGACAGAAATATATCGAAGAGACAATTAAGAATTTAAGGAGTAATGAATTATATGAAATCAGAATAGTTCCTTACGGGTCCAAATTTGAAGAAGATCAACTTATTAATCATACTCAACGTAAAAGTTATAATTGTACCCCTACCTCTTGTTCAGGTAAGGTAACGCAAATTCACCATTTAACTTGAACCGATACCCACATACCACAATCCACAATGACCATTACACCACAAATCACACCAGCTTGCTGAGTATAGAACGTTGCTTCATCATATTCCTAATATACATTCCTCTGAACTATGAGTTTGATTTAAAGATGTTCCAGGGAACAATGTTGTAATCAATCGCCAATCACATGAACATAATAAACAGAATAGGTATGAGATGAAAAACAGAGGATGAATATCAGATACACCACTCGAAACGGGGAGGCCACGTTCTAAAACTGTACAATTTTTATGTTTCCAGAGCACACGCACGCCACACACACTACACACCACAAACAACACAACACACAGCACACACCACACACAATACACACCACATCATATCAAAAATAATCTAGATCGATTCAAAAATGCTCAAGACGGATAGATTCGCGAACATCAGAAAAAAAAATTTGGACCGTTCAACTCAAAATCTGTTTATTTCATATATGTATAAATTTGAATCAACATCATGAGAATAATCCATAAATTTTGTGTAATACAGGTTAAAAATAGCAAAGGTGACGTCACTTCCGGGGTAACCGGAGAACATAACATTTTGAATGTGTTCTCAATGTTCCTTTCACCATCTCTACAAGAATATTCGGAATCGTGCTACTTTTAGTAGCATAAATATAGGCGTTAACTCATGAAAATATAGTGGTCGAGATGTCAATTTATCTTCAACTGATTATTCATTATTGGGAAAATGAAAATGTAGATTAATTTGAATTTGACCTATTTCTATTGAAATTATGTGATTACATATACAGATTGTGTTTATATCAGCGGTTTATTGGAGTCTTGTCAGTTAAAGCCAGCCAGTCGCATTGTATTATTTTACAAGAGAAACAAGTGATGATATTAGTTGATCCAATTTAAATTTGAATGTATCTACGCATATGGGTGAATTTTCAATGACATTTCATTGACATTGACCAAATAATTATGAAGTAACGAAAAATAATACTTACTGATGACATGTAATGCCAACAGCTCACCATATTCATAAATCTGAGTTATGTAATTCATTAACATTTGGGTAGCAAAAGTTCCTTTCTCTTACTATATATTCTAAAGTTGTATCTAACGTTATGCGATGCGCGCAAGTCAACTGACTCTTTTCACTTACTGGTTACGTCAAAAACTCGCGGTTATACATTGGTTTGAAAATGTTCAATATCTCTTAAGCTCATGGCACAAAGTAGATTCGATACCGTAATGGCACTGAAGAAACCAGATGGTACAGGAAGTATAGTAGTAGTAGGACTACCAAACTTACAAAATATTGATTTTAATTTTGAAATAACCTCCAAAGGCGGTTTATTTTTTATGGAAACTAATTCAAGCCAGTTTGAACATGAAACCATTATTACAAGATAGCCATTATTGCCATACGAGAATATATCACACGCTTATACGTTGCGAAGGAGGCTCGGATATTGAATAATATAACAGCTTTCCTTTTGGATTACTTTCCACATATCTGCATCCTGATAATACTTCATCAATATTTTTATTCATATTTGGCCAATGCGCAATATGCCTTGCACGAGATTTAGAGTTTTCTATGTCAAAGTGACCTTCATGTATTAACTGTAGCATCTTTTGCTTTAGAGAATTAGGGACTACAAGTTTTTCATTTAAGAATACTAGGTTATTCATTATATTCAATGGATGTCTCATTTTCCAATTATGTATCATATTATGAGGCACTTAAGATCTTATATCTGGCCTGACTCTTGCAATTTTATATCTTGAGACAAAGTACCATCGTTTGCTGTAGTTTTTTGAAATCCATGTTTTATCCTGTGTTATTGGATAATTATTTTCTAAGGAATGAATGGCAAAATCAAATTCGTCGGATTCCTCATTTGTATCTACTTCTTGTAAATCTGCTCTTGAAAGTGTATTGGCAATGTACAAATACTTTCCAGCCACATATCTTAGATTTAAATTGTAATTTGACAATAATAACAACATACGTTGTAAACGCTTGGGTACTTGATCTAAATTCTATTGGTTTATGATCAGTACAAATTGTTATATTTCGATGACCATATATCAATGTCAACTACTATTGTCAGCATTGCTTTCTCGATCTGCGCATATTTTTCTTCAGTACTGGTTAGACTTCTATATTCTATAGGATATCCTTCCTGCATTAAAAAAGTTCCTATGCCATCTTTTAAAGAATTGTACTCTTTTTCAGGCCAAGACCACTTAATATTGCTTTTTGTTAATTTCCTTAACGAAGCCGTAACTTGTGACATATTTGTTATATATTTATCTAAAAATATTGCTTTGCCAAGAATTCTTAATTCTGTTTTGTCTCTATTTTCACAATTGCTTTCATATAATATTTGTCTGCTTCTATGCCTTTACCTGAAAAAATTGTGACCCATATAATTATTTTTGTTAAATTTAATGTTATATTTTTTTTGCACAATCCAAAACAGACTCTTTGTCTTGTTCTTCATCAGTTTCTCCAGAAATAATAAATATCTAAGCCTGATATATCTCCAAACATCTGATAGTTCTTCTTTTGAAATACATCTGGGGCTGAGCTTATACCAAAAGGCAATCTCAGAAATCTGTATCTTCCAATTGGAGATACAAATGTCCAGAAATCAGCGTCAGCTTCATCAAGAGCAATCTGCTAAGAACCATTTGACATATCTGAAATTGTGATAAAAATGTTACCATTCAGTTGGTAAAATATATCATCAATCGTGGGGATGATATAATGTTGCCTCCTTATCGCCTGGTATAAATACATCGGGTCTAGACATACACGCAACTCTTTATTCCGTTTTTTATATAGCGATGCAAAGTTGCTCGTTTCTATAGGTAACATAGTATCACTTTGTAACAAAATAAGAAAATATGGAAAATTTTAAAACAGTACTAGTGCACCCCATTCATGAATTCCTTTTATCACTAGTTTTACCTTCATTACCACATTTATGGTAATTCTGTTAATGGTTATAGAATAAATCGCAATTATTTATCAACTACCACAAAAACTGATGCAAAATATACCCGTTTCAAGATAACATTAGTTTAATTTCAGAACCATCCACGAAAAACTTAACTTCTATACTTCCAAGTGTTGAATCAACAAAAGATAGTGCTTTGATTACTTTTCCCATTGGAAAAAAATATTGTGGAGTGGAAGTAAAGATTAGTATACGATGTTCAAGCGATTGGTGCAGACGGAATGAAACAATCAAGAAGCATACAACGTCTATAGAAGGATTGACAATTACATCATTACAACCCTATTCAAACTATATATTATACTACCAACTAGGTCATTTGCATAATAAAACATTTTTATTCAGAACAAATGCAACAGGTACGTGAAAAATGATTAGACTGAAATTGTACATAATTAGTAGTTATTATTGATAACTGCTAAAATACAACAAATGGGGTTTCCATTCGAAAAAATGTGGATTCTTAATGTTTCTCATTCATTTTCTGTACCAACATTTTTGCACACCCTCCTACATTATTCAGTGGATGTGATAATGGCGAGTGATCCGTTCAACTTGCAATATTCATGATCGAGTCACTGCATATCACTAAAAATGGTAATTCACATGAAAATGGAGTAAGTTCGGTAGGCAGCAGTTGTCACTTTTTCTAGAAAAAATCGAATAACTGTTTTCTTTTTGGGTGTAGGATATGATACATGAACTTCAATCGGAATCACCAAAGGAATCTAAAAATTTTGTGAAATATAGGGTGTTCTATTAAAAATAACAAAGGTGACGTCACTTCCGGAAAAACTGGAATTGTCACAATAACGAATATGATAAGGTTGAATTTTCAATATTTCCTCCATTACCGTCTACAAATTCTCAGAATCGTGCTGCTTTTAGTTTCTCTATATATAGATCGCGTTAATTCATGAAGATTTATCCTGTATATCCACCCAATTTTTGGAGATAGAAAAACTGATTTATCATGAAATCATTCTGATTTGTTAACTGAAAATTTTAAATTCATAATGTATGACCGAACAGAAGATTCATCATCGGTTTGATAAAACGGTTCAGAATTATTGTCTTTTAATTTGAAGTTGAAACTTAGCAGTTCTTTTTCTTCGAGACCTTTGCAAAAATCTGAAATGTCGTTCATCAAGTCTTGGTCGTTCTAGTTATTGAAATATGTTTCACATCGGCCACAATGATGCTGTCTACGTTCTGCAGGATGTTTGCATCTAGTAGGGAGACTCCGTTAGATATGATGGTTGGTTGGGGAAAATTGTGGGAACTGTTCCATCAGTAAGCATTCTGAGGAACAACTAAAAGTCAACCATCGAGAGTTGTGAAAGAGACTAATTTGCTAATATGAGAATCAGTGAAATATTCAATGCAAACTACACAGTATTTAGGAAGAGTAAAACTCTTTTCCCGATGCATTGCCAACAACCATTAATTTTCAATTTCATGATCCAAATCATAATTTGAAGAAAATATGGACTCACAAATACACATAAGCTATCAAAACTCACTAAAATAACACTTCACTCAAATATAATTCCAAGTAAATCCAGGATTTCGTGGACGATTTTCCTCGTGATCGACCTAGTTCTCTCGTCGATCACATCACAAAATTGAAAAAATGTTCCTAGAGAAAATTTGTTAATAGTTTTTCACAAATCTTCTATTTAGTAGATCTTGTCCAAGCTTATATAGGTCAAAATGGTTCCTCTATTGTGGTGGGTGAATATTTCAGGAGTGATAGGAGTAACAAAACATTTGTTAAAGATAGGTCACCAATTTAATCAAAACTTCGAAATATTACGTGTGGAATAAAGGTAGACTTTTTGATAACTTAGAATGCTCAAAAATTAATAAATATAAGCACAGTTAGTGGTCCAGTCGTCCTGCAATTTGGATTGGAAAATTTTCCACATCTCTATTTTATGGTTGATATTTATGTTTTTTGGCTCGCTGATCACGAATATTAAGGTTACAAAATCGTAGATCCATGGCGTTCCGAGTTTTCGTTGTTTTTGGCGATTTAAAGGGAAACAACACATTTCATCGACTAAACAAAGATGAGCAAAGTTTTAGAGGAATAAGAAATGCGTCGAATAGCGATAAGTAGAAGTCTCTATGTTATTTGAGGCCTGATATAAGGCTCATTTTGTGTTTTTTTTTTCGGTAACATAAAAATTGAATTTCGTAATACAAATTTCCCTATAAGAATTTCATTCTCAGCTCAGTGGTAGTATTTTATGTGTACTTTCGAACCAATTTTGGTTATTTGTTTATCTTCCTTTTTTGACGCCAAAACTCACCATCCTAGATAAAATGGTTTTTTCATTACAACTCCGTCAAAATTGAGTCTTTTGACCCAAATCAAAATGCAAATTGAAGGATTCGATGTCTTCTATAACATATCCAAAATTCAAGCATTTTGAATGAAAAATGAAGTAATGGAACCGTTTTAAAAAATCAAGGTCCCAGAAAAAATCAATAATTTTTGAGTTAGAATACTTGTATGGAATTAAAATTTCATATGCAAATAGAGGACCGTTCTACAAGTATTTGAAGTGTATGTAGGTCTTTTCTGGAGCAGTAGAACTTGAGACATATTTTGATGTAGGTTTGGGTTCACTGTCACCCCAATTTTGACCCTAATCGAAAAAATAAAAAAAATTCTCACATAAGAGGCTTCTGGCTATCTAACTCTGAATCGTCGACACATATCTTTAAAGAAATTATAGCGCAAGTTAAAAAAAACCGCAGCATAAAAAATATAAACGCGTAAGGTGAATTAAAAAAAAAAATTCAAATTTTTGAATCTTAGGATACATTTTCATCAAATGTAAATAATAAAAAACAATCCATAATCTATGTAAATCTTACTGGTAACTTCTTTAAGAGAAAATGGTAATCAGATTTTTAGAGCTTTGTGTGATGCAGATGCATTAATTGTAAACACGGCTCTAGATTTAAGTGAAAAAAATCCAAACAAAAATATTCTTATAGTGGCCCAGGATACGGATGTTCCAGTTTTATTAACTCAATTAACTGATTTGAAAAATATAACAAAACCCATTTATTTTCAAAAACCAGAGAAAACCGTTGAAGCGAAAACATAACCAGCGGCATATTATCATTAAAATTCCTTCATTTATAGTCATATCAAACCTCTCATTTGTTTTTTCCATGCTTTTAGTGAATGCGACACAACATCCGCTTTTTACAGGCAGGGTAAAAAAAATGTTCTCAATGTCAATTTTTCACCAGACGATTTAAATGAATTTTATAAAACTGAGTCAGATATTGAGAAATTATTGAGTACTGGTAGAAGTATTTTATATCAAATATATGCTCCTAAATTCCGAAAAAAAAATATAGAAAACCTCGGCCACTTACGTTTTATTTCTTATACCAATAAAGTTCAAAAGTCGGCATGTGAACTTGAATACTTGCCACCAACTGATGATGCAACCAAATTACACATTTTACGTGTTTATCAACAGGTGCAGCTTTGGATAGGCAATGATACCATTGACCCACCCAAATGGGGTTGGAAAAATACAGAAAATGGTCTTGAGCCTATTCAAACATATAAAGAAGCAGCATCTAAAAATTTGCTAAAAATAATTTCATGTGGTTGCAAAGTCAGTTGCAGTGGCAAATGCTCTTGTAAGAAAGTAGGTATACCACAATTCTATGTAAATACTGTGAGGGTAAAGACTGTGCAAATAGCGCTGAACCGGAAGTTACATTATTAGATGATAATGAATTTGCAATAAATGACTATGTCGATGTCGATGATGATGTTGATCGTAATGATAATGACAGTATAGTAGAGTATGTGAAACCAAAAAATAAGTGATATCGGTAAATTTTTTATGATTTAACGCGAACCCACGCAAAATGTTCGTTTTGGTGTATAAAACAAAAGTTTAAGATTCTACCTTCTAAATTGACCGCAACCCCTTTTTTCCGCCATTTTGTGGTATTTTGGACATTTTTAGGGGAAGTTTGTCAAAAAAAATTTCTATCTCCAGTTGTATTGGGAATTAAGAAACCAAACTGGAACTCTTTTATTGTCAATGTTTAAGGAACTCCCAGTTCAAATTTCAAGTTGATCCGACCTCCCCCTTCCTCGCAATAGATATATATGTATACATAAATGCATGGGAACTTGCGTGACGTTAACTCAGACAGTTTTCAACCGATTCAACTGAAATTTGAACTATAGGTAGGTTTTATGTCCTCAAAACTGACTTCCGATTTTCAAGTCAAAATATTGAATTGTTTCTGAGAAATTCGAGTTTAAATCAATTTTTCTGTCGTATACCTGAGATAGATATGTACCTCTCACATTTATTATAGTATTCTATAATTATAATACACGTGCATTTACATGTAGGTATGTGTGTTCTGTTATTATTATTATAAGATGAATATTGGGCGTGTTCAAGTATATTATATAGACCATTCTGTGATTTTTTAACGTACGCGTAACAAGGCACACGCGCGCACATACATACACACACACATACATATACACACACATTTACATACACGTACACTCACTTATATACACACATATAAACACATTAACACGTATTTACACATGCATATTTGCATTCATAGGCACATTTTATGATTTTATTATGTTAAAAAAATGTATATACCTTTATCACCTAAAATAGTATCATATTGCTAATGTAGTATAAAAACGATGATTACTACGTAAAAATATATGCAAATACCTACATTTTGACGCTAAGCAAATGTCAATCGGATGAAGAGGACATGAGATATTTCAATTGAAAAATTAGGTAAAAAATTGACTTAAACTCGAATTTCTCAGAAACAATTCAATATTTTGACTTAAAAATCGGAAGTCAGTTTTGAGGACATAAAACCTACCCATAGTTCAAATCTCAGTTGAATCGGTTGAAAACTGTCCGAGTTAACGTCACGCAAGTTCCCATGCACCAAAAGAACATTTTGCGTGAGGTCGCGTTAAATCATAAAAAATTGTCGATCAAAATGTTTCACATACTCTACTATAACGTAATTCCTTCGGTAGAAGGAAATGATAATGATCAAGAGCCTGAAAGTGATTTTGAAAACGATAACGATAATATCAATAATGATCATATCACAAACGATAATATCAATAATAATCATATCAGCAACTTGCTACGAAAGTGATGAGGAAACTGAGGATATGACATCATCAGACTCTACTACGACTGATAATGAAGGAAGCATTGCACCTAAAAAGCCTACAGAATAAGTATTATATAATATGATGTTAAAGGTTGTTAGTTTATTAATGATAAGAATTAATTGAAAACTACCTTACATCAAAGGATACCTCAAGTTTCACTGATTCAAAAAAGAACTACTACCTAAAAATTATTTATTTTTTCTGGACCCTTGTGCCATTCCTCCATTTTTCATTCAAAATGCTTGGATTTTGAATATGTTATAGGAGACATCAAACTCTTCAATTTCATTTCGATTTGAGTCAAAATACTCATTTTTAACGGAGATAGCGGATTTTGGCACAAAAAAAAAGGTAGACAAAAAAGCACGATTGATTCGAAAGTACACATAAAATACTACCATTGGACAGAAAATAACTTTCTTGGAGGAAAATTTGTAATACAAGATTCAATTTTTATGTTACCGCAAAAAAAACACAAAATGGGCCTTATATCAGGCCCCAAATAACTTAGGGATTTCTATTTTTCGCCATTCGACGCATCTTCCATTTTTCTACAATTTTGCTCAACACTGTATAGTCGATAAAGTGTGTTGTTTCCCTTTAAATCGCCAATAACGACGAAAACTCGAAAAAACGACAATTTTTGACCCAAAAATATCTCGGAACGCCATGGGTCTACGATCTTTCAACCCCCATATTGGTGATCTGTGACTCAAAAAACAAATATCAATCATAAAATAGAGATGTGAAAGAAATATCATTTTAAGTGTAGCTCAATTGCAGGATGACTGGACTACAGTAATATTAACACAATATTCAGGAAGATTTCTTATACTCTCCGCTTCTCAAACTCTACCCAGATAGACAACCTATCACAGACTAATTATTAAATTTGAATTCCTTAGTGTGACTAATCTGTATTCTTGTAATCCGTAAGTTATCTGTGAAGAATCTGAATTCACAAGCAATTAAGTCAGTATACTTGGTCATTTTCTCTTTAGGTATATATAGCTAGTGATGAAGTGCAAACAAGGATCTAGCTGAAGCATTGGATATCTCCAAAGCATTTGACCGAGTCTGGCGCCAAAGCCTTCTTGGGAAACTTCCATCATATGATTTGTCTCCTCAACTTTGTCGCTTACTATCGAGTTTTTTCAAGGTAGATCCTTCTAAACAATGGCTATCAACGATGGTACTCTACAGGGATTTGTATTGGCACCAATTCGTTTCGTTTTTCATATCAACGATCTGTTGGAAGTGACTATAGCTCCACAGCTTTGCAGATGATGGTACTTTTCATACTGTTTTATCACCTATAGAACCTCTCCTCATAATCCATCACAAAGAACACATTCTGGAGTACTATTCACATGTTTGGAGTTCGTCTCCAAAACATACGCTGAAGCTCTCTGATTCTTTTCAGAAGAGAGCGATTCGTCAGATTGCTGAGGTCACGCTTACGAATTCATTGACCTCCATAGAACATCGTAGAGCTCACCACCCTTTTCTAGATGTTTCTGTGAACGGTGGTAATAAAAAATCTCGTCCGTTATTCCATCACGTGAGATTCCAGATAGGCAAACTAGACAAGCTCGAGCTACTCACCTCTTCGTTGTAATCTCGAGACCATGCGAACTTGTTCCTACCAGACTCCATTCTTCTATCGTACGGCAAGTTGTGGAACTCTTTGCCTATGGAGGTCTTTCATTATGCTTATAGCTTCCAAACCTTCAAGATAAATTGAAATGCCTATTTCCCCTCCCAACATTCCATCATTGGCTCACTTTGTAGGTTTTCCTCTCGTGTAGTCAAAGTATAGAAAAAAAACTATTGTTCACCTGAAGAAGCAACTGTGTGGCGAAACATGTTTATTTTGAAAAATTTTTCAGTGTGGTGTCCATTCGTAATTTGTAATATAATGGATTCCAAACGACTACGGACCAGTTCAATCTTAAAACAGTTTTGAATCCGTCATGAATCTATTGTCCATATATTATGAATGATGATTCTAAGTCGTACCTCTACTTATATTAAACATCAAACAATTGTTGCTTATTCTAACACGTTCCCATCAACTTTGTTTTGGTATGCAATTGTATCGTCACGTACTTGTTATAATTGAATACTATATTAAGGGTGTCATCTTGACCAGCAAACTAGTTATACTACGCTTCAAAGGGAACGAGATTAATTATTTTGGTGCAGATCGTATAAGATTCACTACCTTCCAATTCTTTCAAACTTCAAAGGACAAAATGTTTTGAGAACTAGAATCCACATTATTATCAGCTTTATGCGCAGACTCCGCTTTCGATTTATGTTCAACTTTTGTACTGTTTCGTCTAAAGAGCAAATATTATTTGTGTCATTCGTCTTGTGAATGTCTATCGTGCACAATACTGAAATATGTCCTCAAACTACGTTCGAAATTAATTGACTCCCAGTTATTCCATTTCGTCATAATATCAGCTACCTACTTAAGAACTGCTCACATAGAAATTGAATTTGGAAAAAATTAGGTGGAATAATCTCAAAACTTGCATTGCCTAATGGGACCCAAAGGGTCACTAGCTGCAGTTACTACTTCTTATCCAGTTACTATACTGAAGAATCGAATCCAAACATAGTAGATATATGCATTTGGTGTATTGCAATTTCTTCGCCAATATGCTTTACTGAAAAGTTCGTCACAACGCATACAAATTATAACTCAATAGATGATATCTTGCCTTGGAATAAAAATCAAGAAATGATCGGAATTCTCCCATGATCATTCTATTAAAGTGTGAACAACGTTACAATATATTTCAGTTTCGGAACCCATTAGTGAATTGGGGATAATATCTAGAGGAAGCAATTATATTTCTATGAGATGGCGTCCCCCTTATCCACCTACAGGCAATGTAACATCCTACAAGTTTCATAATGCAGAAACTAGGGATGTACTGCTGGAAAACAAAGTGGAAGTATGCAGATTATGGAAAGAATATCATTGCGCCAATTTAACAAATTTGAGTAGGAACAAAAATTACACAATTCAGGTATGTTACCACCATACTCGAATCTAGTAGGAGGTTGCGAGACTGAATTATAGATTTAATAAAAAATGTAGAATAATGAAGGAACACACACATAATAAAATATTTTGAGATGCAAAAAGTTTCAATATATCAGGTATTTTATTTACGGTGGTAGTTCTAACGAAAAGCTCTATAGTATGATAAGTAGGCTTAATGATAACGAACCTAGAAAAATCAGTTTACACGTCAAAATTCGTATGAATGTTCCATTAGAAACTGTCTTCATGAACATAATTTACATTTATCTTAGCTCTTCTGGAAGATGATCGTAAATATAACAAGTTATTTAGGAAGTAGACTTCTGCGTATAACTGGTCTTGAAAATTCTTGGCCTTCGAATCGAAAATTCAGTTCAAGCTTCAATCCTGCCCTGAAGATGGCACCCGTAATGATTGGCGAAATGTCGGCATCATGTCGTGCTATTGTGATGCGGAATCCATCCGGAAGCCAAGAATGTTCAAGTTATTTGGGGTATTTTTCCAAAATTAAGGGACCCTCGAATAATATGGGAGTAGTGAAAATAAGAGAATGCATGACCATCCTTATGTTAAATTCGATTTTGCATTTTAGAAACTTTTCTAACTGGAAGTGGCTGAAAACCTTTTTTAAATTTTTACATATAAGTAGTTAATTACTGTAATTTTCATCAATAACCTATTCAATACACTATCCACTTTTGTGATTCTCTTAGTTTTTAATTTATAAGATAATGTGAATTAAGAAAGTCCTGCATTCAAACATCATACCTAAATGAATCCATATTACTCTGTTGGTTGTTAATAATAATTACATATCTATGGCATTGATATTCGTATATTTTGTTAGGTTGGGGCTATCAATTCAGGACAGAATGAATCAATATTCGAAAACATCAATTGCACCACAGCAGAATCGGGTAAGTAGGTATGGGTCATCCACATAGTAGGTACTATGAAATAATTATTTTTCGTAGGACCCTACTATTTTGAATTGTTTACCTTGCATATTTTCAAGAGTAAAGTATAGGTACTTACTGGTTGCTATGTAATAATATGGCGTAGGTGAATAATTTTTACTGTTCAGCTGAAAGGTAAGTTACATTTAAAGAGCAGATATGTATGATTTTGGGTACATCACCAAATAACAACAAATGACAAGGTCCTACAAAATAGTTCTTTTTGTATTAAGTGTGTGAAATGAGTGTTTTTTCAATGAAATAAGAATTTTAGTTTCATTCTCTCAAATGTGTCATTAAAACAAGAATTTGACGAACTTAATCATAATGGAGACTGAGTGAAGCAAACATTGTCATCGATCTCTCAACACTCCTTGATATCAATACTCAAGATTAGTTGCAATCATAAATACATGGTATCTACTAGCTAGTTACATGCATAGATAACTCTACTATCGGTAGTAGAGATATCTATGGTTACATGCCTAATGATAGTAATTCATTCCGTGCGCTGTTAGTTTTGAGATATCTGCGCATGAGCGAAAACTTTCGGTTAGGCAGTGATGATTCGTCGTTTACGTTCGTTTTCATCTTAGCTTTGATATAAATAAAAACTGTGTAGGAATCCAATGTTCCCTGGAAAATTAAATTTCTTTATTTCATTCTAAATGCACTAAATGAAGAAAAGAGAGTCAATTTGTTGGTATCTGTCTACAATTATTAAAGGAATTTGCTCGATACTATATTTAATAATCTTTGATGGAGCACCAGTTTATTTGAAATTATCATTTTCCAATATCGAAGCAGAAAATATTACACATGGTATACATATCATATATTAATATTATTCAAGAATCATGAGGGTAAAGTAATTTTAGAATCGAAATTTTTAAATGTTGATATTTTATTTATTTTCAAAATTCCATAGACATGTGATATTTTTGGATGGATGAGTGTTCCAGAAATGATTAAATCAATAGTTTATCCAGAGTATTTGATTTACGTACTTACGTAACGATTTGGTTACGATATGTTACGATTATGCTTGTATAATTTGAAGTTACCTACACATTCTTTGAATTTAAATTTACAATCTCGCGGTAGGAACTTCATCTTTTTAACGAATAGCTAACTGCCTATTACACCAAAAAATCCACAATTAGGTTCTCTATATCTTTCATCTGAACAATTCACTTTGTACAAAGGAATAAGAAAGCATCAAATATCGCAATATTATGAAATGAGTTCTTAGCACTAGACAAAATGCGAAGTTCTCTTAGTACGTAGATGGGAAAATATTGAATCACTAATTTCAAAACGCAATATTTTGTACCTATTTTTACCAATTTGTAGTAACAGTACTCCAATGAATCATTAGAATTGATTAATAAGAATTTAGTACCAAATCAATTAAGTACTGGATGGGCGAGATGTCAAGGATCTATAAATAAACGTTACGTTCATCATTTATGGCAAATTTATAGCTTGTTCCTCTACATCAGTTATATACACTTTATTGTAGTAGGTGCACTACGAGGTAATTAATGATTGACTTACTTATTTGATTATAAAATTCGTTCGTAAAATTCAAAATAGAAATGAAACCCAACTAGATTTTAGTTGTAGCGTTGCAAATATAATTAATTCCCTTAATAACGAAGCACAAATTTGAAAATTCTCAGACCCCAGTTTTTCTGAACTAAATACAGCAGCTTTGAAAACAAACATAGATGGGTTCCGTATGAGTTGTTTATTAAGATTATAATGAAGTTTAGTAAAGAAATAGACTTTGGCAGTTATTGAAGGATAATATATGTTGCTCTAAAAAATACCATTCCAGATTCCGATTTTTTTTGCAATGTTTCATTTCTAGGTTATTACTATGTTAGAGTGAATATTATATAAGATTCAATTATTATTTATGATATATGGAGAGCATTATCATATCATTCCTTTCAGCGTCGGAACGACCTATTGATTTGAAATTGGAATGGAATGATAATCGCTTAACGTTATTTTGGAAACATCCGAATAATACGAATGGAGAATTGACCAGCTTTATTATGAAGTTAACTCCTAAAACCGGGAAAGAGATACAGAGAGAGTACCAATTAAGATCAGAAGACGATTATAAATTAGACTACGAGTATGAGGTGAATATAAGCATTGCTGAACTTTGATTATAGATTATAGGAGTGTTGTTACCATCGTCTTCTTAAAGGACTGTTGTACCCCCTCGCGATACTGTTTACTATTAATACGCCGGTGTGACTTAGATGGCTTAAACGGACTAAGATGTTGCCGCGCTTCAATGGTGTATTTTCCTCTATGGCGTTGTATGTTCCAAAGTATTTGATCAGCTGAAGAATGTAGCTCCGTAGTCAGTAAGTAAATATAACTGTGTTTTTTCAGCTTCGCTGCAGAATATACACGTCTCGTCATTGACTAGGCCAATTTTTCTCATATGGCCGTTGTGGCGTTGAGCTTGTAATGCCGCGTCATGAATCCTGTTGTGATTCTTATGAGGCTCATGGATGTCCTGGAAGAGAATGCTGAGATCTATATTGCAGAGAGTTTTCGGTCGTGTCAGAGGCGTTTCAGCTTCCCTGCGTGCTGGGGCGTCCGTCTGTCCATTTCTCTCAATTCCTCTATATCCTGGGACCCAGTGGGGTGGGGGTGATTCTGCTTTGCAATCTTGATGTGTTCAGTTTGTATTTACAGGTATTCCTAGTATTTGTTGCTGGGTCCAGAGACTCCCGGCCTCCATACCTTCTGCATCGATCTACTAAGAGATTACTCATTCCCTAACAGGGTGCGCTTGCCCCATCTACAATCTTCCTTCATCCCATTGTAAGATTGGAGCTTTGGCAATCACTTCCAAAGAATTGAAGACTAGGAGGTGAAATTAGTATAAAATATTTAATTGAAATGGATGAAAGAATCATTTTGAATTCCATATTCGACAGTTCCTATTTTCTGCAGGAGGAAACATTATCAATTAATAATATTTATTATTTTGCAGATACCCAGTGAATTAGAGCCTTGTACGGATTACGAAATAGAGGTTATAGCAAACAATTCAATTATTGGGGAGCCTGCCAAATTAAATGAAACTTCTCCACCAACTGTGCCAAATATCACAATCAAGGCAGTGGATGTAACGAAAACATCGTTATCTGTAGAAATCAGTTCGATAAATCACGTACAAAACAAAACCAATGAAAATCTACATCTTTTCTTCATCGTTAGTAATGACAAGTTCATTTTTTGGAATGATATGAAAATAAATATATCAGCCTCTTCCTACAAACGGCTTCATAATAATTTTACCCTAGCGGCATATCGAAGCTATAAAGGTGTAAAAATAAATTCAGATAGTATTGACTTGCGTACATCTTCAGATCCTACAACTAATGTGGACTTGAAGCCGTATGAAGCTGTGAGGAAAGATATCGTATGTGTCAATAATCAAGGATTAATTTTATTGGCAGTAAATGAGTATGGAGGAAAGTATCGATCTCAGAAAATATGTGTGAAGCCGATAGATCAAGCTTTTGATGAAATGAAGCTTCATAATTATTGGTTATTTTGGATGTCAATTTTCACAATATTAACACTGCTTGGAGTAACTTCATTATTATGGTAAATATACCCACATGTTACATCACCATTAGATAAGCTCCACTACACGCATGCATTACTCATCTCGTACGACGTTATGTGAAAATTCCATTCGTTCTCTATAGATTCTGGGTTCACTTTGTAAATTAATTTCAAAAATATGTAGGACTGAAATAAAACACAAATTTGAATCTACAGAAAGTGCATACGCAATGTTTACTCGCTAACAATTATTGTTTCGTCACAAAGTTACATTATCAAAGCAAATTATCATCCAAGTTACAACATGGAAATGTTATTCTTAAATATGCTGCAGTAGTATTATGTACGAGAGCAAAGTGAAAAGTCCCTAAAAAATTAGACAGATGGCGCCACAATAGAAAATGTCATGTGACATTTGTAAATTTTTAACTAGAACGCTTCAAAATTTTCAGAATGATATGTCATTCAGTTCGGTTTTGACATCCATCGAAAACAAGCAACCTTGAAGGTTTTTATAAATATGCAAAAAAGTGAACTTCGCATCTTGATTAAATATTATTTCTTGTGTGGGAAAAACATTACGCAAACCAAAACATTGCTTGTTAAACATTGTGGGGAAACCTCGCCATCAATTGGAACGATTCACAAGTGATTTACTGATTTTCGTTGTGGTAGTATGACCACAAATGATGTCGAATATTCTGGTCGTTTAATTGAGGTTACAACGCCAGAAATCGTCGATAAAATCCATGATATGATATTGAACGATCGGCGAGTTAAAGTGCACGAGAGGCTATGAATTTTTAGACTACAAGGAGATTATGTTAGGAAATAAAATTAGATTTGACCAAATAACTTTCCACCTTGCCCTCGTATGGAGGGCAGGACTATGGGTTGGGGAGATGGAGGTTAATTAGAGAATAATTAATAATCGATCAGTTATAAATATCAAGTTGGTCATTCAATATGGTATTACTATAGTCTTTCTTCTTTAAAATTCCTATTAATTCCAACATATTTAATTGTGGAGCATTCTCCTGAAGATGTTAACTGTCTGGATTGGATTCTATGAGATAGAAGCATAATTTGAATCCCGTTCTTGAGGCTTCTTTAACGCCTATCATGTGAGCAACCTTACATTTGTTATATTTCATGTTATGAGCTCCTGATTTTTCGACATTGTCTCTTTTTGATCTTGAGAACATAAGATATTTCTTGGGAAAGTGCATATAGATAATTATGTTAAACTTAGAAAAGCACTTTCCGATTTATCTTTTATGTGAAGTAAATGAGGTTTAGTGCTTCTTTTTTTTGTTTCAAGATATTACGGTCATTATTTTTAGCGATATCTTCAATTTGGTTAGTTCAAGATTGAAATTATCTTCATTTTTTTGGAATGTTAACCAATCTGTGAAGCATCATGGAGTGATGATGTTGATGATATATGTATTTTTATTATCTGTACGAGAAATGGTTAATTCCGAAAAGTCCAAAGAGTTGTTCTCTATTTCTAGAGTAAATTCCATATCTGTCACATCATCAACATGATGTTGCCAGTAGACAAACATATGAAGTTATAGATATATTGTTCATAATATACGTACATCTAGCGCGCTGGTTTTGTTTCCCGCCTATTTTTAAAGGGTTAACCCCCCTTTTTTTACAGTTAGATTTATTTTGCCTTGACGTTGTATGCACATTGAACTTCTAGATTATTTAATTTAAGACCTTTAATTTCAACTCTAAAGTTTGGTAAAGTAGTCCTGTTTATAGAAAGATGAATTTGTTTCATAAAGTCCAAGCTATCTGAAATATTTCTTATATTTATTTCCTATATTACTACTTGATTTCTCAATTGAAAGTTATCACTCTAATCCTAAGGTAGGTCCAATGAAAATAAAAATGCTTCCGACTTACAAAAACAAGTTTCACATTTGCAGATAATTTTTTCGATAATAACCATTCCTCCCCTGAAATAGTTGTTCACTTACACCATGAATATGAAACATCCACTCTTATCTACTGAAAATGCTCTTAAGTACAGAGGACTTCTAACTAACGAGTAGTCACCATCAGGGTTTCCTTTGATATGGATTTTCTGAAATAAGTTTTATTTAGTTTCCACAAATGTTATTATGTTTAAGTGAGTCACATAGGATTTTATCCTCGACTCTCATCCTAATGAATGATAATAATAATATCATCTACATATTTTATTGCTTCCCATAGCTAAGGTTCAAAACTCCAAGCGGCAAAGTTATCGCAGGTTAGTTCGTAATTTTTTGAATATTTTTGACAATACTAGATAAGTAGGTTATTTTTGTAAGTGATGGATATTCTTTGCCCTTGAACACATGCAAAAAACTTCAAAGGTAACGTTATCACAGGTTGAGCAGTGACAACACGGCTTTTAGTTCCAGACAGCTGTTTCGCTTTTCTCAATCCTCAGTGGGATGAGGCAGACGTGATAACACTGATCAACCATATCCGAAAGGGAAATAATTAAGACCCCCGAAAATATTAGGGGAACTTCCAACACCATTTACCGGAAATCAGACGTGCCCCTGAGAACGTAATTTACAACGACAACATAGTTCTCGCGATTGTATTGTTGCGGGGCCGTCAACTGGCGGTAGTAATTTCATGTTTCCCCGTCGATTCTTTGAATCGCGAGAATTGTCTTATCAATGCGTATCAAAATGAATTACATTCTCAGTTGGACATTTGCTTTCCGGCAGATGATGTTCGAACATCTACGTTCGCCAAATATTTACTAGG
The DNA here is from genome assembly GCA_958510875.1 of Endomychus coccineus. Taxonomy (NCBI): domain Eukaryota; kingdom Metazoa; phylum Arthropoda; class Insecta; order Coleoptera; family Endomychidae; genus Endomychus; species Endomychus coccineus. Next base: position 50,983,800 of record OY294068.1, on the reverse strand, counting down.
GTGTTAATTACATAATTACTTTCGAAGATATTTGATCGGTGATTTCACGTCTACCTCGTCTCACCGATAATAAAGGCTGTCACGTCGTCAACAAACGATGCCAATAGACAAACATCATGATGTTAGTATTGGAGATATAGTTCATAATATCTGTAGAGTGACGATATCAAACAGTAACCACTTACATTTGGAAAAATTCACGTATTATTGGTCAGTAGGCTGAGAATGGAGTGTGAATATGATTGAATTTAGATTATGAAGAATTTGCTTCTCCTGTTTCGACTTTAGTCGGTCTATAGATAAGCGGAGAAATAAGCACACATATAGACAGACTGATGAACAGACAGAGGAACATGTGGTAACAAGCTGCACCAAGAACATTGCCCCTTTACTAAAAATAGTGAACTATTTGTTTGCGAAAATTGTACAGTAATGAAATTCTATCGTATCGTTTCTATTATTTTTTCAGTTACAAGAAGAAGAAAAACATATATGCGAGAGCTAGAAAGTCAATCAGAGGCGGAACGAAATACAGTAAGTTGATCATAATATGATGATGTAGATTAGCATTAACAAATTTACGGTCTTCACGACAGTACGCGTCACTAATGAATATAGTGATTTTGAATGTTTTGATTTCAAATTATAGAATATTAAATCAAATTCAATCATCAACTGTCCTTGATCAGCATCAAAATCACTGATGAAAGAATGTAATGGAATACTCCTCACATTCAAAGTCAGCACTCGGTTGGTTGATATTGGTTGAGATGGTAGCGGGCTTAATAGAAAGTTCAGTGCTCTTAGCCAAAAACCCTTGTACACTATCCCATGCTATGTTTTTTCAGCTCGATCAAATCCTAAGATCTGTTTTACACTTGGGTCACTTGTCATCGGCTTTGATGATCCCCGGACCTAGCCACATTGTTGCCCTCGTATCTCATACAGAAGGGAGTGTCACTTTTCTCTACTGTATGTTTAAATTTCATCAGATTTCCGTGATCTGAAAAGATCTCGGAGATTGTCATTATGCTTTGCCTACTCAGCGACAGTGTCTCGCTTACCCGTAGGCCTACATTCATGCCAAGCAGCGCTTTGGAACTTCTGTGTTAGATTCTATTGAAATTGCACATTCGCACGAAGTATTAATCAATATATCTGGGATCGCAGAAGCCTGCTTCGATTATTGTATTTGTTCTAGACCCATCCGTATACCAACTTGTGCCATGCTTTGGCGTGCGGCCTTTTCCCCATTCCTCCCTCGAAGCCATGACAACCCTGAAATGCTGTTCCGGAAACCACAGGGCTTCAATTCAGGTTGCCCTCAAATAGACAGGATTAATCTGCACTCCATCTCTTTAGGGAACCATTGCAGCTAAGCCTGCAGACCGTCAGCACTGCGAAATTTCTCATCGACATTTATAGGGGTGACACTCACAACAAAGCCCTCAATGTACCAGTTGCTGTAATCTTTCTCGTAGATGTAATGCCTCTGAGGAAGAGTCCCTGTATTCTGTCCAGAAGTTCTGGGCTGTAATCAGTTCGGTTACTTTTCACCCCAAGAGAACTGCATGACTGAGTCTTGGCATAATAATAGCTGAGTAGATCCAAATCAGCTGCTAAGGCCACAAACGTCACTTCATGCCAATTGCTCTTTTACACTTCCAAAATATTATCATCGCATTTTGACATCTAGTATCCAGTTGCTTTTGCCTGAGTAGTTTTTTGCCCAGGGTGACTGCCAGATATTTCCCTGTCTCGAAAAAGACAACTGACTTGCCCTCGATTACCATTATCTTCAGAAGCTCGATTTAGAACCTTCTGGAGAAGATGATAATGGTTGTTTCCTCCGGCTGAATGGAGAGTTTGTTATCTCTATACCAGACCTCTGTAATTATCAAGGCTTGTTGAACAATCTCCTACAAGATACTCTCGTAGGCTTCTCTGGAGAGTATGGCGATGTCATTCTCATAATATACCGCCTCAATACCAGCATGGCTTGAACCTTACTATTAGCTCATCCATGTCCAATGTCAATAAAGGGGCAGGGTCTTTCTAATACCGACCCTTGCCACATCAAGCGTGTTCAGCACTCGGTTGAGCTCCAGCTATTAAGGAACGAACACATGCGGTGTCATTTTCCTCATATCTTTTACATCAATCAGTACTATCACAAAATCATAGTGACAATATTTTTAGCAGCATAACCACAAAATTTGTAGACACTGGCATGTTTGATTATTGTTATCAGATCATAACCAAAAATTCACCACAAATGGGAAAACAAATGTTGTAGAAAAACTCATTCATAATAGATTGCAACAATGTTTAGAACAAAACAAAATCTTAATAAAGCGACAATATGGCTATAGACTTTAGACCAAAAATGTTCACTGATCTTGCCATTTTCCACTCAACTAATTGCATCAGGAAACAAAACGATAATAATAATGAAATAGCAGGTCTATATTTCAATTTCTCAAAATCTTTCCACACCATTAACCGCACTCTACTGTTGAAAAAGCTAGAATCTTATGGTGTTACAGGCGCGTGCTCGAATCTTTTAAAACAAAATTTGTCTCAATGGACCCGGACTCCAACCAGACTAAATCTACATAGAGCGTTTCACGAGTCTCACTTTTAGGACCAATTAAGTTTCTTATCTAAGTTAACGAGCTAGCACATTATTCCAATCTTGGAACTAATTTCCAGTTTACTGAGGATTTGTCTTCGAAATTAGCAGCGCGAATGTCCCCATTACTATCAGAACAAGCATCTATATTGGTAGAAAATGTAGATTTCAGGTCTTCAACTAAACCATTGAATATCAATGGCTGTGAAACTGGACTTCTGATTTTAGTAAAACACACATTCACTTGAATCACTCTATGTGAGACATAACAAAAGAAGTCAATTCAAATTAGAGACTGTTTTAAATTTTCAGAGGTTTTGGGGTTAACCTACTCTTGACTCATCTCTTAGTTGGATTCATCACAACTTAGATCCAGACTAGGTAGTAGGTTACCTACGGGATCAGATCTGACTTAAAGTATTAGTCTATTTTACTTTACATATCCTCAATCTATTATCAACTATGGAATCATGTTGAGTGGATCTTCCGGGCAACTTTAAAGAATTTCTATCAAACAAGAAAAGGATTGACAAAGTTTTGGTTCACCAGGATGAACAGTGACAACACGTCCTATAGTCCCAGCTACTTCGTTCTTCTCCTGAGCTATCTAGGACGTGATGTCACTGTTCAACCTGATGAACCAAAACTTTGTCCATTGACTGCTAACACGGAATGTATTTGTATTTCACTATGCATTGTTGCGGAATCGTCACCTGGTGGCAGTATTTCCAATTGTTTTCCCCTCCATTCTTTGAATCCAGAGAATTCTTATGTCAATGCGTAGTATTGTGAATTGCATAATGCGACATCTGCTTTCCGACAGATGGTATTGGGACATCTAAGTTCCCCAAATATTTTCTAGGTTCGCCAAACACTTTGAAGGTGATTTATTGAATCACTTTCGGAGATGATTAATCGGTGACTTCACGTCTGCCTCGTTTCTCTGTCTTGGACTATAGGACGTGCTGTCCAACTTGGCGAACCAAAACTTTGTCTATGTACTGCTAACACGCAATGTGTCTGTATTTCACTATCATTAGATGCACATTAACACTATGTCCAAAAATATCCTTCAAGACTTATTTAAAATAATTCGCAATATATATTATCTCTTGTGATGGACGTTGCCCTTGATCATTATCTCTAAATGTATATATAGCTAATAATACCCTTGTGACTTTAAGTACCATTGTTCACCGGAAGAACAAATTGCGTGGCGAACCATGTTATATTTTCTTTTAATGTTATTACAAAAAATAATGTTGGAAGCTTTCTTAAGTGTAGTGTGCAATTCAAATGAATTTGTATAACGTAGATCCTTCTGTAATTCAATTTTTAGTTAATTATTTCCCTTATCGAGTCGAGGTAACTTCAGCCGATTTGAATAAAACTAGATAAGAGAATTTTTTTGCAGATAATAATGTTCCGTCGATCCACAGAATCAAATTTCTCTATATTGGGGAGGATGAAATCTTATTTCCGTCTCATGTCAATCCAAAGAGAACATCAACTACACCAGATATTGTGAATGTGAGTAATTTAAAATAATTAAAATTAAATGTAAACAACAGATTTTCCAAGATGTGGTAGGTAATCTTCAATAAGGTATACTGTCAGAGCCCGGTTCTAGGATCTGACCATAAATCATTAGCTTGTTGTGTATTGACAACTTGTAATTCCTCCCAATAAACCAATAGTTCTTTCCTAGGCAATTGCTTCAGCATTTCACCAGTAATCAGGCCATAACCTGGCGTTTTATTCGGATTAAGGTTTGATTCAATCTCTTCGGATACTTCTTTTCTTCCAATTCTTTTCCTGGAGTACTGTTCACATGTTTGGAGTTCGGCTCCCAAACATATGCTGAAGCTCCTGGTTTCTATCTAGAAGAAATCTATTCTTCTGATTGATGATGTCACACTTACGAATTTATTGACCTCTCTAGAACATCGTAGAAAGGTGTGCGATCTCTCCCTTTTCTATAGATGTTTCCATAGTCGGTGTTCATCAGAAGTTTCCTACTATTGCACCATGAGAGATTCCAGATATGCGGACTAGAGGAGCACAAGCCTTTCACCCCTACATTGTCCAGCTCGGGACCAAACTTTTTCTTACCAGACTTTTCTACCGAGTGGCGAAGTTGTGAAACTCTTTGCCTAGTGAGGAGGTCTTTCCTTATGCATGTAACCTCCAAACCTTCTAGAAAAATTCGAATGCCTATCTCCCCTCCCAGCATTCCACCGCTGGCTCATGATGTTCTTCGATAGCATACATAAATATATAATATAATTTCAAGGCAGGCGTTGAAGAAAAAGATATTGGCGCATTTGTTGTGACCCAGTTTATATTCAGGGCCCTGCCAAATCATCATCATTGAAGCGAATCTTCTTAGTAGACTGATCTTGACCGTCAAGCCTACATTTTGAGTGTCCAGTTACAGCTGACGTTTCCGCAGCTGTTTTTACTGTTAGAGAATTTACTGGTCCATTACCTTTAGTAGAAACTCTATCTTCATTTTGATTAATCCTGATATCCGTTATTTTTATTTGGTGATCTAATCCCTATAGATTTGAAACCGTTCATAGCTGATTTCATTGTTGCAATCTGAATGGAAGTTGTACGAAACAGTGTTGAAATCTAAAGGATGAGAACATTCCCAATATTGCTACCCAGCCACACTCTAATTTCCTAACCATTTTGAAGACTACGAGGCTTCATGAACAAAACGTCCAGAGACTGGAGTCTGTGTGAGCAATGACGTGGTAGACACAACAAAACCCCATCGTTGAGACTTGGTTGTCAGTTTTTGGCAGTACAGTTTCTGTTTGTGCTTGGTTGGGTGCAAATATGCCGTCTCAATGTTCTGCGAACAAATCAGCCTTCAGCCTACTGTTCCTGGTCCATGCTCTCATGCCCCATCTGACTGGAGGTCTCGATGTATTGGATCTCCTCATTTTTCTGGCTGCTTTCTAGAAAGAATAGTCTATTTGTTCATTTGCTACCAGATTCTGCAGGTATGAATTTATTGACTCTTCTCTGAGTTTTTGGATTTCTCTTCGAAATTTTTGGGTTTTATTGTTTAAGTTGATCTTGTCTCTGAAATGTTGCAATCTCCTTCTAGCTCTCCTTTTTCTTCGACGAGCTTCTTGATATGTACTGGATAATTAACTCCTTTGGTTATGTGAGTAATTCCCTTTATATTGTTAACTTGCTGGAGGTACAAGCATAGTAAAGTTTTCTAATTAGTCTCTCGTTCTTAGGCTAATATTATTCTGAAGATTAGTCGGAAAGCCTTCCCAATCGATGGTTTTGTTGACATGAGTACTTCGAGCTGCCCTTCATTATATTTTCGCTTGATGTTAGGTTGACGGGTGAGTGATCTGAATCCAGGTCAAAGTCTTCTTCAGCTATTTCAATGATGGGCCTGGGACCACAGCCCTCATCGCCTCTAAGCGAAGGTTGGTCAGGACTGTTTATTGTCAACATCAATTCCATGATATCACAGAGCAATCTATTCAATGTAACTATGTGACGTCACATTTCGATGAAATAAGTGTGCCGTCATTCAAATCTTAAAATAATAAAATTATGCTATAAACAGAAACAAACTGTTGTCATAATGGTTCAAATAAATACTATAATTTCATTGGAAAACTAGAGATGCATTCCAAAAGTACCCTTTAATAAGGCTTGCGTGCCCAAAAACACTTCAATTCTCATCTCCACCACATAAAGTTTGCAAATTTCAAATTGCAACGACCAATGGAAACGGCACAATCGTCTCCACAGTGGGTTACTATTGCACTTGACATACACAGATATTATCTCAAAGATAATCTAGATGTATTCACAGAGGCTAATGAAGAATATTCCTGGGCAAGTCCGAAAACAATTTTTTAAACCGATTACAGTACTTCCCTTATACGACGAATAGCGAATAGTTCGACTATGCATCAGTCTTCGATTTTTATCCTTCACCACACCCGAATAACAAATGACAACATTTTATATCCATTTCAACTTAATCATGATCACTCAGAAGTTCGTTAAAAATAAATGATTATTTCAGGAAATGATTAATGAGAATTCAAAAATGGCCTTCTCCAATATTATTGAAGTCTCAGATTTAGAAGAATATGTGAAGAAGACCTCGGAAAACGGCACATTAGCTAGAGAGCATGAAGTATGTAACTGATCACAGTTAGGGTTCCTGAATGATAATATTTGTTTTAGTTATTCCAGTGTGAACCATCTTCATCATTATTATGTACAATATCCGAAGCAAATAATTTGAAGAATCGTTATAAAAATATCATTCCATGTAAGTTGTTGGATAACCTTTCATATGTCTTCGATGTGTGATGCTTGACATAGCATTTGGTAGTAAACATACGTTATTCTTTTTTGTCGCTATGACATCTGTTATTGAGAACCCAATCCAAAGTAGTTTTCAATTCGGTCAATTTCATATTCTGATCATCCAATTGAGTACTCAACTAAACACACTTGAAGATCTTAAAATCATTCGGGATGCTATCACCTGTTGACCAGGTAAATCAAATGCCGTAGTAGTTCTCATGCAATACCGATGAAATCTATCGTAAACGTGATAAGTCTATTACATATACAATGGGTAAGGGCTAGCCTCCTTGTACACTTCACAACAATTTTGCTTCCTCAAGAAGATATAGTCCTGAGAAATTTTTATTTTAATCCTTTTTTTCACTATAACTTATTTATTTTTAACGAAATAATAAATAAAACTACTTTGTTTTACTATCACTGAAATTTAATATAGTCGTTACTATAGTTTCAACACTAAACGTGTCATCTTCAGACGAAAAATGATGACACGTTTAGTGTTGAAACTAAAGTAACGACTATATTAAATTTCAGTGATAGTAAAACAAAGTAGTTTTACTCATTATTTCGTTAAAATGATAAACTATCACAAAGTAACGGCTTCCACAATTGAATATTTATTTTTAAGATAATTGCACCGAAATTTTGACAATAATATTCGTAACTTGCAGCGCATTCTGGGCCCTGTCCCACTGTCTCATTCCTTGAAATTTTCTAACTATGATTTTCTAAATTTGATTTGATTCAATTGTTTTGATACCACAGTTGATTTGCTCGAAAAAGATATCTCTTGGTATTGTAGATTAACAAGCTTTACATGTTATAAAATATTTGTTGACGAAATCCAATACTTTGATTCACATCAACATCAACCCTTTTAATAAAATGTTAACGTTACGTTAAAATATTTTATTATCCTATATCTTCGAAACAAAGTGACTTTCTGAAAATCGTCGGCGGACAAAATATTCTGTAAATAACCCACAGCATAAATACCTTGAATTTTTGCTGTATGTTTACTAAACGTACTGTGTAATTTATATATATTTTTGTTTGTCGTTGTAATAACTTATTTGAACTCAATTTTCTTGGAACTGGCGGTTAAATAATACACTTTGATTGCACACACAAATTCAACAGTTTTTTGGATTTGGATCCCATCTTCGAAAGAAAACGATTCTTTAAAAATCATTTCATGATATAAAATTCAAGCCAAATGATCTGAAGCAGTGTAAACATTACTGTCACCATTTCATTTTAGTTTAGACTCCTCTTCCACTTCGTTATCTTCTGATGATGTAATCTAAATACCTAAACTAATGAAGATGTGTGTATATATAATATATAGATTTGATATTTCATTGTTACTCATTTTATTTATTTCCAGATGATTACAATCGAGTTATTTTGAGGAATAGATTTGGAACAGAAACAGATTATATAAATGCGAGTTATATTGATGTAAGTAATGAAAACACATTCTCTAAAAGCTGTTGTCAATTGATCACGCAATTTCCCTCACTTTTGTGAGCAAAACCGGTTCCGGACACTTCTGCGGGTAAATGTATCATTGTAGGAACAGAAAACATATTGGAGATGATTCAGAAGCCTCTAACGAAAAACATTAAGATATACTCTATGTTACATTGAAATTCTATTCACTAGTGTACATAATAATTGTACTATTGTCTATTCTATACTGACACCTGCTGCTAGGTTGACGTTCAAATTTTTCACCAAAGAGTTCTACTAATAGAGGAGACAAGTGGGATTCCACGAGTCGAGCTCGTGGCCTTTCTATCTCTCTCGTACGATTTCCACCACTCTGAGTAATTTCGTAAGAGAATTAGAGACGGTATACATTATACATCACTCTTTTCGTGGTGTGCGAGAAGGACAGATAACCCACGAGATAGAACCAATGTTATATTATAGGTATAGGAATTGTCTCCTCTATCTGTAGAATTCTTTGTTTTTCACACTATAATATAACCATGTTTTATACTGCCACCTGCACTGTCACATGAACTATCCAAATTTTCCAAAGAGTAAACGCATAATATAAAATGGGACTTCACATTTATTGGGCAGATTCCAATTATACTTCAACTACTTTCAACTCTCAAATTGATAGCATGCTAATGGAAACATGCAAATTGTCGTTGTTGATTTTATTGGAGTTTTACCATCCTCTGCTTACAAAATAATCAACAGGATGTCATACGCTACTGCATTTTGAAACATCGTTATATAATAAATAGAGTTACAGACAAAATTGTGCCCTTTACTTATTATATAAAATGATGCAAATAATTTGTAACCTTAAATACACCCACACGCACACGCACATGCGCGCGCGCGCACACACACACACGCGCGCACACACACGCACACACATTCAACGTATGGGTGGGTTCAGTTACGTGTACCGATATACTCATTTTTTTCTATAAATTTTTCTCCACATCGCTAGTATGACTCCAGTATATGATTTTTATTTTACAGGGTTTCGAAGTACCAAAAGCTTATATAGCTACTCAAGGACCTACGAAAAATACAATAGATGATTTTTGGTTAATGATATGGCAACAAAATGTTCATCACATAGTAATGATGGCCAATCTTGAAGAGAATGGACAGGTAAAACAAATTTTAAATGACGTGTGCTGTTCGAGTTTTTCAACAAAGTAGCATATCCTTGCCTTATACCGGGTTTTCGGAAATTGAGTAAATATACTTCGATAGGTGATTTTACTCATTTGAATCAACAATGAAGTTTCCTATCAACATCGCCCCAAAAATTTCACCTGAGTGCGCTACAACCTCTTAAAAATTGGTCCATAAATTGGTTTTCACTAATTTCTTGGACACGTATAAGTTTAACTTGTTGTAAAATAACTTTCTACATTAGGACATTCGATGTATCGAAAACCTACTAACACCGATAGATACATCAATGGCTTTTCCCACTTACCCCAACTACAAATATCATTTCATCTGTCTTATTATCGATTAATTCTTCTGGATGTAATATATAAAGGCGACAAATCACTATATTCACTGCCCTCGTTCCATATATTGAAAATATAACATACTGAATTTCTAAAATCCTCAACAAGCACGTTTTTCCACACTTCCAAAAATTTCTCAGTTTTACAAACCTATGAAAGATACCTCCTCTTCATTTAGAAGGTGTTATTACCATTCCCTGCTTTTACGGTAGATTCAACATTGATGAAACCCGTGTGAAGAAAAATCACATCCAGTTCAAGCATCAAGCCTATCCTGAAGATCACTTGTAATAGTTGGAGAAACATTGACATCGAGTTGTGCTACTGCGATGCAGAATTCACATAAGAGTTGACAATTGTCACAAATTACTGAAGTCTTAGCATGCAATATGAAGAAGTATAAATTTGGTACCAATAATTCAAAGATATTATTGAATGTCTACTATGCTCAATAACTGCTGATCATTTCTTAGAGTTACATTCATCCGTAATGCGCTTTTACCTTTTTTTGGGGTAATAATAAACCAATTCATCCATCCATTTGTATACTAGAGTCCAGTCAATGAGGGCAGGAATGGGGTATTACCTCCGAATTGTTTGAAACGCCACCCATTCTCATGAAATTTTGAATAGATTTCCGAGATGCGCTTTCTCCCTCGGGTGGGTGCCATCCCTTATTGTAATTGAACATTTTTAGATTCGAAGTGGCACTAGGGATAAATAGAGTAATGAATTCTAAGCACGTTTTTCTTGAAGCCGATCTTTACTGAGTTATTTAACGTTGAAGTGAAAAATAGATATGATTTCAAAAGATTCTTTGCAAATAACGCAGTGCCCTTACATTTTATTGGAAGAAGTGTCAAAACAAAAATTAATGGCAATAAACAAGCAAAGAATTTGGTTTTTCACATATTAGTAGAATTGGTTAAATTTAGTTGCCACCAGTTCCCTAATAATTTAAAGATTAGTCCAGGAAACGAAACTATACTCGAAGCAGTTCCCCTCCAGTAGCACTCTGTTTATTTTAGTAGCTTGCCTATCCTGGCCGTAGTATAACTAGTACTAGTAGGACAGCTTCACGTAGCTGCAGGAATCTTGAAAATGTTAATTCTGCTAGAATTATTTTATTTCACTACGACGTTAAGTAAAGGATGGTGCATTAATTACGAACAATGCGAACAGTTTGAGTTGTATATTGGGAAAATTTTAATTTGAATATATAAAATAATCAATTTCAAAATCACACACTATAATCACTTTGTAATTACTCAGTGAAGGAAACAATTTTCAAGTGTATTAATATTGAACAAAGTTGAGATAGTTGCAAAAGTGCAAAAGATACAAATAAATGATTAAAATTTATTAGAAACAATCAATCTATGATTATTCGCCTGATGTAGCGGATCCAGAGAGTTGTTTCTTTGGAGGCTATTCCTTCGATGTGCAAATCTGACAGATAGGTATCTAAAGATTTCGATATGTGTCAGAGGGGCCACTGGTGGTAAGTTTGAAATTCCGGAAAGGTATTTCTCTAAGTGTAGCCCTCATAATCTATCCACAACTACCTGGTTCGCCTAATAAATGACTAGTATTCAATTGGTGAAAATGAGCAATCACAGAACAGTAGATCCAGAACAATTTAACTCGATCTCGTCACTTATGGCTCATCCCTCCCTGTCTCTTATTGGAACACGGATTCAAATGGGGGTTTTAAGAACCCCTTCAAATTTTGTTCAATGAATGACACACAATAACCCTAATACAACTCTTAATGATGATCCTCCTTGAAGAATCCCAAATATAATACAAAATTTGTAAGTTCAGTAGATGCATCAACACATATATAGCGAAATTTCCTGTTAACGACTTTTAATCACTCTACAATCTTTCGTACAAACAAAAAAGAGTGGGTGTGATGACCTCTGAATTGGAAGCTGTTAACATTTAGACACTTACCCTCACTTCGGCAATTATTCTTAATTCACAGATAAAATATCACAACTCGAGCTATACACAACACTGACCTTTAACATCGCACTACGCGGCGCCCTTGTGTTAATTTAACACGTATTCAAACAGCAAAATTGATTTGGATTGAATGTAATAGTCTAATTCGTGTAAAATGACAGTATTATAAAGGAAACTTGGACCACTAAAATAATCTAACAAAAGAAAAAGTAAAATAACAAAATAAAATCCGACTTGGAGAGAGACGGTGCTATGTACAAGATATATTCTCACCCAGCAAGGAACGACAATGGAACTGCATTTTCTTCCTAATTGTATTAATTTTATATTTCACATCTCGGGAGAGGTTCCATTTCCCACCAAGTTAGGAGTTTGAATTTGATCAATAGAAATCGCCGTTCTACGGAATACTTTCCCTAATTCACTACTCGGTATTTGAAGTTGCCTGCTCCTCAAATCTAGCGGGAAAACTGCAGCGGTTCAATAACGCCGATCGACGAGGGACGTAGTTCGTAGAATGTACAATTCCGCTGAAATTATACTTTGAAGGCTCTGATTCTTAAAAATCACGTCAAGTTTACCTGAACATACTTAGTAAGTTGCCCTTACTTTGAGGTGGTTTTACCCTGCTTCTTGACACTTTAATTTTTTCGTGTTAATAATAATTCCCAGGATTATTACATTATTGCATCATTACCTAATTATTTATGCAAGTAACAATTCTGACCAATAGTTCAATAAAAATCAAAAGTTTCACTCATCATCCTCAAGTAATTAATAAATTCCACAATTTGTTTTCTAAACTTGCTATACAACCCATTTATAGATGAACGAACAAAACGTTTGGGCAATATCTTTGAGTTTCCGACTTGGCCAAATCCAAGATTTACATACAGGCCACACCATTCTTCAAGAAAATGTAATAGAATAATGACAAATATCTAGGCAATTTAGAAGAGATGGAAATGTATAAGCGAAAAAGGCAATTCAATGAATTCAGATTCATCTCCAGCTGGGGATAATCCCATATATACCCTATTCATTCCAAATGGTATTCAAACATTTTGAGCTATAATTTAGTTCACTCTGATGATGGCTACTTGGTAGCTGAAAGGGCTTTAGTACTTTAACAGTATTTTTAGTGGATGAGGGGTGTATGTGTATTTGATTATATTGTTCCGTCTGTTCATGAAGATTCATCCATTTCTACTTTCCCGCGGTCATTATGATGATTTTCTAGTATCGTACTCGATTTAAAAGGATGATCTTTCATAATAAAAAAACTGAATAACTTAATTTCAGGAGAAGGTTTCAAAATACTGGCCTGAACAGGATGAATCAAGAACACATTATGACATACTCATAAGAGTGGACAATGTATCGATACACGAACGTCTGAATTATATAAAGAGAATATTCATGGTAACATGCAACACAGAGCAAAGAGAGGTAGAACTACAGATTTCATTTTGAAATAGAATTATTCGTGATATTTTTTTTTTAGGTTACACAGTATCAATTCACAGACTGGCCAGACCATACGGTTCCTTCCTCTACCAATTCAGTGATAGCATTCATGATACAACTTCAAACAATAGCATTGAGTACGTCTTCCCCTGTAGTTGTACATTGCAGGTGAGCAATAGGGAAAATGTTTTGTTTAATAATATACGTATATCACCTATTCATAATTTCAGACATCAGGGAGGTATTTTCTCTAATATTTTGCAGGTATATTCTTAGCAGGTGTTTGTTTAGATCTAAGCGGTATATCTACACTAGTTTATTGGATTTCTCTTTAGCCGCCGTGCATTCGTAAGATTATTCAGGAAGTGATTGCTAGCGAAAATATATCGGTGATTAGTTGGTTTGCTATTCCTACAGGTATGAGTGAATGCAACACACAAATATTGTATTTTTTTGAATAATTGTAATTAAGTGCTCAAAATAAAAAATATTAATAGTATACATAAGTTAAATTTCTGAACTCAACTTCGTTCAAAACCAACAAACTGGCACTACAAACAGAGGCACGTGTATAATAATATTCTCCAGGGCTACACTGTGACGTGCCTTGTCACTTTTGCTCCTCGCCACAAAGCTTGTCACGATACTATCTAAAGATATAGCCTTGTTCCTAGGGTAGCTACAGTGAAGTATAACCAGGGCCCATTGGGCAGGAGAACAATATCAATGTTGCAGGTTTTCATTACAATTGATGCTTGGTTATAACTTAGCTCATCAAAAGATGGAGCAGAAATAACTTAATAAAACGGGGAATTTCAAATATTAAATACATTCAAAGAAGTACACCCAGATAATAATTAGTGAATGCAATTCAAAGGTATTTGATACAGCAATCGTCCCAGATGAAAATGCGAAGGAGCTCAATCGGTAAAAGGAAAACGGTTACAGCATATCTATTTTTACGATATGATGGATCTTTAATTTACGGAATCGGTTGATGAATGACTTACATTTACCATCTACGGAAAACACGGAGCAGTTGCTAGATAGTCGAAAAATGGAGCAGAAAAGAGGCCAAAGTAAAATAAAATCGGATTCAGGAAATCATTTAGAAAAAATTTCACCATTTTTTTTTAATGTGCATTGTGACATTTTTACAGAGAAAAATGCATTTTCAGGAGCTTTAATGAAAAAAAATAATTAAAGTAAGAAAAAATGTCCAAATATGGCCAAAATTTTTCACTCGGGGGTTTTTGTGGTCGCTGATAACGATTCCGGTGCCAGATTCAAACTACGACGCAGTTGAGGCTCAGGACATCCTCGTACTATCGTCTCTTCAGTGCATTCGTGAAAATATCTTTTGCAATGGAGTGAAACTTATTGGGGAGGTTCTCTTGAGGTTGCCGATCATAACCATGACACTCAATAGTTACCTGGTGTTGAAGATATCAAATTCGTATCTCAGTAGTTTTTGAGGCCGCTGAACACGATTCCGCTCCCAGATTTGGACAACGACGCACGTGGGGCTCAGGACATCCTGGTACTATCGTCGTCATCAGGGAATTCGTGAAAATATCTTTTACAATGGAGTGAAACTTATTGCGGAGATTCTCTTGAGGTTGCCGGTCATGACCATGACACTCAAAAGTCACCTGTTGGTCAGGATATCATGATTATCCAGGTCTTCTCCTGGTAGTTTTTTTGAAATGCTCTAAAATAAAATCAAATTGGTCTCTCCGGTTTTTCAGATATCAACAACGAAGAATTCAACAAATACTGCTCGCTTTACAATGAAGTTTCATTGAATTTTTCTAATCCGATAAAAACTAATAGTGAAACATTTTATATTTTAATGGCAAAAATGTTGAAATTTTTAACAACAATGTTTTTTATCACTAGTTATGGAAAAGAAGATATAAGTTTTAAAGAAAATAAACAATAACTATATCGTAAAATTCGAAAATTTTTAATTATATTGGTCAATTAAAGGAATTGTTCAGCGGCTCAAAAAAACCCCGGGAGACAGATTAGGTTGCATTTCAGAACATATTGAAAAACAGTCCATGGAAATGACCTAGGTCATCAGGGTATCTAGACCACCAGGTGAGTATTTAGATTCATGGTCACAACTGGCAACCTCGAAAGAACCTCCCTCACAAGTTTCATCCCATTCCAAAACATAATTTCACGACTTCCTTGAAGACGACAATAGTATCAGGATGTTCTGAGCCCCAAGTGCGTCGTTTTTCGAATCTAGTAATTGAATCGTGTTCGGCGGCCCAAAAACCCCCGAGATACGAATTTTATTGCATTTTGGAGGTTACTACAAAACAATCCATGGAGATGACCTAGGTCATCAGGGTATCCTGACCACCAGGTGACTTTTGAGTGTCATGATGATGACCCGTATGCTCAAGAGAACTTTCCTAACAGGTTCCATTTTTTTGCAGAAGGTATTTCTGTGAATTCCCTGGAGTTGACGATAGTACCAGGATGTCCTGAGACCCAGGTGCGTCGTAGTCTGAATCTGGCGCCTGAATCATGATCAGCAACCCCAAAAACCCCACTAAGAAACTGTGGCCTATTTTGACTAAATTTAGCCATTTTTTCAACATTTTTAATATTATCCCTTAAAAATGCTTTCAAAATGATGCATTTTCCTCTGTAGAAATGCTTGAATGCACATTAGGAAAATAAAAAATTGTCAAGTTTTTTTAAAATTACTTCCTGAATCGATTAAAGAAACATTATAAAAATCATTTCATCCATTTTTTATTCGACCTTCCCTGCTTTATATTCTCGACTAAGAGTAATAATTGGCGTACGGTAATTATTCGGATAGCATCATCAGTTGCAATATTCACAACACACTACGATATAATAAACGGTGAAAATGCGGTCGGATCGGAAAATATTGCCCTGTATTGCGATCGTACGATATCAGATTTCTACGGTATATTCGCATAGTAATTTGACTGAATTTATCACTGTCGAAGTCTACTATTCACAGCCCTATGCTATCAGCGGATTCCCCGGTAATTGTATGGCAGTATCAGATTTCATACACCTCACACATTCGGATGTTACACAATTAGAGCACATACTTCGGGGAATGACATAGCGTGCACAAACCACAACTATCATATCCGCAATAACCACACACGGTACAAGGGTTATTATGATAATCAAACACACAACCACCTCAGCTTATACTTCCGGGATAGACGCAGAGTGCACAGATATACCAAAGACGCCCCTATCGTTTGAACATACATACTCTCGGACACCGTGCAATTACTTGAATCTTTCAATTCACGTGTGGGTTCAGAACGTGAACTTTATCGGTGGGCGGTCAGATCTATGACGGAATAAACTCAAATGTACAATCTAAAAATTCACTTACTACAACATAGTCTAGGAGCCAGAGTGATATTGATGGTCTGAACATTAACCCGATGGCACTATGGTTTATTGTTAGAGGACGGTTCAATGACCAATTCATCTCACAGACCGAATTTTCCTCGGCTGGCTCGGTATGTTGACAATTGCCAACACCAATGAACATTTTCCACCACGTTTGGGAGGGTTAACTAGCAGTCCATTTTCGGTCCAATTTCAACTGATTGGCCTGATAAACGGGCACGATAAATAATGATGGCACATGGTGGAAGTGTATAAGAATGGCATAATTTTCAAGTAACCGCAACTTGGAAAGGGTTAACCTCCAGTCAAAAAAAAAAAATGCGGATGCTGTATTCCGAGATCCAGCAGTCGGGGAAGATTTGGTCTGTGAGATGAATTGGTCATTGAACCGTCCTCTAACGATAAACCATAGTGCCATCGGGTTAATGTTCGGACCATCAATATCGCTCTGGCTCTCAGACTAACAGGATATCCGATATCATGCGAACTTTACCATTTACAAATCACGGTATTGAGTATATCGTAATGCCGGAAAACAAATATTAAGCTATCATTTACCTTATGTAAATTCACTGACGCACGGAACGGTGTTACAAGTTCGCACTATTAAGTTATTATCTATCTAGCTATATTACTCTAACTGACTATCTAACTAAGTAACTATCTATCAGTATACTATCGGTAAATATTTCAATCACTATCTATCAATATATAACTATTCTATCTGTCAATCTCCCGCTGTCTTTTATACTCTTCTCGGGGTTCTGGTCATGTCCTCACCACCAAATTCTTATTTTGTGCCCTGGCCTGTTTCTGTATGTCCCTAACAATGCGTGACAGTGACCCTACTGTTATATATAAAATTTACGCTCGTGCTACTCCACCAGTTCCTCCTCTGCTGGGAAAGGAAAGTTATAATAGTATTCTGGTTTTACGTAGCTTTTACACATAAGGTTAATTTTTTTCAGATATACTGGTATCCCATATTCAAGTATATTATAATGGTCACGATAAAAATTATGTTTCGAATTTATTACACCTGTAATAATATGTTCATAAAATGAATTAATCTTATGACAGTAGATACTGTATACTCTTTTAGTGTACGAATAACCTCCCACTATGATGATAATGAGTACTGACATACGTATTTGAGATGCAATAACGTTTTTCAGTGCCGGTACGGGTCGAACTGGAACCATCATAGTTTGTGATATAAATTTGAGGAGAGCGGCTAAAACCAAAGCTGTGGATTTCAAAAATGTTCTTCACAACCTCAGGCAAGAAAGATCAAATATGGTAGGCATGGTCGAGCAGTACATATTCGCGCACCGTTTAGTTGCAGATTATCTAACCACGATAGACACAGCTGTCAGGTTATCTTAGGTATTTTGGTGCCCTAAAGGAATTCTATGTATATTCTGTATACTTCAAAACAGTTATGATGAAAAAATCCAGTTCTATATTTATTCATTTCAATTTATAATGGTAAATAAATAATAAGACAAGCCTCACAGTTCTCTTTTTACAATATTAAACATGGTCCTGCATCTCTCGGGTAGCAATTGATGTAAAGAAAACCACTACTTTGAGAAGGAATTAATACAGCAAACTCAAGAGATTTTGAGCCTGTTCGTTCAATTCTATGATTTGGGATTCTGTCGCAGTACTGAGTGAGTATTTATATGTGCTTATGAGTATTACTATGAGTTTGGTTAATTAGCAAGATCACTGACAATTTCGATTTTTTTGACATTTCAATTGACATTTTCATTAAAGGAACGTTTGCTAGTTCAGGAAATATATTAAATTCTCATAGTTGATCAGAGTTAGGTGTTTCAATCTCTAAAACGGAAATTTCTGAGAAGAAAGTGAAAAGAGGCCAAATTAGAGGTGCTCTCACACGATTCAAAACATTTTGACCTATTGACTATTTGACAATTGAAACTATTTCCAAGTTGTTTGATGAGTTACAATAAGAATTATGGATTGAACTTGGTGTAGAAGAGAATCAACATTGAGAAATAATACGATGAGAGTTTTAAACACATAATGATGCATCTATAATAAAGCTAGACTAATAATCAATTCATTTCATGAAATAAAAATACTCAATACTTTTTTTTTGTGGAGAAGAAATGTTTCATGTATACCGTCAGCTTCATCTATGACTTCAGGTAGTGCAAGACTCACTCTAAGCTACAGCATACCTGCTAAAATCGTTCCGATCTTCATCTATACCCTGGAACCGCTTATTGCATTACTTCAGGATATAGATTGCGTCTTTCTCTTGTTTCTTGATGCTATATCGATGTGAATTTGCTTTGATGTTTATGTTGATATTTACGTTGATGTTACGTCAATATCTGCATTGTTGTTCACGTTCGTCTGTTTATACCGTAATATGGTTGATGCCCAATTTTACGGTATTTTTTGTCATATTTATTAATCTCTCTATGGATAACTTCCTATGGTGTTTCTGTTTTTAACCAAGATGTTATGGTTTCTGGGTTTTCAGTACTTTATCTCGCTATGGATGTTTCCTGTGGTGTTTCTGTTTTTTTTTACCAAGATGTTATGGTTTCTGGGTTTCCAATACTTTATCTCGCTATGGATGTTTCCTGTGTTGTTTCTGCCTTTACCATGATATCATGGTTTCTGGATTTCCAGTACCTTATCTCGCTATGGATGTTTCCTGTGGTGCTTCTGTTTCAACCAAGATGTAATTGTTTCTGGGTTTCAATACTTTATCTCGTTATGGATGTTTCCTGTGTTGTTTCTGTCTTTACCAAGATGTTATGGTTTCTGGGTTTCCAGTACTTTATCTCGCTATGGATGTTTCCTGTGGTGCTTCTGTTTCAACCAGATGTAATGGTTTCTGGGTTTTCAGTACTTTATCTCGCTATGGATGTTTCCTGTGGTGTTTCTGTTTTGTACCAAAATATTGTCTGTTCCCAATATTAAGATTCCTGCGTCTTTAGGGGATATTCCCCTATTCGCCACCTGGGGACGCGCCTGGTTGCGGTTTTCAGGTTCCGCACAAGACAAGAGACCTGCCTTCCAGGAAAATACTCAATACTAGCATTACTTTTCCTAATCATCTATCTGCTAGGGTTTACTAGAATTAAACCAACTTTGCAAGATGTTGTCTTAATAAAGATGAAAGGCTGTTGAATATATCATCTGGAATATTCAATACATCATTTGCTTCTGTGGACGATAATGTAGGGAGCAATCTGTCAATTTTTACAAGAATTAAGCAAACCCACATTCTCCTTCTTTTTAGCTCCATTCATTCTGTCAAAGTTGAAGCGTACTGTATCTAGGTAAAAAAATTCCAACTGATCGGATACCTATGGAAATACTGACCGAGACAGTTGATGTGATTGCCGATTGCCTTCTTAAATCTCATTAACAAATGCTTTTCTGATGGTATTCTCCAGATTCATTTGAAAACTCTGTTGTGACACCAATTTTCAAAAGGAGTTTTAAACAGTTATTACCTATCTCAATTATACCAATATTTGCCACACTGAATGAAGTAATTATCAAAGACTGACTTACAAATTAATTTGAAAGTAATAACTTATTCTCTAATTCTTAAAACGGCTTCAAAACGGCTTTGTTGATGATGTATCAGACTGTCTTGAGAATGGTTTACTTGTTGACTTAATATTGTGTATTCTCAGTAATGCCTTCGACTGTGTGTCCTATGAAATTTTACTGCAGAAACTGGAATTCTATGGAGTGTGAGGTGAGCAACTTGACTGTTTCAAACCATACCTCTTCAAAATGAGTCAATACGTTGAAATTAACAACACAAAGTCGAATTTTGGAATTATTAGGGACGGTGTTCTTCAGAAGTCTGTTCTGGGACCACTGTTTCTATTATTTTTATCAATGATCTACCTCTCTTCATTGAACCCAATAAATGCTTATTATTTGCTGATGAATCGACAGCCCGATGCTGCTGTAATAAAATAATATAACAATCCCAATTTCTATGGAACATGGGACCCAGCTGTGAAAAAATAAAATATCATTCAAAACGAATTGTTAGTTGTTAGTGATTTGTGATTAACTTATGGGGACTGTTTTACGGTACTCGCTCGAATCGAATATATAATTAATTCAAGACCATTAACTCTACTGTCGATGTGTCTAGCCGATTTTGAACACCATTCCATTTCCTAATCGGCAAGTTGATGACAGCCGTTGCTGATCCAGATGGAAGCAAGACTATGTATTCGAATTGCAAGAAAAAGTGAACTCTATAATATGTTGATCGCGTGGCCGACAAGTTCGAGAAAGGAAAGTACAGAGGGTAGGGTAGTGGTTGAGGTATCATTCGAAAAGGGATAGACTATAGATCTGTCATAAACTGTAACAATTAAAAAAGTTATATCGTTTGGCTGTGATGGGCCATTGAAATTTAGGGGAAAGCGCTGAATTGTCAACTCTGAAATGTATGGCGAGAGGTAGACAGCCAGGTCATCGTAAGACAACGTTCATTGGACCGAAGGAAAAGCGGGCAACTGTAAACATTTTATAGCATGACGGGTGGTATACTGCCGGGTCACCGTAAGACAACTGAGTAACCCTATGTCGGCTGGTGTACGCCTAATGGGAATTTAATGTCAGTACTCTACTAAAAATTGGCAGTTTGGTTCTCCTTGAAGAAGAGTATCAATCCTTTGAAATGGAGATGAACGGATCGAGCTATTGGTATTCATTCTACTAACTCATGGAATTGTCCCGGTGGCAAGTATTAGACATTTCAATAGTAGTGTTGTGCCAATAGACAATGAATAATAATGTTGGAAGTTTTCATATTCGAAAGTTCTTCCAGTCTTTCAAGGCGGGCGGAATGTTAGGTAATATTAGTTATTTTAGTTTTCCGAAAGGATTCTCTACATAATCCGTATTCTTGGATGTCTCCAAAGAACTATTTTGTAGCTAGAAAATGAAAAGTCTAAGAGAAAATCCATTTCTATATTCATTTATAATTCAATTCAAAATAAAAGAAGAGCTTTATAGTCTACTTTTCACAATATTAAACATGAACTGCATGAATATTTGGAAAAATATCTCAAAAGGATGGAACAAAGATAAAGTTACAAATGGATAATCTGAGCTGTATATGGACCGAGTGTTCGATGACCGAAGAGAAGTCAGAGCTTATGGTCATGAAAATAGAACCCAATAAATAGTACCAAGTAATTGTATCCTGATATAATTTTAAAGCTTTCTTTTCGATTGCTAGTTCAATAATTTTTTAAATAGTCTATTCCATCGCAATAATTCGAAATGTTGGAGCTAATAGTTCGAAATTTGTATTACTAAATCCAAATTGAGTAAAATCCAACCAGTGATGAAATACTGTTATAGAGTATTTAATTTTAATTTGTATTGCTTTACCTTCTTTACATTTAATTTATATTTTTTTTTAATTTTTTTTTCTTGTCTAAAAAAATTAATATCATTTATCCTGTGAAGAGAGGAAACTAAAAAAATCAACAAAATAAAATGAAGAACAAATTTAAATTTTCAGAAATTGCAAAGCTTTATTGTTGTTAATTGTTTCGTCACAATGTGGTATTTTCAGAACTTTCTACATATTTAACAAACATTTCACATCAAGGAAACGGCGAATTCATAGAGATCAATGCTTGTGTCGCACAGGGATCTGTCTTGGCACCACCTTCTTCTCTGGAGTAATTTAGTCTAACAGTTCCTTATCGGTACCCAGCTGCATTAGTTTCTCAGACATTTGAATTTTCACAGAAAAGTTCATCTAAATATGGTTACTATTGCAATAAACAATTGACTTTGAATAAAACGTCCAATGCAGTAATAAGTTATTTGTGAAAGTCATCGTAGCTCCTATTATATTGAATTTCATCAAATTCAACGATATGGAAAATAATAATCAATATCCGAGTGAAGATATTATGACTTTATTCATTATACATGTTGAATGTAAGAAAATTATCCACAGAACATGTCGGATATTCAATGAACGATATCTGTTTTGATGCCAATGAACAAATCAAAATTTTAAAGAATTCTATGGAATATTACCGGCAAGACGTATAATTAGAAGCAGTAGTAGTCGATGAAGCCAAAAAAAAATGGAAAGTATCATTTTTTTTTCAGAAAATGAATTTTCATTATTATTTACCTGAAGGATCCAGGATAGTAGTTGCAAATCAGATCGCCGCATTCAAAAACTCGAAGACTTATTGAATTAACAGTTCTAACCTATGCAAAAGTTGTCAAACATGCAAAAAAACTATATACATGAATTTTTGGGTCCATAATGCGAATTTCTCTTTAAAATTCATCCCTTCCGAGTAATAGCCCTTTTAGAGAAAAAAGGGTGAGGCTTACAAAATTATATAAAAAGACAAATATACTAAAGCCATATTTTAAAATATTTTATGCTGAAACATAAATATTCTTTGTTTCTATAACTTTCCTCCAAAACCAAAAATCTTCCAACTTCTGAAAACATCATGAAACTATCAGGTTAGTTTGAGGGGTACGAAAGGAATAGTGAATCCAGGACCTTTGAAGCTGCCTAGAGCATCTATCTTAACGCTGAATAAACATGTTTTACCAGAAAAATTTAAAAGAAAACAAATATTTTCCGAGTTACTGACACTTGTCCGCGCTGTCTGTAGTACCCACGTTAAATCAGGATTAAGGGCTGAGATCGTCAAATCAGAATATATTGGTCCAATTTTGATAAAATTCACAACTGGGGGGTCTTTGGGGCTGCTGTTTGAAGAATTTGAGAATTCATCATCAAAATTTTAAAACTCCACACTTGATTTAATATGGCGTCTTGTTAGAATTTGAATATTCGACTACCCCCAAATTATGTCACAATGGGTAAAAATGTTTATATGAATTTGGCCCGCAAATTCAAGACTTTTTATTCTTGTCATTCTTTCGAATAAATACATGCCCTTCGAGTTAAATCCCTTTTAAAAATCAATCTAAATTCATTTTACTTCTTGTAAAATACATAGGTTTAAAAAAAAGAGTATAAACCTAAAATATTAATTTTGTTAACAACTAACAGCCTCCAATTATTTTAAATATTTCTACAGCACTTTTAATTACGTCACCTCCACCCCACATTCCCTTCAGGAACCCACCAAAATTAGTGACTGTACTAAAGACCAAAGATACAAGATCATGAACCAACAAAAACTAGAATTATGGCGAATTCTCATGAAATTCTACTGGGTTCCATCAGAGGTGCGTCCAATGATCTAGGAATATCTTACAGGAGATTATAAAAACACGTAAAATGCATAGTTCTTCTTCAATTTCGTTCCAACAAATGATTATCAGATGCAAGTTTATTTCAGTGAAAATATTTTATCTCGAGCACAAGAAACCCAATTATTTTTATCCAAAGTTATTCAAACTGACAAAGCAAATTTCAGTGAAGGATTTGTTAACAGAAGAGACGAACATTTTTTGGTCAACAAAGCCCATATTTAAATTGACAGTGGAAGCTCTAACTAAAATTAAGTTTGAATGTTTTCTGCTTAGTAAAGGATAATCGCGTCTGCTATCACATTAATGATAACACCTCTAACTTTTGTGAAAAATTTTAATATTTTAAGAACTGTTGTAGGTATTTATGTTTCTTATTCAAAGAAACGCGTTTTCAAAAAATTTATCAATATTTATTAAAATGAATTTCTCAATATAAAAATATACGCGTTAATCTATTGTAACAAGCTTATGTCGATTCTGGTTGTATTCTCATGTCTTGCCAGTGGAGTCCAAGGTTTATTAGCATAATGCTGATGGTGGTGGAATATCATGGGTATGAGAATAGTGAGTGAATTTCTGGAAAATAACTCGAATAGAGTGTTTGAGGATGTACGGATACGTTTAACTGGTTTTCACAAATGGCCTGCAAGATCTCTAGGGTTGCCACCCTGCTATTTCTTTAGATCGAATAATTTTTATGTATAATTTCTACTCAATATCGAATAAGGATATCGTTCATTGAATATTCAACATGCTCTGTCGGGGATTTTCATACATTCACTACGTGGAAGCAGTCACTGGATTTTGAACCTCCTATGAATATCTGGCTGACAATGGCTACAATAAAAGTAGGCTGCAGATCTTTTCTTTCGAATCTGAAAAGATGAAATCTGAGATTTGGAAAACGAGTAGATTGGAAGTTTTTTGAGGTGGAAGTGTAAAAGTGAATTCTCACAAAAGTTCTCTCAGAAACAGTTAACCTAAAATTACGAACAATGCTAAATGTATAAATCATAATTCGGCTTTGAAAGTAATAAACTTTTATGGAAACAGTTCTTGCAAATGTAGAAATTATGAATGAAGGTTTGGCATTTAAACTAATCATATATTGTACCTTTTATTGTCACATTTTGTTGAATCATGTTGTTGAAGTATTCAAGTATAATATTGAATGCAAAAATGTTCTAGATCTCGAAGTAGATCTCCCTTTCTTCTTTTTTTATGTTTTGAAGCAATTCTATAAACAGTTTATAGAAGAATTCAGAACATCTTCAAAGCTTCTTAACCCTTCACTACACTACACAAACGCCTAAAATATGGTTCATGTTTCAAATATCTAGCTTTAAGCTTCGGTTTCATCAATAATATTAGCAGCTTGCTGCTCAGGCGTTCTGAGGTCAATCGCAAACCTTTTACGACTCTTTCCCAATTGATTGTCTTGTTTTAGTTGGGCTCCATATTCTTGAAAGGTAGCAGCTAAAGCGTAAGTTATTTGGCGTGCATGATGTCTCGATTCACAAACAAAGCTATGGCAAATGAATGTTAATCCTTCTTCCATGCTTTTATCTGTCACTATTATCATACTGAACACTCTTGTATAAATAAGATCCTGGACTCCATAAGATATGCAATCCACTTTGAACATTGTTTCATGTGCATTTTTTCCTTTTGACATCATACTTTTGAACGATAATCCATCTTTGGAAACTTCTATCTGAACCATTGGTAATATTGTATTCGGTGGTAAATCCTTAGCTTTGCCTACCAAACTATCTACCGGTTTTCTTGTATGTTTCATTCCCCATAGTCCTCTTGCCGGTTCTGATCCTAGAACATTTCATACAAATGATAAGTTCAGCTATTACAACTAAATTAAATGAACTGTGATCAACATATTACTGACTCCTAATTTTTTCAGCGAAATAGCTTTAGTATATATATATGAACCATTTGTAATATTTGTATGTTTTCTTGGTATATTGGTTCGTATATATACTGAAAATGAAATAAAAATTCTGTTTGACGTTTCGACAATGTTTATTGTCTTTACCAAAATATTTTGATATTTTTCTTGGTATATTGGTTCGTATATATACTGAAAATGAAATAGAAATTCTGTTTGACGTTTCGACAATGTTTATTGTCTTAACCAAAATATTTTGATAAAGACAATAAACATTGTCGAAACGTCAAACAGAATTTTTATTTCATTTTCAATATATATACGAACCAATATACCAAGAAAACATACATACATATATATATATATATATATATATATATATATATATATATATATATATATATATATATATATATGTATGTATGTTTTCTTGGTATATTGGTTCGTATATATATTGAAAATGAAATAAAAATTCTGTTTTGACGTTTCGACAACGTTTATTGCCTTTATCAAAATTGTTAATTGAAATTAGTGTTTCCATGTAATTTAGAAAAGAATAGATGATTTCGATTAATGAAATGCGTCTGCAGCCGACTTGTGTTTTAAGATCCAATTAAAACTGCAGAAAACATTGGATCGGTTGTGTGTGAAAGAGTAATGTATGGCTAACTACAATTTGAAATAGATTGAATTTGATTAAATACAAGACATTCCAATATTGTACAATTATAAATATCTATGAATTATTGTATTTAGTTACTCTATGATGAGTATTTCTATCATAACTATTCAAGTTTAAGATAATTCTATGGAATTTAACCTCAAAATTGTTATTCTATAGTGTCATAGTTAAATAATACTTCATCTTTTTTAGGTTGAATTTTAAATAGACAATGGAAAGTGGCACTTCAAATTAATAAAATTTTGTTAAGTTTGAATTAGATTATTGTACAGTTTCGAAAGATTGGAATCTATTTTGTTATTTACACAATTGTTCTTTTTAATTTGAATAGATTCTAATATCAAACGTTTGTTGTCGTTTGTTTCGATATTTAAAATTTTTGTATTGTTGTAGTCGAAAGTATGGTTAGTGTCTTTCATATGTTTATTGAGCGCAGTTGATGAATTTTTGGGATATTTGTGGCCATTTAATCTTTTTTCGAGGTATTGTGAAGATTGGTCAATATATACCTTTTCGCAATCTTTGCAAGGGATGGAATAAACAGTATGGGTTATTTTTTTGAAAGGTACGCTGCTTTTTAATTTTGTAAAGAGACTTTTCTGATTTAAATAACTCTTATGACATATATGTAGGTCATAAGGTTTCACTATATTACAAATTTTCTCTGAAAGTCCACCGATATATGGTAGTGATATGTAATGCCTATCATTAGTTTTCTCATTATTGGTATTGATTCCACCAAATGAGTTATAAAATTTATGAATTTTGTCTTTAGTTATCGAATTTACTAAATCAATGGGATAACCATTTCTTATTAAAGTTTCTTTTGTTTTTATAATAGATATAGTTCTCAGTTCAGGAGAACTTAGTCGAATAGCTCTATCTATTAGATTTATAATAACATTTTTCTTATATTTTTTAGGTATATTAGAATTGAAATTAGTATACCTTCCTGACCAAGTAGGTTTGGTATACCATTTTGTTAGAATTTTGTTATCATTTGATTTTCTTACTAAAGTTAAATCTAAAAAATTTATTTCGTTATGATTTTCTAATTCAATCGTAAATTGTAACTTATGGTGAAAGGAATTGAAAGAATTCAAAAATTCATTACATTTGTTTTCAGGGATTGCAGCAATACAATCATCAACATATCTTTTGAAGAAGGCTATATTATAATTTAGTTGAGATACTACTTTTTCTTCAAGGAATTCCATTACTATTTGGGCTATGATACTTGATATTGGAGAGCCCATTGCACAACCATCTAATTGTTTATAACAATCATCTTTATATTGTAAAAAATAAATTCGATAACTAAAGACAAAATTCATAAATTTTATAACTCATTTGGTGGAATCAATACCAATAATGAGAAAACTAATGATAGGCATTACATATCACTACCATATATCGGTGGACTTTCAGAGAAAATTTGTAATATAGTGAAACCTTATGACCTACATATATGTCATAAGAGTTATTTAAATCAGAAAAGTCTCTTTACAAAATTAAAAAGCAGCGTACCTTTCAAAAAAATAACCCATACTGTTTATTCCATCCCTTGCAAAGATTGCGAAAAGGTATATATTGACCAATCTTCACAATACCTCGAAAAAAGATTAAATGGCCACAAATATCCCAAAAATTCATCAACTGCGCTCAATAAACATATGAAAGACACTAACCATACTTTCGACTACAACAATACAAAAATTTTAAATATTGAAACAAACGACAACAAACGTTTGATATTAGAATCTATTCAAATTAAAAAGAACAATTGTGTAAATGACAAAATAGATTCCAATCTTTCGAAACTGTACAATAATCTAATTCAAACTTAACAAAATTTTATTAATTTGAAGTGCCACTTTCCATTGCCTATTTAAAATTCAACCTAAAAAAGATGAAGTATTATTTAACTATGACACTATAGAATAACAATTTTGAGGTTAAATTCCATAGAATTATCTTAAACTTGAATAGTTATGATAGAAATACTCATCATAGAGTAACTAAATACAATAATTCATAGATATTTATAATTGTACAATATTGGAATGTCTTGTATTTAATCAAATTCAATCTATTTCAAATTGTAGTTAGCCATACATTACTCTTTCACACACAACCGATCCAATGTTTTCTGCAGTTTTAATTGGATCTTAAAACACAAGTCGGCTGCAGACGCATTTCATTAATCGAAATCATCTATTCTTTTCTAAATTACATGGAAACACTAATTTCAATTAACAATTTTGATAAAGGCAATAAACGTTGTCGAAACGTCAAAACAGAATTTTTATTTCATTATCAGTATATATACGAACCAATATACCAAGAAAACATACAAATATTACAAATGGTTCAAGAATATCAACAAAAGAATATATATATATATATATATATATATATATATATATATATGCTGTATTGGGTTGCCGGGATATACTCCGCGTTGTCGTAGATTGGTTTCGATAGAAACCGTTGATATGACGACGTTTCGGCACAATCTCATGTGCCATCTTCAGGTCTTCTCTTCAGGGCTGCTGCTCTGCTTCGAGTTAACTTGAAACTGATCTCCGTTGATCCTGTTGGTGTTTTATGTATCCTTGTTACATCTGGATGATTTTGCCGGTTTGATGCGTCTGATTGAGTTTGTTGGGCTGTTGCGTTCGAGCGATTTTGTGTCTGTTCGTTGCGTTCGAGCGATTTTGTCGGTTCGTTGCGTTCGAGCGAGTTTGCCAAACTCAATCAGACGCATCAAACCGGCAAAATCATCCAGATGTAACAAGGATACATAAAACACCAACAGGTTCAACGGAGATCAGTTTCAAGTTAACTTGAAGCAGAGGAGCAGCCCTGAAGAGAAAACCTGAAGATGGCACATGAGATTGTGCCGAAACGTCGTCATATCAACGGTTTCTATCGAAACCAATCTACGACAACGCGGAATATATCGGCAACCCAATACAGCATATAACGCCCGCGCCAAAACATATATTATATATATATATATATGTTTTGGCGTTTTTGACCATGAATTTTGGTGAACATTATCAGGAGAGCAAAGTTGTAGTTACTTTTTTTTTAAATTGCGTATTTTCAACGCTAGAACGCGCCATAGAAGGTGCGCAGCTATATATAATTAACCTTTTAAGGGATTTTTCACATTTTCAGTGTGATATACTAATTTAGGTGGAAATTATCAGGAGAGCAAAGTCGTAGAACGCAAAATTTCCCATTCTTATGTTGCAAAGACTTTTTTCACTGAAATTACGTATTTTCACCGCTATAATCTGCGCCATGGAGGGTGCGCGATTATAGATAATCAGCTTTTGAAGCGATTTTACATATTTTCAGTACGAAATATTAATTTTGGAGAACGGAAAATTTACAACTATTTCAAATTACTTATTTTTGCCGCTAGCAGACGCTAATAGGATCATACATATTCTACCGTTATTGATATTTTATCCTTTTTTTTTATTTAGGGTATTAATTATCAATTTTTACAGAAAAAATACAAGAAATGTTATAGCACGTACTATTCTAGTGAGTAAAAAAAATGTTTAACGAAAATAATAAATATTTATTAGCATACTAAATAATCACATTTATTTACAAAAAAATAATACTTTTTCCATATTTCTTCTATTGTACATAATAATAACAATAATCACATTTTTATGTAGTCTTTGCTCTTTTCACTTTCATATATTCATTCTCTAGGCAACTTGCACTCTATACTTCTTCCTCCGACGATGATGCTTCGTGTGGATTATTCAGCAAACTCATATCAATATCAGGGCAAACTTCAATCTCTCCTTCTACAACATCATCAGGATAATCCAGACCAAATTGTGAAAAGCCGATTAAAAAGCTGATTATTTTTAGCCGCCAAGCTTCTAACGCATTTTCAGAAAAATGTCTTGGAACACAAAAGTATTAAATTTTTCCTTCTACAAGTTTGATCTCTTGATAATTTTCACCAAAATTCATATTTTTCACCTAAATTGCAAAAAACAGCCAAAAAAATCTTTAAAATCGTCTGTGGGGTGTTAAAATAGAGTTTTGGATATCGAAAGCTTCCCAAAAAAACAGGTCTGTATGCTGCTCAAAGTTTTTACGTTTCTGACGTTATATATATGCTGCGATATATAAAATTCATAACCAGAAAAACACTGTTATCATTATGAGATAAAATCCTATATACCAGTTTGAAATAGTGCAGATGTAGGAAAATACCAGTTGAAAACGGGGCCAAAAAACAATACACTTCTTATTTTCAATACGAGTTATTTTCTAAATTTCAGATCCATACTAACAAACCTCTTCCGCCATTGCATTCATAAATAAACTTCCAAATAACATTCAAACGCTATATAATTTTCATGTGTTCAGTTAATGTTATTGCACCTAAAAATAAACGCGCAAATAACCTACAATTGCCGATTGGAGACTCTCATGTGTCCAGTCAATGTTATTGAATTAAGAGGAAACTTCCTATTGAGATATAGGATTTGAATCTTATACTGGAAGTTTCATTCGTAAATGTACAGTTGTTAATCCAGTGCGGAATGATTTCAATAAAATATTATCCCATCGGTGAATCGAACGAGGAAGACTATCCATGGCCATCACGGAGTACTGATTTTTAGTACTCTAAATTAGCAATTCTGAGGATATATTAAATCTCCACTCTATGCTGACCCTATTGCTGAAATGAATTTTGGGAGAAAATAGTTGCAGCGTCAAATTAATAATATGAGGCATAACGTCCGAAAAAATTCGAAAGTCCTACTAAAATGGTTCTTGAAAATCATTCTTTGCAAAATCATTACTTTTCCTTCAGTTGCAATGATATCAAATATTCCGGAAACCATACTTTTTGGAATGTACTACTACTGTTTGAAAATGAAAATGGAATGACTAAAATAAGCCACATTTGTAATACAAGAGATAAACCGAATACCACAGAAAAATTAATAATATCACTATATGGTTGATGTCAAAACCAATCATTAGTCTTACCTATAACTGTATAATGTAACTAATCAAAATGTCATCTAATAATGCAAATGAGTTATTATTATCATTATTATATTATAATCATCCGGCATTCTCCGCTGTTAGAAGAAATCCCATGGATAGATGTAGAAAATGAAATGAAGCAAATAGTGGACATTCCAGAAACCAAATTTCAAAGGAAGATTGTGTTTTCACTATTTGTTCGAATTATATATTTTTTTTAATTTTCAATTTTGAATCTTTCATGTTGAGATGTTTAACAACCCGCTCAAACTTAGTTATGTCCGAAATGATGCAAATTACCATTTTTCAAAGATCCTTATCTTCGAAAATATCACAGGGGAATAATAAAGTGGCACATGCGCTCAGAACGTCCTTTAATTGAGCCCAAGAAACGAATTATATTTAATAGTTGGTGAAGGAACCTTTCAAAAAATATATTGAGTACTTAATTATATGAAATTGGGATTACAGAGATGTTACAAGTTTCAATGTTCAAGATTAACTGGTTGCTAGTAGTGCTAGTACACACTTACACTCACAGGATGAGAGAAATTCCTAGAATTTGTCTACATCAACATATCATGCTGACATAGTGCACTCTTCAATGAAGAATGAAATAATTTAGAAACCACTGATGTTACATAGACATTTTGTCGAAATAAAATGATGTATTTCACAAAAATGTTTCATTCTGATACCTGTTCTATACTGACACTTGCTATCATATGAACTATCAAAATGTACCACAGAATAAAAATATAAAATAGATCGTGATCATGCTCATGAGTTCACTTGGATCTAAAATTAGAATTTCGGAAACACTGCGTGTGATAAATATTTACAACGAGAAAACATGGTTAAACACGAGAGCAAGCGGAAAAGTCCTTGAAAAATGAAACAAATGACGCCACAATCGAAAATCCCATGTGTCATTTGTCATATACCATCTTTTATCAGAACGCATTAAGATTTTCAGCCTGATATGTTATTCAGTTTTATTTGGACACCCATCGAAAGCAAGCAACCTTGAAGGTTGTAAGCTCGGAAAAATGTGAGAATTTCACGTCTTGATTAAACATTATTTATTGGGTGGAACAGACATAACGCATACCAAAGTATCGCTTGTTGAAGATTATGGGAACTCTTCACCATCGATTGGAACGATTCACAAGTGGTTTACTAATTTTCGTTTTGGTAGTATGACCACAAAGGACGCCTACCGTTCTGGTCGTCCAATTGTGGTTAAAACGCCACAAATCGTCTATAAAATCCATGGTATGATATTGAACGATCGGCGAGTTGAAGTGCACGAGATTGCTGAGGCTATGGGCATCTTCACCGAATGGATGCGGAACATTTTGCATGAATTTTTGAATATGAGAAAGCTATCTGCCAGATGGTGCCCAATTTGCTCCCTATTGACAACAAGCGCAACCGTGTGACAACTTCAAGCGCTATGAGGAGGACTTTTGCGCCATTTCGTAACCGTGGACCAAACATGGATCTATCACAATACAGCAAAGAACAAAAAACAGTCGGAACAGTGAACTTGTTCTGGCGAATCGAAGCCGCAAAAGGCCGAAGTGGGTTTATCGGGCAACAAAGTCAAGGCGACAGTTTTTTGGGATGCACAGGGTATCGTCCAAATTGATTACCTTGGGTAGGGCAGAGCGATCACCGTCGTATATTATGCAGAGCTGTTGGATCGATTCGACGCCGATTTGGAGCAAAAGCGGCCGCATTTGTCAAAGGAGAAAGTGCTCTACCACCAGGACAACGCACCGGCGCACAGGTCCGCAGTCGCAATAGCAAAATTGCATGAATTGCGCTACGTATTGGTTCGTCATCCATCATATTTCCTAGATTTGCCCCCTGCGATTTTTATCTATTTTCAAACTTGAGGAAGTGGCTTGCCGGAAAGAGATTTGGGTTCAACGATGAGGTCATCGCTGAAACTAACTCCTATTTTGAAGGGTTGTCGAAATCGTATTATTTGAAAGGGATTGAAAAATTAAAACGTTGAACGAAGTGTGGTCTACAGCATAGATTATGTTGAGAAATAAAATAAGTTTTGACCAAATAAATCATTTCTTGTTTCATTTTTTAGAAACTTTTCACCTTGCTCTCGTAAAACACCATAATTCCATTAGAAAAAATTAAAATGGATGTCAGAAATACCACTGGAAACGGGCTACCATTCCCAAGAACAATGCTTTTCCAAATTCCATCACTTTAATGCGATCTGCAAAATTTGAAATCCGTACAAGAGTAAACATTTAATTATCTTGAAAAAAGAAATGAAAAATCTCAGGCCTTAACTTCTCGAGAAAGGAATGAGTTAACTTAAATCACCTTATTTTCGCTCAAGGAAAATGTACCTGAAGTTTTGCTCATTTTTTATTGAAACCTCTGTAATGTAACAATTCAATTAGTATAATCATAGTAAAAACGTATGTTCTTTTTTTCCGTCATCTATAGATATTATAATTGACCACAAAGTAACGACTCATATTATCATAAATAATGAATAGAGGCTAATCTAACTGCAGGTTTTTCACTTCGAAGTATCATTCTCAAATATTTATCATTATGTTACGTGCAGTAACGATTAATTTGATATTAAAGAAGATAGTAGAAACTGTGTTTTGTTTCCGTTGAACCACATTGTCGTTTACAATTGTGTGATTGTTCATAAAACATATTTTCAACAAACATATTGTTATATTCACTGATGTAAGCAATTTTATAATTCAAACCCTATGAACTATAAAAATTATTCTATTCTACCTAAGATACTGCCTACTTCGCGAGATTAAATTCATCTAAAATACGGCATAATTATTTGGGGAAATTCGACAGAAGTCCAACGGATATTCAAACTTCAGAAGAAATGCTTACGAAACATACTCTTGTTGTCAAAAACTTACAGTTGCAAACAATTTTTCAAAGTATACTCACTATTACCGGCTTCTATATCTAGGAATATCAAAAAAAAAATTCTCAGCTTTTCGAATTTTACAGTATAGAGCATGCCTATGAAACAAGAAATAGGAACAATTTGATTAGAGATAAGCCTAAATATTCTTACATCCAGAAAAATATACAACATACTGAAATTTTATAATGCCAAGTTTCATTAAGGAGGAAATTCTCAACAAAATTAAATCATCTCTGAGAAACTGTTTAACACAAAAAGTATATTATAATTCACCAGAGTTTCTGAATGACAATAATTCCCTCGTATAATTCTCTATATAACATAAGCTTTTATTTTTACTTGTCTTAAATGTTAACGTTACAGGAATTCAGAAATCTTAAACTGTTTATATTGTTATATTTCTACGTCCCACTAGATATGTGTTTTTTATTATTTTGATGTTTCAGTCATAGTACCTAAACATTTCGAACTATAATAATAGCCCGGGAACCAGCATAACTTTTTTTTCTATTGTCATAGCTGGTAATTGATCGCCCCCAAACCATCGTATTTCAAATTTGCGACAACAAATTCTGAGGGCGGTATATGTATCTGGTGTTTGGTGCAACGCTCATTTTCAACATCCAACCTTGTTTGCTTCAAATTGCGGATGGGAAGAAGTTGAATGTGAATTTGAATTGCGAAGGTTTGAGGGCGATCAATTACCAGCTTCTGTCGGTGACGTAATAATTGAAGATGCTGCTAAAATTTGCGATAAAGTTAATACTTATTAACATGTTTCCCACACTCTCATAGGGGAAGTTATAGAAACAAATATGTTGCCATTAATTTCTAAGTTATTTATAATTTATTTTTAGACTCTGACTTGGAAAATAATGAAGAATACGGAAGTGACAACGTTTTTATTGAATAAATTGAAATTATTTTTTTTTACAAATGTTCCAACTTTCTTTAATGAGCAATACTATTTCTGAAAAAGTATCAGGTCACTAAAATGTATAGTAAAATATAATAAGGGCATGCCTTCATTATTAATTCTATATTCAGTGACTTATTTTACAATGATTCTCATCGGATCTTGTTTTTTTTTAGTCATGAGTCATGTAAGGAACCAGTAGACTGTAAAACGGAAGAAAAGGGGCCACGAGATTATCAATTCTCAAAAACTACCTATATAATTTCATTTAGTTCAATAAGAATCTTTAGAAATAAGCGAAATGGCGAATCTAGTAATATATTGTCATCTAGCTCACAAACTGGCGTAAGTGGTTACGTTGCGCTATGGAGTTAGGGGTCATTCACAAATTACGTAACGCTGCTTTTCACTATTTTTCCATCCCCCCTTCCCCTTTGTCACGAACCGTAACAAACCATTGAGCCCACCTCCGTGATATTACGTAACATGTTATAAATGTACCCCCTCAAATTCTCATTTTATTGTATCAAAAAATAAATTTTTTCTAAATAAAGAGTTTGTTTATTGATATTTAACTATATTATATATATTTATATATTATTTTAAATGGTAACATTTTTATTAAAATTTAAAGTCATTGCACGGGATAATGAATTGACTAGTCCACAGTTTGATCTATTCCTCTCTCGAATTTTCTCATGGACTGTCTATCCATTCATCAATTTTATTGATAATGGGAAAACCTTATTTGCTTATTTATATGGATACTCAAACGGTGAATAAAAACAGATGATTTGAACCGCCAAGGATTCTATTTTATCGGCTACTCAGAAGCCGCGCTTAAATTTAAAATACTTCAAGTACGTCCGTTTATTTTAAATGCAATATTCAAACGAAAAATTTATAAAATCTGGACAATTACAACCGAATTTTGTTACGTAACGCGATCGTATAAAATCCCAGCCCTCCCCCCAAAACTGCGTTACGTAATTTGTGTAAGGGCCAGTACGTGGCATAGTCAAAATCGTTCGCGCGCAACAATTTTGCTCCAGCCAAAGCTATGTCCCGCTGCGCGCTGAATGACTGATATGATAAGCTTTTTCATTACCTGTAATTGCAAAAAAAAATCAGCCATAAACATTTGTGTCAATTGAATTTTATTTTGATCATAATTATGTCCATAACAGGAGTACATTGGTCTACGATAGAGATGGCAGGAAATTATTTTACATCTTAATGAAATGTCCTTAAAATAATAGACAGAGTTTCAACTTTAAACATTTAAAACATATTCACTTTTTTTTAAACATAATTAAAATTCTATCGCCGGCCGTTGTCCCGCTAATGCGATGTCAGGAGTCGATTTCATGTAACTATAGCTTTGATATAACACACACACACAAAATTATTGGTAATTACACATTTCTTACAAAAATTAGTGATGCTGGCTCCCGGGTTATAAAGCTATTTATATATGTATTAAATGGAATTCTTACACAGTGTATATTTATTACAAGTTTTATGTACCACTTATGTACCCTTGAAACGAATAAATTCTATTCGATTCTATTCTGTTCTATTCTATTGAACAGGGTTTTCTGCAGATAAATCACTTACATCCCGAAAATCTATTATAATCTGATTCAATGTCAGTGAACATCTTGTCAACAGTTGCCCAATTACGACAGCACTAAATATTCAAGAAGGAATATTTTTCCAGCTGCCTTTCAACACACCTTACAATTCTGTGCTTATGGATTTGAAAATTCTGGCTCACCTAAATATTTAGCAGCGAAGCGAATGGGTAGATCATTAATTGTAATAACTGGCTCATTGTCAGTCATTGTTGCTGATGTAAGATTATTATTTAAATAACAAACGACGTAACCGATTCAAATACTATTGTTTGAACACTTCTCACTTTCACACAAATATATGAACTACACTACTGACAATTTTCTCACAGCTGAAACAATTATGTCAGTGGAACATGCGCTATTTCAATTATATTCATCCTTCCTGTGTTATGGTTGAAGGTGCACTGTCTGTCCCTTTACAGGTGGATATTGAGGCCCCACCTGGTTTATCGTATGATAAACTTCTGATCACCTGTTCTAATAATACTAATGCGAGTGAATAGAGAACAAAATTGTATATCATCTTATCACATGTCATAAAACATAAACCTAAACTCTCAACTTGACATTACTGTATCTTTACTTTCAAGTAGCTTTTATTGTTCATGATAATATTGGATAATGTTAACAGGAAAGGTACTACTACTAAGATGAAAAACTATCAAACGATCTAATAAACAATTTCTTTCAATTATGTCTGGAAGTTGAAATATTAATCTCAAATTTACTCAAAACATGTAATATTTAATTTAGAATCAAAGCTGACAAATTGTTTCAACACACAGCTCAAAACTACGAGTTATCAACTAAAGCTAAATCCAAAATTCTGTCCTCGCATAATTGAAATCAATCTGAATGTGGTGTAAATTGGGAGATGCGGTAGACAATGGTTTAAGTAAATAAGTAAGTAAGTTTATTATGAAAATATTATACATTATTATAATTATACAAATATTCATATAAATGGATAGAGTTCGACTAGTTGATCTCCCACTCTTCCAGAAAAATTAAACAACATAATGAACAATGTATTCAACAAGGATACAAGTTATATGTAGCATGATGAGTAATATGCAACTTATATCATACAGGATGGTTCAGTTTATATCATTAGGATTTCACCAGCCAATAGTTTATCGAAAAATAAAGGTATTTTGTATAGTAAAATATGGTCTAATTTTGTTTCCTTTTTGATGTACAGAAAGAAAATAAATTATATCATATAGTTTGTTATAATGAAAAAAGGTAGCCTCCTGAAATTTTGCATAGGTCTTTTTCTTTGTATTCTTTATCAAATAGTGGTTGTAACTATTTTATTCACAACACATAGGCGTGCGAACGGGTTTCCTCAAAAATGCATTATTCAATAAAACGTACGCCACTGTTTTTTTAACACCAACTCCAGAGAGGATTTGCCATTCAATTTAGAATTTTTTTTGTATCCTACAATATTTTGATAATTGAACTTGAAACAAAAAAAAACTTTTAAAAGCATTATCACTAATAAAGTTTTTTCGTATTTCAAAACTTCTGCTTTCACACACGTTTTAGGCTTTTTATTTCCATCATTAATTTCAGTTATTAAAAAAAAAATAATAAATAAACACAGTAGATAAACGAATCCAAACAACAACCTAAATTTTACTTCTAAGTCAACCCACACTGTAAAAGATCACAAGGTAGCTGTGATTAGCCGTTGACAGTTTGCAACTTGCATTTTGACTTAACTTGTTACTGTCAATCCATGAGTGATCTGAGTTATAAGAAAATAAGTTACGTTTGAATTATAAAGTTTGTGCATGTAAGTTTAAATATTAAAATGCATTTTCGCTTTTCTAATCAAGAATATGCTGATATACATTACGGATTTGGCGATGGAAACTCGGCTGCTGCAGCTCGAGAATATCGCTTGCGATTTCCAAATAGACGACAGCCACAACATAATGTATTTGCAAATGTACACCGTAAATTTTTTACTCAAGGATTGAAATTTACACCTACAAATTCAGATCATCCTATCGCCAACGAGGTGATAAGAAACAATTGCATCTTGCTTTGAATTTGACAGAGATCCTAGAGATCCAGAGAAGAGTTTCGAGAACAAAAACCACTATTTGGGATGAAAATCGCAGAATGAGATTTTGTCAACGGGCTTGGACGCTGATCAAAATGATGAGAATTTTATTAACAATATTTTATGAACAGACACGAGTTATGTTTTACTCGAAGAGGAATAGTTAACTTCCACAATCAACATGTGTGGGCACATGAAAACCACCACACCCCCATTTATCTATGGAGTTATCTCAAAGATACCGTCTATGCGACCCCAGTACCTAACCGGGAGGAACTACTCCTTAGAATTCAGAGTGCTGGTGTAAATATTAATAACAATATTTTACTAAATTTAAACCATTCCATCATATGACGCTGTCGATTGTGCATCCAGCAAAATGGTTCCCGTTTCGAACAGTTCTTACATCACTTAATTTAATTATGAATCTTGTCTAGTTGATATTTAAAGTATGCCTAATACTGTTTCTCCTTTAAGTAAAATAAATTTATTTTGAACTCGGTGGATAAGTTTTTTATTTACAAATTCAGTAATTGGTCACATGATTCTTTTAAAAGTTTTTTTTGTTTTTGTTGAATTATCAAGAAATTGTAAGATACAAGAAAGGTTCCAAATTGAATGGCAAATCCTCTCTGCAGTAGGTGTTCTGAAAAAAAAAAACAGTTGCGGACGTTTTATTCAATAATGTATTTTTGAGGAAACCCGTTCGAACGCCTCTGTGTTGTAAATGCAATAATTACAATCACCATTCAATGAAGAATACAAAGAAGAAGATCTATGCAAAATTTCAAGAGGCTTCCATAGATAGTCAAGTCCTACAAAACGATGATACATCTGTAGACAACAATGACAATGATGAAAGAATTGTAACGATGATAAGTTATGATGACAATGACATTGACGATGCATCATTTTCTTGTGACACGATTATGAGATGAAAATATTAAATAATCTATCAAGTATGATTGTCAACATATTGGAAATAAAAATGTAATGTTTAATTTTGAAATTATCTTTTATGTATGATTTAATGTTTTATTTTCTAATAATATGTCTTGTCAAATTTTGTCGTCTAATTTGAGATATTGTGATTTTGTTATAAAACTCTTACCTATAAAGATGATATTAATTAATTTGAATATTTTCTATCTCTCTCTGACATCCTCTGTCGTAGCTATCTCTCTCACGCAACCGACGAATTAGTTGCTGCACTCTTCTAACTCGTAAATTCTCTCAATAACTAAATTAGTCTGGCTTCCAATTCAACAACCAAATTTCAGTCTGGCAGATTAATATTATATTCTTTGATTACAGAATAATATCTTATTGAAATTTCAGCTATACTAAAATGGTTTGAAAATTTGAACTTACGACGGACAAAAACGCATGTTGTAGGAGAACATGACAGCTCGTCTTTATTTATAGTAGGTTTTTGTGAGTTAAAATATGAAATTGTCCGAATGAATTAGAAAAAACTCTGCTTGGCACGAAATTACATATGAATGATACCTTGTTCAACAAAAACTTTAGAAAACCCATAGAGCGTGATCACTTTCATGTATTTCACTTTGATATGAAAATACAGACATTTGGGAACACATATTTACATTTAACTATGATCATTCCCAAAATCTGTAGATCTTACTTGTATCTGTTATCCTAAAAAAAATGTCTCAATTTTTGCATAAATACAATGTAATCGTTGTTCATTGATATACTGCGATATGTCTAATCAAGATAACATAAGATCGCGTTTAAGTCAATATTGTATCTATTAATTCATGTTTATGATGTTCCTCATACACTGATAGCTTATTCAAATGCTTGTGTCATCTATTTCAAAATTTAATACGCAGACATAAATGTTTCCAAATCTAACTGTAACATTTTGCAACTTTCCCCGAGTAACTATATATTCTTAAAAGTTGAAAAAAAGGTTTTTTACTTACAATATGCTAAACAAATTTCACAGTCCTAAATATATTGTTTGAAAAAATTTTTTTAGATTCATTAATAATAATCTAAGTTTAGTCAACAAAAATAATCAATTCACAAAAACAAAATATATTGAAGGAAAGTTTATAGGCGTTGAACAGGAATAAGTGTAAGCTAGTGTTCCTGCTTGATGGATAAATAGTGAGCATGGCAAAATTACTCTTCGCAAATTATTCGATTGGTTACTGATATTTATATAATTATATCATGATCTATTTCTTCGCATTTGTTTGAAGACAATTAAATAAATTAATCATTTCATTATCTTTGCACAACTAAACGGTATCCAAATCAATAATCATTTTGCGAAAATGTTATTACAAAAACAAATTTTCCATTCTTAGGATTCGAACCCGGACCTACTGAGTGGTAGCTAAGTATCCTTGCCCCTAGACCATATCTTTGGTTTATCGCCGTTTTTTATAAGCATTTAAATTGAATATGATAGGATCTTTAGTTTTTGAGTTATTATGTAGACAAGCAATTCGTGACAAACATCCAGACAGACAGGTTAAAATCAGATGAAAAATACTACGATGAAGGAACTTTTCTTAACCAATTTAGAAATAGCTTGAGTAAATGCCCTTCGAACTTCGTCTGCGAAGAGTATAATAATATATAATGAAAAGATAAAATGTAATATCAAATATCGTGATTAAATAAATATTACAAATGAACACTACACTTAATAATACACTGTAGAAAAATTCCAAAATAAACTTTTATCATAAAGGTAAAATAAAACACGAGGATTCGTCAGATGAAGAATGATATTTAAACTTACAAGTTATTTAATGGATTCTAAAATAGGAACAATGAAAACAAAATTTCAAAGAGATTATCATTCGAAGTGAAATATTCCGTATTTTAATGAACATACCTACAAGTTACTAGATAATAGAAGCATGTAATAGCTATTTTCGATTTAAATTGTGTGATTTAGGCACGCGTCGTGAAGGCCGAGGTTAGAGGGCCTAAAACACTTATATAGCAACATGTAACTATTGACCTAAATTTTCAAAAAAACTTCCTTTAATAATAAGTTGTAAAAGCAAATAACTGTTTTTGTCAGTTTTGTCAATAATTATTGCATTATATTTAAATTTCTGTACACAAGTTGGCTATTAGATAGTTAAATTACAAAGCAAAACAACTGTTAATAAATTACCACTATGGACTGGGAATTTATTAACAGTTGTTTTATTTTGTAATTTG
This sequence comes from Endomychus coccineus, assembly GCA_958510875.1. Taxonomy (NCBI): domain Eukaryota; kingdom Metazoa; phylum Arthropoda; class Insecta; order Coleoptera; family Endomychidae; genus Endomychus; species Endomychus coccineus. The sequence continues at coordinate 50,941,250 of OY294068.1, read as the reverse complement.
ACATGAATTGACAAATTTTTTCGGTTATCATTGTGGGGTATCAACAAACTTTTTCGATCGTGATGTTGTCGAATGATATTTCTCTAAAGTGATTCATTATTAATTACTTAACATTTGGAAGTGTAACAACTGCCAAATATGTGATTTCAGGGATTCCAGTTACTGAAAAATCATACACCGAAAATGAAGCAGAATCTGAGCTATGTACTCTGATACCGCATAATTGGAAGAAACTACACAAATGAACTGTTATCCATGGATCACCAACTTCCCTCACTCGTGAAAATCGAAAATATAATGCTAGGTATTGTATCGTATTATTATATTTAGGAATGAATAACATACTACTATTGTTACCTACTTTTGTAAGTATGAGTTTTCTGTGGATTGAATATACAGTTGTGATAAATATTTTACTACCTGTGAGGCAGACATCTGAAAATGTGGGTAGATGACAAATTATAATCTGTGTCGTTGGAAGCTTATTCGAATTGAGAACATATGTGTTCTACAAGTCTTTGTTTTATACTTATAAGTGAAGTGAAACATTTATGAAATTTTCATATTTGGCATATTTCTCATATTATATGAAATATTTCTGAATTTTCCATATTTTTAACTATTTTTTAATTTTTAGCATATCTGTAACAATTTTACAAACAATTCCTTTCTATACAATTTAACCAGAACATTTTATTATTCTTGGGAGTAAAGTGAATTTAAAAGCTTTCAATTTGTGGTAAATCCCAATCATATTGTTGATGTTTAAAATATACACTTAATCCAGAAGTAGGTACTGAGAATTAATTACACGACACCGTTGGGGTTCATTTATTTGTTGCCAAACTAAGGGCCCGAAGAGGGGCATGACTATTAAAAGTTTTCTTTAAAGTCGTGTCGACAGTTTTAGAGTTAATTTAAATTTAGATTTTGAAGTGTGCCAGTGTGTCTATTTATAATGGCAAGTGGTATCAAAGTGTCTATGTGGATTAAACCATTTCCAGAGTTGTCTATGAACATGGTAAAAGTATTCTGCTGTCTGCACCAAAATTGTAAGTACAAATTTATTATTTTCAAAGCTATACAGACTTTTCAACATAAAAACTATTTCTAGAAAACAAGCTATACAAGGTGTGTCATGAAGAGGGTTTATTAAATATGCACAAGGTGTATTTTACGTAACTTTTTATGATTTATTGGCTTGTCAAAAATGTTAGATACCTATATGAAAAATTTGCTCTACATATTGTATTTCGTCTTTGTAGATTACATTTGAGAAAAGGTTTCTGATAGAACAGCATGTTTAAACTGCATCACATGTGGCTAAACGAAACAAAGTGACATCTGAAGGAAAAAAGCAACCGTCAATATCAAAGTGCTTTCAATCTAATGTTACCAAAACTTCAAGTGAGCAAGAATTCAGGCAAGATTTATGTCGAGCATTGGTAACGTCAAACTATTACCCTTATCAAAACTGTCAAATGATAATTTTCAATCTTTTCTTCAAAAGTATTGTAAATTTAAATACCAAGCGAAAGGACTCTAAGAAGAACAGAAATTGACAACTTATATTCCTCGTTACTTAATAGCATCAGATTGGAGATAGTGAATAATTATTTTTTTTTATAAGTGTAGATGTAACGACAGATGCCTCAGGACGTTACATCGCCCATTTAATGATTGGGGCTCTTAAGAATGAAAATTTTACAAAATCATACTTGATTGCTTGCAAAGAACTTCCTCAAACAAATGCCTTAACTGTTACTAGATTTATACAAGACACTTTAATAAACTTTTTTCTTCCTGAGACTATTCCTAACAAAAAGTTCATACTTCTCCTATCAGATGCAGCACCTTTATATGGTCAAGACTCAACTCAAAAAATTTGTATCCGCAATCAATTGTTTGGCCCATGGATTAAATAGGGTGGCAGAAGAAGAAGAAAAAAAAACTTTCCCCTTGTAAATGATTTGATATCTTGCGTAAAAAAAATATTTTTAAAAGCTCCACTTAGAATTCAATTTTATAGAGAGCATTTACCTAATCTTCCTCCTCTACCACACATTTTATGTCAACAAGTTTCATTTATAAAAACCAATTATAATTCCATTTCAAACACATTTTATGTCAACAAGTTTCATTTATAAAAACCAATTATAATTCCATTTCAAACACTATTATCCAATTAGAGTCATCCAAATTATCTTTGATAGAGGCGGTAAATTCAATTAAAGAATTTGAGCAAAAATGCAAAAATGTTCCGGGACATATTGGAAGCCAAATATATAAAAAATTCAAAGCAGTAATCGGTAAGAACCATGGCTACAAATTCCTTTTACAAGCAGCCAATGCTTTAATTGGAGATTTTGATAGAACATTTACATTGGAACCGGAAATTTTGTCACATTTAAAAAACGCCCCTACTACGTCTGTTGACGTAGAGAGAAGCTTTTTTGCATTTAAACATGTGTATACAGATAGGAGGCGAAACTTTTTGTTAGAGAATTTCGAGAAATACTAAATTGTTTGTTTAATAATTAAATTAATCATTTAAAAATTGTTTTGGTAGATACATTTTTAAATAACAAAATATTGAACTATGTTTAGTTTTATTTTAAACTACCCCATTAAAAAGCAATTGATTGTGAAAATTAAAATATTAATTTTTAAATAATTTCATATTTAAATTTTTTTTCTCATATTTCAACTAAATCTTCCCATATATATGATCATATTCCCTACTATTTCACTTCATATTTGCCTCACTTTATATAAGTTATTAGTGAGGCCATTTCTTGGAAGTCAAAATTGATTTCTTGTTCATACCAAGACTTAGGTGTAAGATTGTTCAGAGCCTGATTCGACGTGTTTAAGCAGTAATTAATGCATTTTACGGTTATATAATACTTCTTTGAAGTTCCTCACACAATTTGCATTGCATTAAAGGTAATCTCAAACTGAATTATCTCCACATTCGGTAGTTGATTCATCGATTACATTAAGTGTAGATGAATAGCACCAAAAGAAATATGTTATTTATTTGTTCAAATTGTTAGGCTGTATCAAACCATTTTTGTATTACCCCCTTTTTCAATAACTGTGACGTTAATTTAAAAAGAGAATCTAGGACTATTCTGCAGGTTAAATATATACGTGTGATATATATTTATAACCAGAAAAACACTGTTGTCATCATGGTTCACTGAAATACCATAATTTCTTTTGAAAAAGTGAAGATGGTTGTCAAATATGCCAACGACGCTACCGCACCGAAAACCATACAGTTCTTTTTCACTACTCCAGAGCGATTGGCAAAATTGTTTCGAACCCACATTACTGGATGTTTAGTCGAATAACGCCTATGGTTCAATGCTTTACATTTATTCATCTTCATAATCCTATGTTAAATTACCTCAGTTATTTTCATAATTCAGAGAAAATTAATTCTATATCTCTTAATGTACCTACACGAAATTGTGACCAAATAGGCAAAGAAACTTTAAAACTTGTTAATAACTAACCAGAACATTCCTCAGTCAGTTCATTTGAAATATATAAGAACCGGGATGCTGTCATTGAATGAGTCCTGTCAAGAGTAATTGCCTACCATGGTAATACTCTAACCTATAATCCTTACTTCAAAACGATGTGTTAATAGTTGACCTATGGTAAGGCATCGAATGGCATTGTGTTTATCAAGGATCTACTATCCTTTCAGAGGTTCATATTTACAAAAATATAAGAATCTGATGGGACCAAAGTGGAGTGACTGATAAGCACCCTGGACTAGACATCCAGTAATGTGGGTTCGAATCCCGCCTATGGTCCAATGCTTTACGTTTATTCATGTTTATAATCACATGTTAACACTGTAAAGTTATCTTTATAATTCAGAAAATGTATTAAATTTTCTGAATTAGGAAGATAATTTAGATAATTTAACATAGGATTATGAAGATGAATAAACGTAAAGCATTAAACATTAGTCCAGGGTGTTTACCAATTACACCACTTTGGATCTGTCAGATTCTCATATTTTTGTCAATATAAATCCCTGAAAGGATAGATATTTACAAAAAAATGAGAATTTGACAGATTGAGGAATCATCTTATCAATTGAGTTCAAAAAGGAAAAATTAAAATTAAAAGTAAACAAACATTAAAAGCAAGCTCTTATTTCGAAGTGTACTAAGAAGGGAAAAATATTGTTATAATAGATATGAGATGTAGATTATTCTGTTCTCATATCAGGAAATAATAGATTCAAAAGCTTGTAGTACAAAAATCGCTATATGTCTCGGTATTCAGTTCGAAGATACGGAAATAGGGATTCTAATTTTGAAATTAACAAATGTAATTGAGAATAACAATTCAATATGAATGATTCAAACATAAAATTACGTAAAATTGATGGAAGGTGATGGGAATGGTTGTGCAAATAAATTGCATCAGAGATTTTGACACTGAAGTAATCAAATCAAATGACGTAAACGTGGAACCTAAATTCTGTGGAAAGTGATTCCTAAGACAGAAACACAATTCACTTAGTAATGAGAATACTTGCACCGTTCATCATCATTAAGCTGAGCTGTAAACATATTATATAGTTCGACAATGTTTTTAGGAACTGCGGATTAATTCATACCCTATACTTATTTTTTTATGCTTTGACTACACGACTTATAATGTTCGAAGTGAGCCAGAGTTGGGATATTGAGAGAGATGATAGGCAATCAAATTTTTCTTGAAGGTTTAGAGGTTATAGGCATAGGGAAAGACGTCACTAGGTAAAGAGTTCTACAACTTCACTGTTCGATAGAAAAATGTCTTGTAGGAAGAAGTTCGACAGATCTCGAGCTTGACAATCAAGAGGTGACTAGTTTGAACTCGTTTTTTACGCCTATCTGGAATCTCTCATGGTGAAACAGCAGGCGAGATTTCTGATGAACATCGAGCATGGAGATATCTATAGAAAAGGAAGAGATCCCCCATATTTCCTCGATGTTCTAGAGAGGTCAATGAACTCGTAAGTGTGACATCATCAATCGGACGAATAGCTCCCTTCTGGATAGAATCCAAGAGCTTCAGCGTATGTTTGGAAACCGAACTCCAAACATGTGAACAGTACTCCAGGACAGGTCTAATATCTGCTTTGTAGATTATGAGGAGCTGCTGGAATGTGAAGTAGCTTCTGCCACGGAATAGAAAACCAAGTTTTTGTGAAGCGGCTTTGCAATTGACCTCACATGATCGTTCCAAGAGAGGGTGCTGGAGGAATAGTGGTACCTGACATAATAATATTGAGGATTGTGGGATCCACCTTCCTGGAGGAGGCGCTAGCTTGAGTTTTGGTTCCTTTAAACTGTACTAGATTATCAGATCCCCATTTCAAAATCCTTGCCGGATCTCCATTAATTTCGACAACGTGTTTCTCTCCTCAAGCTTCATTGGAAGGTGAGACAGCGCTATGAGGCTTCCATGAGATCGTTTATATGGAGCAGAAATAAAATTAGTGCTGCCAAGACAGGTCCCTGCGGAACACCAGCGTTGATAGCCATAGTATCGAAGGATACTCCGTCGACCCCCACATGGAGTAATTTATCTATTATGGTCAAAACTAGCACATTTCGAGTGATATCGGAAATAATTTCTTTGATGAAATATAATGTATTACTCGAAAATATATTCTCTGAAAGAATTTGATGGGACAGTTTGTCTTAGTTAGTAGGTCCCAACTGAATTCGCCACTATTTATATCATTGAAACTCCAAAGTGAAATATTTTCGTAATTCACGCGTGTGTTGATCTAATTAAATTTAGAAGAGTATGTTGAAAAATTACACATAATTTATTATGCATTTATTGAGTCATATCGTGGGATGAATGAATAATTGTTACAAATATTGAATAATAATAGTCTGTAACTTATTTCTTTGAAGAATGTTTCTCATGGTTGATGAACTGAATGATAGATAGTACATAATACATTACAATTAGCTCGAACATATTCTAAATTATCAATTAGTATATTTATGAACAATCTAATGTAGCTCCAATGATGCTGTTTTATAGTATTTATAATGAATAATCCCTTTTGCATTTATAGAGTATCATACCAAAATTGTTCAATGACAGCTCAATTCATTTTGAGTATTCATACGATATTCAAAATTATTTACATCAAAATTAAACGATACGTTTCAGTCTTTCAAATTTCTATTCCTTCTATAAGCCCCTCAAATATTTTCAGAATTCCAGGTAAAAAAGAATTTGAACCGGAAAAATTGCGGAAAATCAGTAAAATTTCTAACAGTCACAAAATTATTTTTTCAATATTTCTACCTGCGGAATCTGATATAACTCTTTTAGCGCTATCCAGAACTCCGCTAAAAAGTTTGCCAATGTAATTATTTGGATACTACGTAACCAAAAAAGCGAGAAATCATTTCTTTTCTAGAAAAACGTCAGAACTTCTGTTTGAATCTATCGAGCGCTGCGTTAGTTGGCGTCACAGTAGCTTTTGAGGCTTTTTCGCCGGAGGTCTTGGAATCATGGAATTATAGAATAGATTGCTATGCAGTGGCTTCTCCATACATATTCATATACTTTCGATTATCCGTGTATGTGTTTGTTTCGGCGATGTGGGCATTTTAAAATGAAATTAATGCGGTTTGTGCCTAATACAATTAATTTTCGATATCCCATTTTGGACAGTATTACTTCTCCTCATGATGGTCGTTAGACCAAAACGTACATAAAGACGAAAATAATAAGCATATGTGTTAGTGTAGCTATTTCCCTAGAATTTATATATTATTCCTACCTGGGTCAAGAATCATTATTAACTAACTGATTACAAATTATTTTGTGAATATAACCCCAACCTGATTTTGTTTTCTTATATTAATTGGTTATTGATATTGATTTGGCAAAGACACACGTACATAATCATAGATTGGCAGTTCGATTCTTCAACGTAACCATTCCTTAATATATAATATTAATTACAAGCGATATTTTATAATGATGTGAAAATAGGTAATAAAAATTATTAAATGACAATTTAATATGTGACATTATCTTATCGTTAAACACGAGACTGTAATCTTGTCTTGATCATTGATTGTAGTATTTATACTAGGAAATAATTTGTGGTTTTGATGATATTCATAAAGTCGATGATATTAATTCAATAGAAGTTCAAAGCATATTATTATACAGAGACCGAATTGTTGAGCATTGTCTATTTTTGTCTCACATTGTTCTACAACACTGATTTTCATAATTTTGTGATGATTCATTACTAATTGCAAAATCGAATAATGGGAAGATATGGTTTCACAGAATTGATCTAACGACTAGATTAAAACCAATTGCGAATATCCAATAGATACATACAAAAGCACATTTGTTTGTACTTATTCTAGTATCAGAAGATCATTTCTTCCACTGTTTAGTATAAAATATTGCTCATACCTCCAATGGTAGCATTAATCGTTGTTAATTCTACTTGGTTTCATCACTACAGTCTTGAACATATCATATTTAGAATTAAACTGAAGATTCGAAACCAAACATAGAGGTTTTCAATTTTTTAAATGTCTAATTGTTTTTATTTGTTTTCTGTTTTATCGTTTCCTTAGGAGTTTGCATTTTTTTTCATGACTATTAGTTTGTAGAATTTTCTACTTGAATGATTTGACTTAGTTTGCTTTTCTCACTTTCTTTTATCCATAGAATGAGAAAAAGAGGAAGTGATACTTCAAAATATGTCTTATGATATTTATTCTTTTCTTATGAAATTATTGTATAATTTAGAGAGAAAGATTCAACTTCATCACCAACACTTCAGTTCTTTTTATTTGGATACTTTCTAATAACGAACATTCATCATTATTATATTTCAAATTCGAAATTATCACTTATAATATCCCATGTGCAAAATTTCCGAAAAATAATTTGTGCACTCGGGATATTCGTGAAGAGAATTTCACACCGAAGAAAAATTAGTTTAAAATAATTTCAATGTGATATTATTTGACATTTTGTCATGAAAATATGAGACATTAAGAAGGAATGCCATAATTTTGTTGTTTTGTTATATATTGTATCACTTTCAAATTCATTTGTTAAACGTCAAAAAATATCCACTCTAATTTTGCTTTTTTACCCTAAAAGAAAAAATATCCGCTGAAATTGTTTCGTTGGCATGGCAACAAGTCAAAATAAAAGATTTCATTGGTCGAAAATTGTCGGTGTGAAATTCTTAATATTATCGTAGTATCGTAGTAGTTGGTATACGAACGAAAATAGCAATGAACAATAATTATCATTAATTGTTATTGAATTTTTGATGAAGATCGACTTTCTATAAGTCCATAATATGAAAAGGAGACCGCAAGTTGATATATCTTTTTGTTCAAAAATTAAGAAGTTCTACGTTTGGCGTTCAGAGTAAAAATTTTTGTATTTGAGATTTTCATATAGTTTCATAGTAACTTGATTTTACTTGATCGTTCTGGAGCGAATGGTTGAGACCGTAAGTCGATATCTCTCTCCGTTGACAATTAGTGTAAAAATTTCCGTATATGGAATTTCCATGAAGTTACATATTGATGCGATCATTTCTGAAGGAAATGGCAAACCGTTTCTGAAAACAAGATTACATTCGAAAATTGTGGATGTATTAACTTGACATGCTTCGATTGCACAGTAACATCGTCAGAAGTTAGTTAATAGTAAGTACATCAAAGTTGAAAGTGTAGGAATCACGTTTTTGATTATTTTAAGAACCTTCCTTTGGTTATTGTTACTAATGTGCAAATTTGATTAACTCACATTTTTGTGTTCTTTTCAAATATGATTGATAAAATCAATACCATATTAATAATTAAATTATTCAAATCATCTCCGAATCGATAACTCAATAACTAATTTGTATGGTAACTATGGAAGCAAGATCATAATTCACATGGAATAGTGAGTTTGTCAATATTAAACTTGAAATGGCTTTCATCTGATTTCGTCCTATGGAGCAGTGGAAGTGTGAGAGCATAGCACCATCAATTGAAAGTATGAGAATGGACGCTTATTGTACCAAGAATGTCTTACTTAATCTTAACCACCCATCTCCTAGATAAAAGACTGAGTTAATAGTTAAAATAATCATTACATCTTCATTCATCGTCTACTGTAGTAACTCTTAAAGGGTGCAAGTGTTAAGTTATTTTAAATATTGTGTCAATTTGTGATAAATAAATAACCAAGATGTACGCTGCAAGATGTGGGCTTATCACCTTAATTTGTGGATTTATGGTGCATTATGTAGTCTGCGTAAGTTTTTTTACTATTCGTAATTCTGTATATCTGTAAGATACGCTTTACTCAAAGAAATAACAATTCATAGAATCATTAATCAATTATATAACCATTATATTATGAGAATAAAAATAACAACATTTTTAATTCCTTTCAAAAATAACTTGATTTGCTATCAATCATTATAACAATTTTGATTAATCATTCAATTTAATTGATTTGCACCATACTTTGTGATATTCCACTTTTGAACAATTTCTTAGTAGAATGTCACATTTTTCAAAAATATACTTTCAATGTTCGAACAGTTACTTGAACGCAGGAATATTTAAAAAGTAATCTTGTCATTATGGTTTCGGTGTTTAGTTGATATAAATTAAATTTGTAAACAATGTGAAATAACTAAATAAAACTAAATAAAAATAAATAGCTTTGGAAATGTTACTGTGTCACGAAACAATTGTCACTGCTACTAAAAGTTGCATTTGGTTAAATTTACATCTGTGTTTATTTCGTTATTCCATATTTTTTAAATCTTATCTTCATTTGCTCACCATAGAATAAGTGTAGATACGGTTTAATCTTTCGATTAGCTTCATTCAATTTTTCATAAATTTATTGCTGATTTAAGTTCTTATTGCATCATAAAATATAACCAGGTTCTTGAGTGGATTATTTATTTAATTATTACTAGATTAATTTCATTATAAACTCCCAAGAATTCAGCGGATTGAGAATACATTTTTGAAGTATGTGTCCTTCTTACGTGGAACAGTTCGAGTGAAGCGAAATTGAATTTTGGGTTTCTAATGATGTTATCACATTGTTTTCAAACCTTATTCTGCAGCTATCTGATGGTTTTGGTGGAACTCCATATTAAAGAGGAAATTCATAATTAGTTGACCTCAAAAATGGAATACCATGAAAAATTGTTTTTCCAACAATTAAATGTAGCTGTCATTGTAAAAATTGTTCAAGTTATCATATTTTGTTTCCATGAATAATAACTATCTTAGAAAATAGTGAATTGGAATGTTTGCTTAACAACAGAAAATTATTTAAACTGGTATATTTCAAAGATACCAGATAGTTCAAAGAATAACAACCTCTCATTTTAATGACTATCTAAATCACTGAGCTAAATTCATGAATACAATACTACAAACGTGCATACGTTAAAAATTTTTCAATTGCTTAGAAACATTTCCTTTATAAATATTTATTTATTAATTCATGAAATTTGATAAAAGGAATGTTTCGAAATGTTGGCATACTCATGAATTTATTATAACTTATCACCCCGAGGTAGGGCAGATATTTTGGCAAACTCCAAAGTTTTTCCTGTCTAGTGTTGTACTCATGTATTTCAGAGCGTTTTCTCCTGTAGCTATTGGTTTTAATATATAATAATATCGAAAAGTCTATACCTACCATAATATCGTGGAGCTTTCTCTTAACTTATGAAAAACGTCCCAGAGCTATGAGCTGCGCCCAAAAATATCAGTCCATAAGCGATTGTCGATCAAAAAAGATCAACTTCAAAACTTTAATACATCTCAGTAGAGTTTTCTCGTACTCTGATTAACCTACTGTTGTCAATAACTTCGTTTTTAGGATAAAATTGTTTTTGCAGTTCAGCTTAAGTACATTGTATGAAACAACGAAACAAGAAGTTAATAAGTTTTTTAGGTTTTTTACAGAAAGTAGATGAGTTACTGACCCCAATGTAGACTCTTGTGGTTCTTATCTATTATTATATATTGGTGCTATTGAATAATAGTATATACCTTCGTAAATAGAATGTCATCATGTGTTATATTATAACGTTTTGTAATAATTTGGTAATTATGTGAATTTACAATCAGTTGTCTCTCACCTATTTCTTTGTTTCAACAGATGAACATAATATTGTTCTAGAGTGAGTTTACCAAATACGTATTTCCAATTGTTTTTCCCGTTAATTGAATCTATAACCAAACTTGTGGAAAATCGTACCAGCAATGCGATTAACATTGAATGTGGGAAACTCAATTCCTTCATTTGGAATCACTGATTTAAGATCGTTTGCTTGACGGGTAAAATGACAGTTTCCACAAAAAATCAGGTATAAGAATTTTTGATTTCCCGCGTTGTTTTCTTGTAAAATGCGATATGAAAAAGAAAAGTATACTTTCGGAAATATTCCATTTTGTTATGTATGACGCGTGATTTCATAGAATATTTGATTGATTATCCAGAATATATATATATATGTGTTTTTCGCATTTTACAAGAAAACAACGCGGAGTTCAAAAATTGTATATCAGATTTTTTGTGGAAAATGCTTACACAACTTTTCTTCGAAACTTTTTTCGACAAAATGCATATTTTTCGAGATATCCAAATTTTTGACCTACAAATATATATATATATATATATATATATATATATATTCTTTTGTTGATATTCTTGAACCATTTGTAATATTTGTATGTTTTCTTGGTATATTGGTTCGTATATATACTGATAATGAAATAAAAATTCTGTTTTGACGTTTCGACAACGTTTATTGCCTTTATCAAAATTGTTGATTGAAATTAGTGTTTCCATGTAATTTAGAAAAGAATAGATGCAGTTTTAATTGGATCTTAAAACACAAGTCGGCTGCAGACGCATTTCATTAATCGAAATCATCTATTCTTTTCTAAATTACATGGAAACACTAATTTCAATCAACAATTTTGATAAAGGCAATAAACGTTGTCGAAACGTCAAAACAGAATTTTTATTTCATTATCAGTATATATACGAACCAATATACCAAGAAAACATACAAATATATATATATATATATATATATATATATATATATATATATATATATATATATATATATATATATATATGAAGTAAGAATATCCGGGTTGGCGGGGTGGTCCTATATGTTTCCGGGTACCAAACACTACCCATTTTTACAAAGAAACCCAAACTCAAGAGAACTTATATGAATATTCCCTTATTTTCCCGAACTATTAGTGAACATATATCTAGGTGGAGGACGAGTCAAGATTCCCCCTGAGCAATCAACTTTTCCATAATGGAAATGCCAGCTGGTTACGAACAACAGGAAGTGCGTAATCCTTCATCATATAATCTGAGCATCTTATGAAACAGCATATCCAAATATTGGGATAATAAGTAGTGCAGACTTGATCAGGACAGCAAATCCAGATTTAAGTGCAAGAGCAAGTTAAGAAGATAATTAATTGAAATATGTCATTATCTTCTGGGAGCACAGTCTAATTGGCATTGTTAAATAGTTCACCTATGAATAAGACATTTCGGAAACATGGAATCTCACCACATCTAATGATGGAATCATTCCTTACGATAATCAAGGAGATTAAAACCTACAACAAATGATGTCCCGTACTTAATTATCGCTTTCCATGTTTGTCTTCGAATGTTCATTTAACATAGATATTCCCATTGTCAGACTATTTTCTTCGAATTTGCAACCAGTTAATGATAAAACACTGATTCGTATAAACTTGAAAATGGAATCAGGTTTGAACAATTCTTAGAATACACCATCCGAAGAAATACCAGTACCTAGATACTTGATTGTTTTGAATATAGAATTGAATACAAACTAACGACAGTTTTATTATTTCATCACAACACTTCAGAAGATTGACTTATTTCACCCTATATACGTTTCTGTTAGATAACAATTGCAAATCCGTTGATTGAAGTATTCGTAGGTTTTTCTTTCTCAATAATTGTTACTCCATGACTGACTAAGAAGATTGCATCTCCTATTAGCTAGTATCAATTATGTAATTTAGATGAACAATACATTGTAAATCGAAATAAAGCGAATCTTTGGTTTTAAAATCGGCATTAGGATGTTCAGCCATGTATGAATCCTGGTTTACACATCTCGTTACATTTTACATATTTTTGTACAAAAGAATGATCGAAACACGTACCACATCCTGTTCATTCACTAAAGCAAATTCCGGATGCACATTATTCATTTCAGTAGGTACTTATAAACAGTACCATCACGGCTTTTTCATTGTTCTTCATTCAGAATTTCAAAATTACAAGTATATCTAACTATGCGAATGATTTTCTCTATATTGCGGTCATATCAATTGGTGTCCACAGAATAATTTTCGGCAATTACCTTCATCCTATTCTTGAAAAGGATTTTGAAATTCTGCTTTAGTATATTACGAGTGTAGAGTTTAGATTTTTAGAAATTTATGTCATATCAAACTTTATAAAAATGTGAGTACTTATACAATTGACCAACCACATGAGATTTTATTCAAGGAATAAATGAATATAAGAAAAGAAACTTCTGCGACATAAGGACCTTTTGAAATTTTCTCATTCAAATTTCAATTGATTTGCTCAACTTAAATAAAATAACTAAACTCGATTTTCAATAGTTTAATATACAGGGTGTTCCAGGTTTTTCGTTCATAACTTCTATGAACGATAGAACTTCTAAAAATAATAGGGGTCTTTCATATAAAATTTTTCTCTAAATCACTTCGTTTCCTAGATACAGAGTGTTGAAGATTTGAAAAATTATAACATACTCTTCATTATCTTCTGAACAAATGAAAATTCAGTTCAAACTTGGTACACTTCAGTTTTTCTGGATGAGAAATTTTTTTGGTTAAAAGTGTTTCTGAGACAAATACAGTAGCGTAGTTACGGGGTTTTGTATCCATTTAAACCCCTTAAACTACTACGCCAATGGTCGGACATTTTTATTATATACAAATTTAGAAACTTTGATTCATCTTCGATAAGAAAATATTTGTGATAAACTTCACTTAGAGGCTTCTTGTTCGAGCTATTTTGATTTTTCTAATCAGGTATCTTATGGAATTTCTTTGAAAGGCTATTTAAAACGTAAGAAAATATTTAAATAACTATTTATTGGTAACGATGAAAAATAATTCATAATAAATGCTCCATTTAAATCAACGCAACGCCGACATAGATTTCTCAACGACCTTCTTGTTCGAATTAACATTTTATTATTAATTTCACCACAAGCTCTTCGAATACGATTGAGTCGATCTTCTCTATTATGAAACGGCGTGGCATAGTTTCAACTTTCAAATAACCCCAAGCAAAAAAGTCCAGAGGGTTGGGGTCAGGTGATCGAGGAGAACATGCAACTGGACCACTATCCATCTTTCACCGTACTTTCTATTTAGCCATTCTCGTACTTGTCTGCAAGAATGGACAGGACAGCCATCCAATTGTATTCATGCATTTGTTCCCTCACCGTGTGGTGTCTTCGTGATTAGTTTACAAAAATTCTAAAAATGCAGCGGCTGTTAGTCTGTCTGGTAAAACGTATGGACCAAACATATTGTTTTTTTAAATGTCAAGTCAGACATTGACACTGAATTTTCCTTGGAAATTCCTGGATCTTGTACCATGAGTGTTTTCATTTGTCCATAAACGTAAATTGTGGAAATTAATAAATCCACGTCCGTCTAAAATGTGCTTCATCTGTCCACAATATTTGCTAGAGAATGTTTTCGTTGTTGTTCAGTTTCTTATGGGCAAATGAAAACCCATCATGGTACAAGATCTAGTAATCTTTAAGAGGGATTCAATGTCAATGCTTGGCATTTACAAAAACAATAGTTTTGGCTCATACGTTTTTTTTTGCTTGGGATTATTTGAAAGATAAAATTATGCCACGCCGGCTCATAATAGAGAAGATCTACTTAATCGTGTTCGAAGAGCTTGTGGTGAAATTGATTATAAAATATTAATTCGAACAAGAAGGTCGTTGAGAAATCTATATCGGCGTTGCGTTGAAGTAAATGGATCATTTTGAACATTTATCATGAATTATTCTTCATCGTTACGAATAAATAGGTATTTAACTATTTTCTTACGCTTCAAATAGCTTTTCGAAAGAAATTCCATAAGATAACCCTGATCAGAATAGCTCGAACAGGAAGCCTCTAAGTGAAATTTATCAAGGACACTTTTTTATAGAAAATAATTCAAAGTTCTTAAATTTGTATGCAATAATGATTCTTGACCATTGGCGTAGTTTTGAACTGAAAATCTTAATTTTTTTAGAATATAATGAAGAAAATGTAATAATTTTTCATAACCCTGTATCTCGGAAGCGAAGTGACTCAGAGAAATTTTTTTTATGAAAGAACCCTATTATTCTTAGAAGTTTTATCGTTTGCCGGAGTTATGAACGAAAACACTGAAATACCATGTATAAATCTGAGTATACTTTCGCTAACAAGGCCATTATGTGATGAAAATTACGTAATGGCTGATTCTATTTAATTTTCCATCAAAACAGAGAGAGCAAGTGGAAAATAGTAATTTGAGAAATGCTAAATTTAACAAAATGTAAATGTTGATAAATCGAATGGATGAATTCAATATTTTGATTCACTCAGTTCACTTTTACTTTTTACTTGCAAGAATCAAGATTCGGTTTTATCATCGTCATATGCCAACAAAATAGAATCTCTACTTGTTCTCTGCGAAAAAAAACTTATTCAACACAATAGCTTCACGACACCGTGGTTCTTTATCTATATAACACTAGATTATATTATGGAATTGAGGCACACACATAACAAGTTCAACATAATAGGAAAAAATTAATTTTATGTGAAAGACTTATGGCATTTCAATGAATTCATAAAAAATCAATCCGTACCCGCCGATCATCTATCAATTTCCTTGGACGTTGTTTCTTTCTTTATATTATACCAGTCGCTTTGGCATTGAGTAGCATCAAAAAACGTTGGGCAGAGATTAAAAACCATACGAAAATAATAAGCGTATGTGCTAGTGTGACCTATTTCCCGAGAATTTATGTATAAAACATAACAAGTTCCTAATCCTAGCGTAGAATAGGATTCAAAAGTGTAGATTCGGGGTCTTTCAGAGCATATTTTGAGCAATTATAAGTAGACAGAACTGAAGTTCAAGGGCTGATGCTGATAGTCTACTTAATCAAATCTGGTAGGGTAAAAATACAATTTTGAATATTAGGACCTCATAATACGCAATATGTTCCATTCACAAAACGTGTTATTTATTTAAAATGCCTACAATTATTAGAGAGAGCTACCAACAACAACGAGAGTTGTTACTCCTGGTTTTGATACAATTTCTTCTTCTCTCTTTGGCTTCTAAAAATTTTGCCACTGCACTACTGGCTCGGGATTGAATCATGCTGTTCCTACGTGATTAGGAGTTATATGCATATTATTGGATTAATAGCTTTTCTCGAATAGTTTCATGCTTGGCAGTATGTAGTGAAAACCCCTCAATGTAGGCCATCATTACAATATTAAACGTGGTGTAGAAGCCTTCAAATAATGAAACTATTATGCTGTGGACGTGTTTGACACTGAGGTAGGTGATTATTTTTCAGGGGTACACAAACTTATGACATCCTCCAAAAAGGTTTCCAACATCAATACGTACTGCTCAGATCACTTCTGTTAACCTGCGTCTAAGCTATTTGTTTGATTTTGATATAATAATCTTTGAGAAAGAATTTTCTCTACAACTTATAAGTATTTATTCTCCTACTGGATCACTTAGTTGAGACAAGATAATTAGTCATTCATATATCTTCTTGCCACACCTTCATTGTCAAGCTCTGGACTTCTTCCTACCAGACTTCATTATCTTATCGAACAGCGAAGATGTGTGTCTTTACCTACTGAGGTCTTCCCCTACGCCTATATAGCCTCCAAGCCTTCATGAATAATTCGAATGCCTATATCTTCTCCCAATATTCCACCCTGGCTCACACGATGTTCTTCGAACATAATAGGTTTCCCTCTCATGTAGTCGAAGTAGAAAAAAA
Source organism: Endomychus coccineus (assembly GCA_958510875.1). Classification (NCBI taxonomy): domain Eukaryota; kingdom Metazoa; phylum Arthropoda; class Insecta; order Coleoptera; family Endomychidae; genus Endomychus; species Endomychus coccineus. The sequence goes on along the minus strand of OY294068.1, from coordinate 50,924,056 downwards.
AACATCTGGATCAGTCGAATCAGCTCCTGGTGCTTTAGCAGCTTGATTTATTTTAGGAAAGTTTCTGCGTGTTCTCCGAAATATGATTTTCCATTAAAGTAATTATTTATCTGATTATTTTCTTTGAGAGCTCTAATCACTCATTGTGATCATAAATTGCTGACAGTTGTTATGAAGGTTTTCAAAATGCCTGAAACGGTTCATTACAAGTCATGTCAAATGTTCACCCATATATCTCCATAGATGCAAGAAACTTTGAGCTGTAGCTTTTCCAAATTTTGTCGTATCTGTGCTTTCAATAATCGATTCCCAAAGCTTTTCAAGCTTCACATACATCTTACGAATACTATTCATCATCAATTTTATAAACATACTTATCAGAATTCATCGGAATTGTTCAAAATATCATCTTCGAAATATCCATTATTCACCAATGTCTCAAAAAAATTCACAACATTCAGGAATACCGTAGATGGTGTCAGAATACAGTTCAACAGTTCCTTGGCTACATAAATCATCCCAAATTTTCTTTGATTACTACCTCTAATTTTTTCATCAAAGCCTCACTCTGAAAACTCATAAGCTTCATGATGCCTCTCAAGAAACGATTAACTGAGAACAGACGAGCGTGGAGACCAGCACATTGTGCCTTTCCATCCATTCCACTGGATCTGGTTAATCATTTAGACATCTGCAAATGCTGGACTGATTTCAGTTAACATTTCTAGATAAGTTCTAGAGTTGTTCAACAAAATAAGTTGATTCCCTGGCCGTACGCATAAACATAAGGCAAGTATAAATCTTCCAACTTAATTTGGATTATTGCTGCTCCAATAGAGTCCATTATGACAGTTCACGCTTATTCAGTTTGAACGTTTAGCTCGTCTGTCTGAAGATTAGAAGCCTAAAGGTCTTCTCCCATCGAATAACGAATTGTTCAGCAAATCCAAAGCGGCGATTATAACCATCTTCATGTATGGCTTGTAGCAGTTGTTGTTAAACAAATGAAAAATGTATTCCCAATCCCATGAACCCAGGGGTTGGTTGGTTCGGTCAAACGACTTTTGGGACCTTCTGTATTAAAGGATATATTCTCTTTCTGTTTATCTATACTTTTCCAAATAGATGCCTAAAAGTTGTGTAGTGTAATATGTCTAAGAAGTTTTAGCAACTTATTCAAAATAAACTTTAAGAATTAATGTATGTTGTGAACTCACTCTACTATTTTATAGCAACTGGATGGTTACGTCCCCGGCCAAGATTACCCAATTTACCATGAAGTTCCAAGAGGTTTATCATTCAGATGTGATCAAAGGACTCCAGGATATTACAGCGATCCCGAAGCACAATGTCAGGTTCGTCACAATAATTTTGGATGTGAGCTGCTATTCACATTGTAAAGTAACATATATAAATTATTCTCCCTTGATTCCGTACGAGTACACAATTAAAGTAGGTATGATAAATCCGAGGTAATATCTTGAAGACAGCTATAAAATATTTTTGAATTCAGAAAATTTTCCATTCCCCTATAAAAAAAATAATTCTCACGATATGTACCCCCTGATGACAATAGTCTTCTTTTCAATAATATGACTCTATTCCTGCGAAAATTAATAACTTGATAAAATTATTGCCAAAAACTTTGCATAAAAAGAATCATATGAACATGAATTATGTGGGGAGCTTCTAATAAAGTTTTCATACGATACTTGTACTTGAATTCGGAAATTGGAAATTGCAAAATCCTGGGCCACCTGTTAATCACATTGTATCGGAGATTCCAAGATAAATATTGAGTTCAATATTTTAAACTGGCAGATATGACGTTTGTTATCTGTTGGGTTTTCAACTCACTTATGAATGCGACAGAACTCCAATATGTAATCGGAGCGTACCATGGCTATTTAGCTGATAATAAAAATATGTTCACTCTTGAATCAAGATTCCACATGAATAATGGTTCAGATATACGCATATGGAAGAAAATTGCAATTCAAAATATCTATATTTTCTTCATTAATAATCTGTTTCTAATTCGGTTAATGCCAGTACTCTAATTCAATTAATCTTGAATAATAGACTATAAAGAATTCACTGTGGACACAGTAAAACGATATAAATAACTTCTAAGAGATATCACCTTGACGAAGATATAGAAGTATCATAAATAATAATTCTTATGTTTGTTTTCAATCATATTCTATTTTCTCACATATACCTCTATTGGTCATTAAGTCTGGAAATTTTGGTTGTTCGGTTCTTCGATAATATTCTCACTTATAATATGTCATGTGCACAATTTCCGGAAATTAATTTGTGCACTCGGGATAAGAGAATTTCACACCGAAGAAAAATTAGTTTGAAATAATTTCAATGTGATATTATTCGACATTTTGTCATGAAAATATGAGACATTACCAAGGAATGTCATAATTTATTTATAAGATTTTGAGAGTTTGATGTATGCGAGTCCAAACGTCAAAAAAACTTGTGTTGTTTTCATGCTTAAATTGTGTATGGTTATAATTTATAATGATTCGCCACGGAACTGAAAATCCTTCGGAAATCCGAGATAAAATTCAACATATAATTCCAGAAAATACAAAAAAATCAAGGGCTAGTGTATGGAGGCAGCTTATGGACTTTTGTAATTTTTGATCCACCCACTTTAATTGTACAAAATTGTTGAAAGTGGAATAAATTTGGTTTATTACATGTTATTGAATTACATTTTATTTACTAAAATTGGTGGTATTATGTGTTTTCAACTAATGGTTTTCTTTTGGCAACTGATTTACAATAAAATTCAAATATCTTTTGATCCACCTACTTTAGTTGTGTTAAATTATTTTGAATAGATTATATATAGTCTCTTTCATGTTTTTGGGTTAAATTTGATTTACTAAAATTGGAGGAATTATATTTGTTTTTAGCAAACGATAGTTTCTGTTTTTTAGGCGAATCAAATAATTATAAAATAGTAATATTGCTTAATGGAAATAGGCGGCTATGGCTATGACAGATACCATGACAAATGTCATTACTGTACTTTCTCCATATTTTGTACAAAATCAATCGTCTCAGATTATATTGTAATAATGAGTTGTTTTAAAAATTACGAGGCTTGTTATGTTGCGACGAATTCAGTCACGTGAAAATGTTCCATTATTTTTGTGAACGGTTGTTTTGTTATGTATTGTATCACTTTCAAACTCATTTTGTTAAACGTCAAAAAATGTCCACTATAATTTTGCCTCTCTACCCTAAAAGAAAACATATCCGCTGAAATTTTTTCGTTGGCATGATGGCAACAAGTCAAAATAGAAGTATTTCACTGGTCGGAAATTGTTGGTGTGAAATTCTCTCTGATATTTCTTTATTCGTTATTCACTATTCTTGTCACTTTATCATGGCGTTCAAGACAATAGAACGTTGTATTCATTCTCGTTACAGAAGATATGACTCTATACACAATCCCGTATTGTAAGTTGCATATGATGTTTGGAAGTGTGAACAATGTTAACGTTATTGTGGATTTGTCTATATTTGGTAGGTTCATGTAATATATATAATAGAAAGACAATCTTGAATAATTCGTTAGATAAATCATAGATCTACATACCAAATTTCTGTAGTGGTGTTTTTTTCTCGTCAATTCTCGTTTCTTCTCGTGTTAATATGAGTATTCACTTATAGATTATAGATTTGCACCTGCAGAGCTATGCGACATGAAGTAATTCAGAAGAGGATCGTGAATGGTGTTAAACCTCTTTAGGTCATTAACCACTCACCTAAACGCTTGAGTGTTAGGCTAGGTTAGGTGATAAGGGCTTTGGCCTAGGCATATAAATGAACATCACCGGTTAATAATAATAATAATAATAATGCACCTTTGGTTCCAGGAAGTATATCACAGAAACAAATATTTTGAAATCTCTTCAAGTATGAGTCAGAGAATAAGCAAAAGAGAATGGAAAATACTCAATCCATATATTTCTCATATACATGGATTATATATCAATTCTCGGGAAATAGGTCACAATAACACTTATGCTTTATATTTTCTTCTCTTTACGTACGTTTCGGTCTCACGACCATCATCAGAAGACTTATGTCTAAGATTTGATTACTTAAAACTAATTGTATTACACAAAGCTTCCTTATCGCACCAATTTCAATTAAAATGCCCACGTCGCCGAAACGAACAGAAACACGAATAAACGAAATTGTAAAATTTATATATAAAACATACCTGGGTCAAGAACCTTTATTATATCCATGGATTCATTTGTGAGTAGGAAACTAAAAACCAATTTCTAAAAGTTGATATATACTTTTTGAAAAATTTATGAAAATCCATTCCAAACTTAAATAAAATAACTATTAAAAGTTCGATTTTCAATAGTTTAATAAATAAATGTGACTATAGTTTCGCTAACACAGTAGCTTCTTCAAACAAAGTACTTTGTAATATTTGTTTGAAAAAGCCAGTGTTATTATAAACATACTTTTGGGTTAATGTTATTCCCAAGAAAATATTCCCATTATTTTTGGCATTGGTAAATATTTAAAAAATCGGTTTAAATTGATTTGGAGCATTTTTATTTGCAGTTGTCACTTTTTTATGCTGTCATTAGTTTTGTAAGGCAAAAGGTTATTTAATTCACCTGAGTTTGAACAATTGACACCCTATACAGAATGATGTATCGTGTGTTGCAAAATCACCGTAATAACAGAACTCGTCTGGAGTTATCGATGAAAATCTCTTACCTGGATATCAACTTGATCCATTCTAGTTGGTTTTGAGAAAATGGTTAATTTTGAATATGTACTCAAACATGTAACTAATGCAAAAACATTCATGCATGTTCATTGGAGTTGGTAAATTACAATCTAACAAAATGTATTGATTTAGGTAGATATCAGCAAATAAGAAATGAATATTTCTTGATAGCCAAGAGATCTACATGCTTAGGCCAACTTAGCATGTTATTTTACCTCGCCTATGCACCTCTTCAAACGTTCATAAGTCAATGCAGCCGAATCGAATAATCAAAGAGTCTTGGAGGACAACAATAATAGAAGACCGTTGTATGAAAGTCAAAGCTAGACATCATCCTTCATCACTTATGTCAGTTTTTCAATTTATAGTAGTTGTGTAATCGGTAATTGTTTAAGATAACAATATTCTTCCAAATTGAGTTCCCTATATATTTAGAACCTTTTAGTCGGCATTTCCTGAAAACTTCGAATGTATTTACTATGCCATATATCTACAATCTTCTGGATATCACTATTCTTCTCAAATGTTAAAGTTCCGCATTCCCTTCATGGTTAAAATATTCAAAAAACAAAAGTAGAAAACTCACAACTTGATTAATTTCAATCTTATATAGTCTATGAAGAGTTATTATTCATTTATTTTATATGTTTTTAGGTATGGCATTGGTGTTTACCAAGTGGACAACAGTTCAGCTTCTTGTGCCCCAATGGTACAGTATTTAATCAGTTTGCCAGAGTTTGTGATTGGTGGTTCAATGTTGACTGTGCTGCAACGCCTAATCTATATAGCATCAATGAAGATCTCTACAAAATACCAGTATACAATAATAACCAGTTACAACAGTAACATTATGTTGGAGACAATATATTTGTTACTAGTTAAGTAGAGGGTACTACTACTGCAGTTAAGCCTAAAGTAACCAATATTTATATTCTACGAGTTATTTAATATGTGTTTCTGTAATGGGAACAAAACAGTCTGCTCAAGTTATATTGAAATAGATTACTAATTTCTCAATGTATTTTTAAACATATTATTCACCTCATTAATTAGTTACTCTCGTAATGGTCATAACAATTGAATTTTTTTTGCAGTAGTAAAGTAAAGTAGTCAAAATCTATACCGCTCAACTATCTTAGAACCGCAACTGTTTCATAGATTTGGTAACTATGTCTTCATTGAGAATTTGTGCATGGTATATTTATATATTCGAGCACATTCAGTTGCATAATCTTTTCTTATCACCATGTTTCTTAAATATTTCCAGCTCCATTGGTCACAATTATCATGAATGGTAGCGTTTTTAGACATTGAACCTTGCTACAGTAAGAATGCATCGATTTCGATGAATAATCATGGAAGAATGATTCATTGGAAATCAACCACTTTGCTTCTGATTCATGCTCAGACAAAAAATAAGTCATGTTTAAATTTTCTACAACACTTTGGATTGGAGATTGCAGCTCCACTACCTGATTCAATAGTAATATGTTTCACTGCCTTCTTCACCCAAATAGAGTGAAATTAACGAATCATGCTCTCATGCAAAGTCCAGTTGGAATTAGGTGAACTGTAATGGTCCAAAGGGATTTGACCCAGTTGATCAAGAACAGCAGCCCCTACAAAAAGCATACCAAATAATCATTATCATCCAATTGTGCTGATTCTTGATTCATTTTATTGTCAAATTGTTAGCGTTCTCATCTTCACCAAATTGTCAACCCAAAATTATTCCCACTCATGATATAGTTGTACAATGGTTATACACTTAGTTCCTTAAGTTTCAACCATTTAAAGTAGACATATATGTATGATTGCATATATAGCTTTCAAAAAATCAGGTAATTATGGAGAATAAACGAGGCATATTCATTTACATTTATAGAACTAGTCATAACTTTTTTACCAATCTTCTAGACCAAAGCTCTTGATTTCGTGAAAGGACTACATATTATAATTTTAAATATATTGATACCTATTTCTATATCTGTATCCATTCCCGGGAGAGAAAAATGACTATTGATTGTGATAATTGTTTCACAATATTAACCTTCCTTGAAATTTCAAATGATTCAAAGCTCTGAAATGAACAAGTTCCGCAAATATTACAGAGTTCAATTTTATCTGACATTCAAATTCATCCATTCCCACTTCGTACATCAACAGAGATTCAAAGGGAGACATCACCAAATACGGTGGAGATACAATTTCATTTATTCACCAGATCACAAGTCTTGTTGTTTCTGATGACTTCCGGAGAAAATGTACATCCCTCCTTTATCCATCACCTAATCGAAAGTTTTTGAAGGATTAATAACCCAAATATAACCTGAAAAAAACTTAAATACAGCTCCATACAAGAGTGAATAAGAGTCCATATTACTTTCGAGCAAAATTCAGCCGTCCTATTTCTATCCGAACATGTTAACTTTTCCAGTCAATGCTATTTCCCTGGTGTGTCAGTATAAGTATCAGAATATGAAGCAATCGATGAAATATCTTCCCGCTCATGCTTCTTTTCGAAGAACATCTTAGTTCCAAGCGCTGAATTTATCTTGTTTGAAGTTCTATTCAAAACTGCTTTTTGGATGTTGAGTTAAACGTTCATACATCACTAAAATAAAATCACATGATAAAATATTCGTTTAAACTGAAATTATGTGGTTTAGGGCACAAGATGAATTTTATAATTAATAAGCCCAAGAAATATGGAACATGTCATTTCGAGAATATATCATCAAATCCTATGAAATGGAAAATAATTCTAGTTTCATGAGTAGGTTAGATATCTCCTTGTGAATTCATTATGCTTCTGTATCAAACATTGGAAAAATGTCCAATAAGGATTCAAGGAATTTATATTTGATATATAGTCATTTATTACTGAAATAAAACTTCTTCTTTCGATAGTTATTAATTCAGATATTTGCTATTCTCGTCATAATTCCTTTTACTTGATTATATTCACTAAACATACAACTGTCATACTCAGGACCGGATTCAGTACCATCATCGATTTACTGAGAATTTCTTACACGTCTATCCTCCTCAATTACAAATGATTCTTTATTAAATTTTCGATCAAACGATTTCATTTCACAAAGCTTCTTTTGAACATTATTAATAGTAGATACTAGACCAAATCTAAAGACTATGGAAAGAAGACATTTCTCGTGCTCCCATACTAGCAAACTTTTATATGAATTTTGACAAATCTATTATTATTGTGTCATTGTTGACTCAAGAAGGGTGATCAATTCTTAGGAACTCGTTTCGTTTCTAGCTGCTTTAACGGGGATGATCCACAAAATTCTCATCGAAATCTATGTATTTAGCTAAAATTCCAGATGATTCCTTCGGATTAAAGTTAGGACTGCATATTTTCCATAATTATATGGATTCTGCGATTGCTATGCCCCTTGCTCGTATCCCCCATCGCCGGCGCCCTGTTAGGCGCAACAGATCGAATCCTTTCCATATAGAATGTCCAATCAATTAATTCAAAAGTGTAAATGGATTCTCCGTATAACCTCCATTCAAGATTGTTCCAAATAAGGATTTGACATTCCAACCTTGTGTTTTAACCAAATATAACTATAAACGTATGTGTTATAAAGTTATTTGTTAACTTTATTCAGTCAAACACATTATGGTTATCATCATACCTATTGTACATATTCATTAATTAAGAATAATTCTTAATAATTAGGTTTTATATATTTTGATGTACATTTTACACTATTTTGATGTACATTATTTATTAGTTATTTCTAGATTTAGTTTTACATTTTTCTAGCTGAATATTAATATTTATTATAATTTATTATTCTGTAACATTTGTAACTTAATAAATCAAATAACTTCAACTGGTGTTTGTGTGAAAATCTATAATGTTAGCGTAGCATGGTTTACAGGACTTGAGTACTTTTCATGGTTCTTAGAACAATGGAATATCTTATTTTGAGATTATATATTCTGCAAGCTATGAGCTATTTGAGTACGAATACAAGCCAACAGCACTCTCCTCATGGAAGGATCATGTCCATTGCAAAAACTACTTCATATAAACTTGGTTTTCTAATCTTTGCCAAGAGCTACTCTACATTCTGGCTGCTTGTGATCTACACAGCAAAGATTCGACCTGTCATGGAATAATGAACTATAAAAGAGTTCAAACTGTAGATACAACTGTAATACTGTGAATAAGAAACAATCCATTGAAAATACTGTTGAAGTACTGAGGACCTTTCAGCTACCAAGTAGGCATGATCAGAGTTAACTAAATTAGGAATCAAAATATGCTTGTTCAAATACTATTTGGGGTTAATAATGCAAACAAGAGCTCACCCTCAGCTAGAGATAAATTCGAATTCAATAAAATGCTTTTTCGCCTATACATTTCCATCCCTTCTAACTTACCTAGATATTTTTTCATACTGTGTTTTAAAAGTGATAAACTTTCTTGAGAAATCGTGTGACCTGTATTTGAAATGTGTTTGGCTAAGGCTGATTTTTCAACATTATTTTTCTTCAAGTGGGTAAAATGTTCTTTATACCTAGTTAGAATGTTCCTTCTAGTTTGCCACACATACGAATTTTGAACACTAGTCACAATCGATATTGCAAATCCCGGATTTGTCAAAGTCGGAAAGTATTGCAAAGTTAGAAAACAAATTATGGAATTTATTAATTACTGAAAGATAACAAGTGAAACTTTTGAATTTTATTGAGATATTTGAAGGCGGTGGCTCTAATTTGGTAAATTGGTTGCGTTCCAATTTTTTAAATTTGAAATTGAATTATTGATCAAAGATTCGTCTTAACTATTGTTCAACGCTATTTGCGAAAATTTCTCAACTTTATTATTACAATTTTGCAGGCTCGGAGCCATTTTATAATTAAAAGGTAAGCAAGGAGTAAACCTATTTATTTCAGTGGGTTGGTGTATATGTTGAATTCAAAGTATTTACCATCTTTTAGAATGTTAAAATCAGGGAAAGGTTGCCGATGCTTATCTTTCTATTTCGACACTGAATTGAGTGAATCAAATTGGCTATTGAGCGTGTTCAAAAACACATATAAATCAAAACTTTACTTGTAATAGCGAAAATATCATCGACATATGTATGGCAAACTCTTTGAAACTGATTTAATTTTGATTTTATGCTTTCAAATTCGCTTAGAAAAGTATTGACCAAAAAAGTAGAGAATATATTGCCAATTGCACATACCTACACTTGTTTGTTTATAGTAGATAGCTTTTGTTGAAAGTGAAATAATTTTGCTCTATATTATCTAAAGACGTAAGAATCACATATGCATATAACCTCCAAACCTTCAATAAGAATACATATGCCCATCTCCTCTCCCCACATTCCACTGCTGGCTCAGACGATGTTTTTCAAATATTATAGGTCCCCTCTCGTTGAGTCTAGATACTAAAACCAAAAGAAATCGACTTCTAACGCCAAGTTTTTTGGAAGTTTATGAACAGAATGCTGAGTTACGTTCGATAAGTATGAATACTCGGCGTTTCTTCTTGGCTTACAGGAATGAGAAATGTACGAGGCAAGTTATCGGGAAATATATTTTTCCGCAAATCGTTAGGAAATTTTGACATTTCAGGCAAAATTTCTTAGAGAAAAAGTCAAGATTCCCTATTCACTTCTTTACTGTAAGGAAATAATATATCCTTACTGTAAGGAAATGATATTTCCTCACAGTTGTTAGTGTTCTACATAAATGATTGAAAACACATTATTTATAAGGAATTATTTATATTTTGAAAACATCAATACATTGCAGAATACATTTTAAAATTAATTTGTGATATTTACAGTTATTTTACAGTTAGTACAATTATTGACAACTTGCGGGGTGGTAGGGATATTTTGTTGAATATTTTGTACTGTGAAAATTTTATTTGCCACCTCAACCATATTGTTAAGAGGTACTTCGATATATCCTTCAGCAACATTTGATGACTTCCATCCGCCATGCCTCTTTAAACTAGTTAAGTCGGCACCAGAGTCAACCAATATTGTTGCAGAAGACCGACGAAAGCAGGGACCAGTATATTCTGTCGGATTTACCAAGTTCAAATAAGTAGCAACTATTTTAGACATTTTTCTAAATTGATGAATTCCTACCACTTGTCTACTACCCTTTCGGCTTTGATATTTAAAGAAAAATCGATCACTGTTCATATTTTCTGGTCTTAACGAAACATAATTTCGATAAACATTCAAGTACATCTGATTAATTACAAATGATCTTGGTTTGTTGGTCTTCGAATCAAGTATGCTAGTCAAAAGCTCAGATTCTAGGTCTTCTACATCGTGTAGAATCATTCGGACTAACTCATCCATTCTACAGGCCCCAGAAATACCAAATATCAAAGTCACCTGAGAAATAAATAAATGTGTAATCTAAATAGAAATTAAAAGCTTGTAAATTACCTTATTCATTGAATTTTCTTTATATGGATCTTCCTAGATAAGTTTTTCAATTTCTTCCTTCGTTAAAATCTTAGATTTCTTTGCCCTATAACCTTGAGCTTACCGTTTCAATAAAGAACGAAGTTTTGAATATGTAGATATATCTACATTGTGTTTAATTGCAAGGTTTGACTTCAGCATTGAATAATTGGCCCATAATGTTGAAGATTTCATCTTTAAACAAAGGTCTAGAAAGTATGCCATTACAACATTTTCTGAGAAAGAACTCGTGTTTTTATTCTTGCGAAAGTCCATAAAACTTTTATATGCATATTCGTATTTTTCTATTGATTTCTTTGGCAATAATTCTGATGAAGTAGTATTTACTGCCTCAACCAGCTCTGGAGGAGTCCCAGAAATGGAAAATTCATCATCACTTATCATTTTACTTTCGAAAACACTAACAATTAAATTTATATACGTCAAGTTTGACAATTCAACCTTAATACGTTTCCATAGTGAATGAAATTATTCGCGAATTTTTCAATAATAATCAATAACTATCGAATTTTAAACGATTTGCGGAAAAATAGTATGTTCACCTCGTAGGAAAAGCCACATTCCTGAACTCTGTGCGCCTCGACTTAGCAATCATCACAGTCGTCCAAGGCTTTTCCTACTCGGTAAGCAATGTACTATTTCCTGGAATTCCGGAAAAATAGCTGTTCATCTTAAATCACCTAATCTTGAATTATATACCAGGCACTCATTTAGTCGCTCATCGGCGACATTGTTGGCAAACGCTATAGAAGGAATGCATGGTTTAAAACAGCTAGGAGACTGGAACTCAACGTCACTTGCAGAACAGTATATAGAAGATTCTGTATCAAACAAAATTAGGTTGGCTTTGAAAGTATTGGTTAGAAAGGACAGTTCATCGGCTATTAATACTGAATTATCATTTACCAAGACCTGCGATCTGTAGTATTTCAACTTTTGGTGTGTAACTACAGTGGATTAGTTGTACCTCCTAATATTGATATGAATAATTGTTCTAATTGTATTGCTAACACAAAACCTACAAAATGAATTTTCAATAAAAAGTACAATTTGCTAGTTATCGATCAAAACTTTTCATTTTGCAAGTGTTTAAAATGTTCCTATCAGGTACGATTTTCTTGTTTAAAGCGTACCTTACACGGTCAATATTATTGAAGCAATATCGATATTGATCAATATATGCAACGTGTAAGGAGTATATTGAAAAAATAATATTGATGGCAATAATATTGAAGAAAATAAAATCAGTTCGATTTTTATTGAAAGCCCGTAAAAATATTGAGGCGGCGTCAATATTATTGACACATGTGAGGAGTATATTGTCATAGTGTGCAATAAAACGTCAGTCATGCTCAAGACGCGGTAGGGGTTGTTTCTATTTCTTGTACTATTGGGAGTGTTTTATCTATTTAAGAGTTGTTTGTGTGTTTTTTTTCTTTTGAGATGGAAACTGATAAAAGTACAGGTGGTGGCTCACTGTTGAGTCCTCGAAGCAATTCCCCATATCCATGACGTCTATTTAACCAGCTTTTTGTCCACACTGTTCTTTGCCTTCTTCTTTTCCTCTTCTTTAGGACCAAAGCAAACGCGATTAGAACCAGTAGATTCATCCTCCCTGAATGCACAATTGAAACTGACACTTTATTGAATAGTGTGAGGGCTACCGTTTTTTTACCAATACTGCGTCAATAATATTGCTTCAATAATATTGACCGTGTAAGGTACGCCTAACGTTTCATTTTAGTACATGGTCAATAAAGAGGTACATGGGCTATAAAAAGACGTTTATGTTGAAATATTCGTGAATAATTATCAATTTATGGTAAATTCGTACATAAAATTGATTTATTGCTTTGGTAATACATAATAAATACGTAATACCCTAGTGAAATATAAATGTTCATAACGTCCCCTAGAGTATTATCCATAATGTAATGTATCCCACAATGGGGTGATTATTGAAATAATCATTCTATAAATAAAGAACTGTTAATAGGACATCAAACCAAATAATATAATGTACTTGTGAAATTTGATTGGAAGAATGAATAATGAAAAATCAAGATCTTACATCCTTAGCTTATTATTATACATGTGGAGAATATAGTATTTCTTTGTTTTGAATGGGAACTAAACCAACCACTGAGTTTTGGTCTAGTCTACTAGTATACGAGGTTTACCACATCTCCGGATAGACTATGCATTTTTTGAAGACCCGAATAGTGCCGAAGAATATAAAAGCGGACTGCATAACTCAGAGCAAAAATTATCGGTTGTAATATACTATGACTACTATTATTCTTATTATAATAATGATTACGAACTGGAGAAAGTCCATATGTCGAAGGTATCCGTTCTTATTAATATTCACCCGTCAGACAGAATTCGGTTAACAATTTCATAATCGAAACATTGTAATAAAGTATGTTAGGAAATGTTACATAAACGGATTAGTTGGCTTACAATCTAATTAATAAGTGCACAAACGTCAACTAGTGTACAAACCAACCGTAGGTGAAAAAATTCTTCGAAATATACTTTAGCTTAGAAAGTAGCCAAGTACAAACTTGCAACTCGAATTTGATAGAAGCGGCAAAGTATTTCTATTAACACACCGCATACTATATAGAAAGTTATGAAATCCGCTTCATAAAAACACATCGTACATTATGTACAAGTCTTGAAATATTCTCATTATGTATCTTTGCCTCCGTTAGTACACTCAGACTTTCGCAGTCAGGCGAGACTGCATAACGTCTACAGTATACAAATAAAGCAATACAGATTCAACTGATTTGCATTTAAAAAACCGGTGGTGTTCAACTGTTAACAGTGTTAACAAAAGACGATTAAAGTGAAATTTAAAATTCGAATCGGATTTCACCTCCGCAATCTCGATATGAATAATTTTTAACCAATCCTAATGATAAATATATGTTTTGCTAATTGCATATATAAATATATTCGAAAGTACCCAAAAATTGTAGTATTTTGTAAATTAATTAAAATTGGTTTATCTGCAATTTTACCCGTTTCACTATTAAAAATAAAACTTTATGTTGAAGTCAACGTGGTTCCATTTTTGAAATAATTGTTAATTGAAGTGAATCGCAACGCAGATAACATTCTACGTCAACTGTTCCAAAATTTTGAGCATATTTTATTAGTCTATTTGAAGTTATTGTTGTTAACTTTAGCTCTAGCTGTGGTGACTTATTTGTATCTCGTTTATAAAGACGAAGTTAAATTTTGAACAAATGTAAGTGTAAGTGTATTACTGATTTTGTGAAGTGAAATGTTTTAAACGTCAAATCTCAATTGGAAAACTAGTGCTACACTTGAATAGGTAAGTGAAGATTGATTTGAATGCATGTAGATGTGTAGTATTTTGAATTTCCACTCATTCTGTAAGTCGTGGAATATTTTCGAGGGGATTAACGATATTCTAGAACTCATAACTGATAATCGGATTTGCAGCGGTTTGATAAGCGATTATCAGGGGATGTCAAGTTTACGTTTGCGTTATTATGTATAAATTCTCGGGAAATAGATCTCACTAACATATGCTTATTATTTCTTCACATACGTTTCGGTCTCACGACCATCATCAGAAGGCATATCATTGTCTGAAACGGGATTTCTTAAAACTAATTCTATCAAGCGCAAAGCATCCTTATTGCCTTAATTTCGATAAAAAAATGCTCACGTCGCCGAAACGAACAGTATGAATAATCAAAATTGTAATACATAAATCTTTTAAATATAAGAATATGTATCAAGAAGCCAATGAATAGCAATCTATCTTTAGTAATCGAAATCATCTCATACAATGTGAGAGTAAGACTGAGAAATCGAACTCTAATACGCTCAAGTATCCACTTTCGAACCAAATGTTGAAGATTTATGAGGTAATTGGTAAAGGTTATCAGACATTAATAGATCGATTATTCTACCTGACACACACATTTAACAATATAAAGACATATACAGGAATTTGCAAGGGTTTTAATTAATTAAATTTGTATAAATTTGACTTAATGATTGGACGTATGTTCTATGATACAGACGTTTGTGAATCATCTCCAGAATAGTTCTTTTATGATAATTGGTTTCTTTAGTTGAAATATTAACATTTTCATAACCGAATTGATGGTTATTATTATCAAAACAATCTTTAGCAAAGGTGGAATTTTCTATGTTTTGTTTCTAATGTAGTGATATACTTATGAACATACATTCTTTCTTGTAGGACTAGTGCAAATTGTACTTTTAATAGTTATTATATTCAAATATAGATGACACGCTAGTTGTCGAATAATATAATAAACTGGGTCAAATGTATCATTGTAGGAAAATATTATATTGGAAATGATTTTGAAACAGCTAGTGAAAGTCGTTAAATTATACTCTATGTATTTCTACGATCAAAGACATGGTGTATTTTAGAGCTCTATGTTTCATACTGATCCCTGCTGTCAGGTGAACTATCGAAATTAACTTAAAACAGTCTGTGACGTCACATCGATAACATCATTTGAATCCGAAAATGATAATTTTGAACACTCCTGCAGGTTAGGTTGGGTTAGGTGAGGTTATGATAGGTTAGGTTATGTAAGGTTCATTTTATTCAAATGGTCTACATGATATATTTTACTATTCCATGTTTCATAATGACCCCTGCTGTGAAGTGACTTTTGAAAATATACACATTATAAAATTATAACCTTGTATTATACTGACATCCGCTGTCACATGAACTATAAAAATTCACCACAGAGTAAAATCATGAAATAGACTGTTACTGACACATTGATGGCGTCACTTCACTGCTCCATACAGTGGCTCCTCTATGATCGAAAACGTAATGTATTTCACAACTCTATGTTTCATACTAACCGCGGCTGCCAGGTTGATTTTCGGAATTATTCACACCATAATATAAGGGTGTTTTATACTGACACCTGGTATCACATGAAATATCAAAATTTGCCACATAGTAAGAACATAAAATAGACTGTGACGTCACATCGATAACGTCATTCGAATGTAGTTTGAATTCGATTAGGTTAGGTAAGGTGAGATTAGGTCAGGTAAGGTAAGGTTAGGGTAACTTGAATTTTATTCGAATGGTCTACATAATGTATTTTACTACTCCATGTTTCCCCTGCTGTCAGGTTGCTCTTAAAATTATTCACACTGTAACATTATAACCTTGTATTATACTGACACCTGCTGTCACATGAACTATCAACTTTTAATATAGATTAAGAACGTAAAATAGACTGCGACTATCAGTCACATTGATGACGTCACTCCAATCTTAAATTGAGAATGTATTTCACAACTCTATGTTTCATATTAATCCCTTCTGCCAGGTTGACTTACGAAATTATTCACACTATGATATAAGCGTGTTTTATACTGACACCTGTTGTCCCATTAACTATCAAAATATGCCACAGAGTAAAAACATAAAATAAACTGTGACGTCATCTGAAAATGAGGATTTCTAACACCTCTGCAGGTTAGGCTAGGTTAGGTTGGGCAAGATTGAGTTGGGCTAGATTAGGTTCGGTTAAATTTTATTCAAATGGTCCACATAATATATTTTACTACTCCATGTTTCAAAATGACCCCTGCTGTCAGGCTGCTTTTAAAATTATTCACAATATAATATTATGAATTTGTATTATACTAACACATGCTGTCACATGAACTATCAAATTTTAATACAGAATAACAACATAAAATAGACTGTCACATCGATGGCGTTACTTCCATCTTATAATTAGAAGTGCAGACACTTCTGCAGCTTAAATCTACGCTTGTTATGTAAATATTTATAGCCAGAAAAACATTTTCGTCATTACGGTTTGATAAAATACTATCATTCCATTTAAAAAGCTGAAGATGGATGCCTAAAATGCCACTTAAAACGGGACTACGCGCCCAAAAACAATATAGTTCCTATTTCACCACATTAGAGCATTTGCAAAATTTAAAATCCGTATGATCATTAGGAACAGCGCCATCGTCGTGTAAAAATTGTGGAGATGTGATTTTCACACACGCAAATACAGATATGATCTCAAAAATAGTCTAGATCAATTGAAAAAGTCTAAGAACGGATATTTATGATTGTTAGTTTTAATTCAAAACAGGAGAAATATGGACAATAGTTATCCTGTATCAAACATCAATAACGAATTATTGTTTATGTTTATAAAGCCATTTATTCTGAAATTAAAAGAAATTAGATACAAAATATTCTGTATTAAAAGTGACAATAATTTACTCAACAGCAAAGCCATGAAAAATTATCCTAAACATAACAAGTTAAGTATTATGCATCCTAATACAGTTGATAATTCAAGACTATCATTTTATCTATTCGGTTCGGTTCACATTCACAAATCTATGAGGAAAACGAAAACATTTTGTGCAATGTGAAATGAATGAACTAGATTGTTGATGATTTTACGCAGCCACAACCAAAAAAAATTCACTGTCAAGTCAATATGTAAAGAGCTTTTTAATATCAATTTTTAATACAACTTTAACATTTTTAACTGATTTTCAAAACAATAACAATATTGTTGACTGATCATATAGATTATGATCGCCAATTATCAATAATTTAACCACACATTTTTAACTGGTTCTTATTCTCCAATCACACACATATACCGTAGTTCTTGAGAAATTACAGCTATGTTGTAATCAGTTTATAATTCTCTCTCACGATGCCTTGAAACAGTTTTCAGTTCGTTATTATTCTACAATTTTTCTATTCAAGTATATCTGTTAATTGTCGTTAAACCGTCGTGCCAAATTCACCATGATTATTTATTACATTATCTCAAATAAAATGCGAGTAATGCTATTATTTCGTAGGAATTCAAAACTCGAAATGGTGTCGGAAATTATAATTTAACACTAGGTTCGCAACGAATTCTCTGATGGTGTTGTCCCGTAACAGAGCTGACGAAGCCGCTAGAATTTTTAACGGAACACTAAATTTCCTTCTGAAAACCGTGCATGAATATTTTATTTATTCCGAGACGTGACAAGAATACTGATTAGACACAGAGCTTTAGATATAAGAAGTTATTGGAACTTCCTAAAATAAAGGCAGCAGATAAAGTATCCTTTGTGTATCACTATGTGAAGAGGCAATTTATGTAGACTGTATATTTTTTGCAGAAACCAATGTAATCCAGTTAATCGTTTGAGAATAACATTAAGAGTGAATTTTCACACAACTGAATGCTATCATAATAATATATATACAGGGTGACCAAGGGTGTCCTTACTCGATTCGTTTTTGAGATATACAGGGTGTGAAAGTTTCTACAAAAAGTCATTTTCTTATTAATTACCTACTCTAAAGCCTTTCGGCTGATTTCGATAAGACTGTGCAAGCTCATTTGCGGTAATAATGGGCTGCTCTTCATGCAATTAGAACAAAATTATTAATTCCAGTGGCGTCACAGGGGACAATCTAATGGATATTAGGACAAATCATTGACAATTCCGCAGGCTACGCATAAACGCATCTAAAATGAATTAAAACTTGTAATTAACAATGAACATGACACAGGCTGTAGAACATTGATACAAACAAACTCTCAATTATTGTCGGAATGGTGCCCTGCTACCTTTGACCTGATTTTGTTGAAATTAAATTTTTCTTGTTACTTGGAGTGTTTCAAAAACGAGGCGAGATACAAAAAAATAGAAGAGAAAAAAATTGTATTTTACTTGTTTATGTTAAAAAAAACATACAAAAACAGTGGCATACAATGATTCGATTTAATATCAATCAGATTACCCTCAGGGACTGGAATTAATAATTTCATTCTAATTACATTCAAATAAGACCCTCATTATCGCAAGTTTTATCAACATAAGACAAGACAGGTTTTTGTGTAATTGATTAAAAACTAATTTTTTATAAAAACTTTGACACCCAGAATCTCGAAAACAAATAAAGTTAAGACATGCTTATTACTTTCACCTAAAAAACCGATCCTAAACGTTTGGCAGCTTAACCCTGGGTCACCCTGTACTATATGTTACATACCACCACAACTCTATTTCTTTGTTATTCATTTATTTATACAATACGTATTTGATTAACGTAACATAGTTCCCAAGTATGACAACATTTGTAAGCTACATTGATTACAAGCCTTGAAAAAAATTTAATTCTTCAAATTTTCGGTTTCTAAGAAGTTGAATTCTTCACCAAAGAGCAATAAGAGAAAACGAGCTCCATCTGATTTACTCCTTGATATGGCCAATTATACGTCTCACGCTGTGTACAGAAACAACTAGGCTGATCATAAGACTCTAGACCAGCGATCCTCACTACGCGGCCTTCGGAATGATTTTTTGCCCTAGGCTGTTCAAATGAACTGAATCACAGAATGTTTCAAGAGTTTATGAAAGAGCTTATATCGCAATATGGGGACGTGCTTTATCAAACAGAAGTGGGATGGCTGAGTAAGGGAAAGGTATTGGTACGTTTCTTTAGCATTCGACATGATATTACCCTGTTTTTGTCTACAAAGAAAAAAGAGTATCCCGAAGTTTATAAGTTTGGTTGGCGGCTTCTTACTGATACAATAGGCATTGTGAATGAAACACTTACTCAATTGCAAGGAAACTACAACAAAATTGTAACGAAAATGATGAGTATTGTTTTTTCACAGGAACAAAAGTTTAATATGTATATTGAAGAACTGTCAAAGGGTGATTATTCCAGCTTTCCTTCAATTAAAACTTTGTTTGATGAAAATCCAGATGAAAAGCAAGATGTTGCTGATTTAATAAAGCTGTTGACAAACCTAAAAGACGGAATGAATGTGAGGTTTAGTGACTTCAGGAAGTATCAAGAACCATTTCGCTTAGTGGAAAATCAATGGGGAGTAATAACAGCAAATGTAGCTCAACTTTCTGTTTTTGGATATGAAGCTATAGATTTGAAAAATGAGTTAATTGATCTTCAGCATGATACAGAACATAAAAGTATGTTTGAAGAAAAAAAGAAGGATAAGGCTCACTATGAGTTTTGGAAAGTAGTTGAAAAGGACCTATTCCAATTACATTTTTTACTTGCGGGCCTCAGAAAAATCTGATAAAAACAATTAGGCTCTCTAAAATATGCTAGTGAGGACCTCTGCTCTAGACTGAATCAAAATACCATAGTAGTCTACTTGAGAGCAATTTAAACTACATTGGGTAGAGAACACTTAGTTGATTTTCCGCAAAATATAAGTTATCTCGCTAGAGGTGCTGGTGCCAGCGTTCAACCAACCTAACTAGATTTAATAATCCTACCTCTGATGACACACTATCTACATTTGTTAAAGGAAGGAATGATACGAAAAATTCAAGTAAATTGGAACATTTTATTGAAAATACAATCTGAAAAAATAATTGATCCATTAAAACGTCCGAGAAAAGTATTGTTCAATTTGAATGGTTGCCAAACACTCCGCTCGCTGTGCTCCAATAAAAAGAAAATTAAGCGAGTACTGTTCACATGTTTGGAGTTCGGCTCCCAAACAAATGGTGAAGCTCTTGGATTCTATCCAGAAGAGAGCTATTTGATTGATGATGTCACACTCACGAGTTCATTGACTATCTGGAACATCGTACATATTTCCATGGTCGGTGTTCATCAGAAATCTCGTATGTTGTTCCACCACGAGTGATTCCAGATAGGCGGACTAGACGAGCTCAAACTAGTCACCCCTTCACTGTCAAGCTCGAGACCTGACGAACTTCTTCCTATCAAACTTCATTTTTTTTATCGAACAGCCAAGTTATGAATATCTTTACCTAAAGTGGTCTTTCCCTATGTCTATAACCTCCAAATTTCTATCTCCATGGGCGCCGATTCCATGGGACCCAAAGGGCTCGAGCCCCCCCAATGTTCAGAAAGGCGGGCTCAGCTCCTTTCCCAAAAAAGTACCATTCAAACCATAAACAAACTATTACAAACTGTAAACAAACTTTCGTATCTATATTTTGTTTCATAAAAATGATTTATTCACTTGCACGAATGGATACATAATCTACTGCCTTTGTAATGTAATGAAGTTTTGTTGTGAAAAACAATCGTCAAGCATCTTTGGGGGAGTCGGGGAGTTTTCAGCTTATGTGTAAACGCACCGTCACCATCGCCATTAATAATGTTGTACGAGTAAAAGAATTCAATTTGTTGTTAGGTCTCTAAACTTATTATATCTATTCTTACATTTGCTTTACTAGTCTCTTATGTAATACAACCATTGAAGGATGTCAAAGTTCATGGAAGCTATGAGGACGACATTTATTTAAAATGTACCTACTGAACTATTGATCTATCAATCTACTAATTTACTGTAGTTTTATCTTTATGTATATGACAAAAAACTAGGCTACTGTGACTACTGTTTTACTTCCTGTTCTATTTGTAATTATCTTATTCAATAAAGTTTTCTTAGAGGTGTTCTAAAAATGTTATGTTAAATATGTTTAAAATGTTATTTTAAATACTACTCTTTTGAAATTTGAAAATTATTGTTTTAAGCTGTGCATTCTACATTCTCGTTATTTTAAAATCAATCTCTTATCCAAGAATATTAGGCCTTGGCAGCTAAAAACATTCTTTCAGTCGTCTGCTCTTGGTGAAGTAACCTCAATCTATCAGTATTTTAAGATTAAAACTAGTGTTCAGGTTTCGTTTAAATGAATTACAACCACGATGTGTTTTATTCAGTAAAAGTGTCGATGCACAATGAACCGTAATGTCATTAGTAATTGTAGCTTTATTCTAATTTGTAAATAAATCTTAAGAAGTTTAGCAATACAAAATCTAAACTGACAGTTTCCGTCCTTTTCGTCCTTTTAACGATAATCAACAGTTTAAAACTGTTGATTATCATTAAAAGGACGATCCATGTAAAATGTTCAACCTTGACCCTTACCCCCCTCCCCATCAATCACTTTTAAGCCCCCCCAATAATTTTTAAAAGTCGGCGCCCATGCCTATCTCATCACTCTACACCGCTGGCACACACGATGCTCTTAGAACATTATAGGTTTTCCTCTCATATAGTCGAAGTATAAAAAGAAATATGATCAGAAAAATAGGATTATAAAACATCCATTTCCAACATCTTCTTAAGCAACGGGTATTTGTTGTTTCTTCTTTTAGCACTTTCCTTTTCTTTGCACGTGCAAGGCATTTTCCATCAGAAAACGAATAATTATATTTGAAAATTGAGGGTATAAAAATAGTCTATAACATGTGCTCACAGAGAGCACCACTTTTCTATTATTTAGAACTTGTATAATACACACAAGAAGTAGAATATCTTAGATTAAACTGCACGAAACTACATCGAATTAAGATTTAATTGAATAAATACATAAGTACGTCACAATTTAATTGAACTGAAAACAATTATTTTCACCATCAGCACTTCACTACATGTTTCTGTTTAATAACCATTGCGGAACGTTGTGGTGCCACGTGGCGAGTAAACGACGCTTTAATGCACATTATGATTCAACTGCCATCCTAGAACCGCGATATTTGAAAAAGTTATTTGCGTTGATTCATGTCTCCACCCTGATCAAGTTTCACGAATGTACTGACATAATACATTTGAATAATTGAAATAATTAAACAATTTTGATATAATGATATTTTGTTTCTCAATAGTTTTGTCTGTCACTGGTTTCCTGAGAATACTTCGTCTTGTGGACAAGAAATCGAAAATTATTGAAGTTTCGTATCAGTAATTTTTCAACAAAACCGATTGAGAATGCTAATGCTATGAATATGTTTAACAAATATGATGAGATGGGAGGGAAATTATTGAAAAATGAAAAATCATGATGAAACATGAAACTGATTGACTATAAATTGCCAAATATAATTCACTTCCTCATATTTATACCTATTTATTTTATAGATAATTTTTTAATTGTTCCAGTCTATAGCTTTCGCGGTATTATTAACCTTTACTATGTGAACAACTTTCTCAACATGTGGTTCGTGGATTCACCTACAATTACGAAAGAATCATCAACAATTTATTTATCTATATTTCGGTCATTTCGTTCCACTTTATGTAATCTAATGATAAACCATATAACCCAGATGTTGGATTATAAAAGTTTGACCTCCTTCAGTTTTTATTGTCACAGTTCAAGAGGAAATATTTTTTGAGTGTAAAGTAAAAACATTACTGTTGAATAGGATGGGTCAAAGGAGCACAAATTTTTGTCAACCATTGCAGGTGGCATCTTTAGGGCTGACTGGAACTGATTCTGAGTATCAGATGCCTCAGTAGATGGCCTGCATATCAAACATAAACCATCCTACTGGAAGGAAGGCAATTTTATTAATTTTTCCTCCACCATTTAAAATATAGGCGTTTGGTGGGTGGATATCTATTACGTAGGTAGTTTCATGAATGTTACACTTTTTATCAAACAACATTACACAATTGAGACAGATGACATAACATACAATCATATAGACTGTTTTACATAATACGTGACTACAGGATGTATATGTTCTGTTTAACATATGGAGTTTGTTCTATACCTTGACATATCGGGAAATAGTGTTATCCATATATCTGATAAGACTATATGGGTGATGCACTATTCTTTCCTGCAAAGTGAAAGGATGAAAGAGAGATAGGTATCCCAACCGTGAAGTTTTCGATGTAATACACATGCCCGCTAAACAGTTTGCTATTCGTTGAAAATATGAACTTCTTGCTGCGAAATTGAAAGTTTAAATTCAAAGATTGTACAAGGAACCATTAGTATCTCAGAAAGTAATCATCAGCTCTGTGTCAAAGAAGCAAATTAAGCAACATTTTGAAACGACAATCAAACAAATTTTCAATTATAATTTTAAAATAGAAAATAACATACAGTTTTGTTAGCTCAATAGATTTCGGACACTTTTGCGGGTCAAATGTAAATGATTGTAAGAACAGGAAATATATTGAGAATGATTTAGAAACCGCTAATGAAAACGTTAAATGCTACTCTATGTTACATCTAAATTTTATCCATATGGTCTACATAATGTATTTCACTACTCCGTGTTATACCGTTGATTGAAAGAGTTGAGCTTTCAATCAACGGTTATACTGAGACCGCTGTCAAGTTTCTCAATTATTCACACTATAATAAAACGTTGTTTTATACTAACGCTTCCTGTTCCATGAACTATCAAAATGTATCACGGAATCAATAAGTCTAGGAGATACAGATTGTGATGCCACATCGTCACTTGTATCTTAAAATGGAAATTTCCGACATTTCTTCGCCTAAAATATATACAGAAAAAAATGGTTGTCTGATGGTTCTATAAAATACCATAATTCCAGTTGAAAAAATGGAAAAAAAGAAAAGATGGATGTCAGAAATACCACTCGAAACTGTGCTACCACGCCCAAAAACAAATTCATACCATACTGTGTTGGCACCAACTTTGTTTCTGCTTTCTATAAACGATCTGCTGGAAGTGACCAGCAGTCCTGTTCACAGATTACCAGATGATAGTACATTTCATACAGCTATACCATCCAATGAAGCCAGAGGAGCGAGACAGAGACAGGTTGACGCAATTAATGGAGATCTGCTAATGATTTTGAACGAGTTTGATGCAACATAAACTCAAGCTTAAGTCTTCTCAAGGGAGGCGGATCCTACAATCCCTAATATGATGATGTCAGGTACAACTATTCCTATGAAGTCTTTCATATCCATGCTCGGGATGACCACCAGCAACACCTTCTCATGGGATGATCATGTGAGGTTCATTGCGAAATCCGCTCCACAAAAACTTGGTTTTCTATTCTGTGCCAAGAGCTACTTTACATCCCAGCAGCTCCTCATAATGTGCAAGGCACACATTTGACCTGTCCTCCGGAGTACTGTTCATATGTTTAGAGTTCGACTCTCAAACGTACGCTGGAGCTATTGGATTATATCACACTTTTGAGTTCATTGACTCTCTAGAACATCGTATAAATTTCAGATATTTCCATGGTCGGTGTTCATCAGAAATCTCGTCTCGAGACAAAACTTCTCCCTACCAGACCATACCATACCAGACCATACCAGTGAAGTTATGGAACTCTTTATCTAGTGAGGCCTTCTACCATGCCTATAACCTCTAAATCTTCAAAAAAAATTCGTATGCCCACCTCCTCTCCCAACATTTTACCGCTGTCTCAAACGATGTTCTACGAACAATATAAGTTTCCCTCTCGTGTAGTCAAAGTTTTCATACTACTAGAAAATACGACCAATAGGAAAGGCGTAATTGTCTCCACCGTGGGTTACGCATGCACACACACACACACACATTCTCCCACAAATATCATGTTAAAATTAGTCCAGTCCACTATAGTGAGAGAATAAAAACACAAAATAAATACTTGAGATGGAAAAATAATGCTGTTAAGCCTTGGTAAAAATGATCATTATAATTTTCTAATATCAATGGAAGCTTGTGAATCAAGTATTCTGAATAAATTATATACATTCAATCTTTTCTGGTATACTTATCTATTCAAAAATATCATATACCTAAGGAATTTTGAAAAAAATTCATATCAAAATATCATTACCCTTATGCCACAGATTCTCAAATAATATTAATTTATATATTTATAATGTGTAATATTGTGTCTCCTTTGATATTGGGAATTATAATTACAAATTAAATGGAGCTTCATCAAAGGTTTTTGAATGTAGTATACACCAAATTCTTCCAATAATTGTAGACAGATACCCAACAAATTGGTTCTCTTTTTATCATTCAGTTTTAAGTAATTATTATTGATTTGTAGCTAAACTTCATACCTCTCTGATTTATAGGAATGTTATTGGATTATGGGTTTGCTGAGTGCCTTACCTATTAGACCAGTTACTTTAGAACACGCTCGGCTCTTCTATTATTTCAATGTCAAACTTTCGAGAAACTGAGTTATATGTTATATTCGTTTTGGCCGACCTTGCATACCTTATAACATATTGAGTGATAGTAGTAATTGAATTCCTGTTTATGCTTTATTGGTTTTCATAAGATAAAAGATCTTTACAGAGGAACTGATTTGTTGTTATTCATATTTTCTACATCTCTTCTGCTAACTGCAATTTCCATTAAATTATTCTTCAAAAACTCTCTGAATATGCCTAAAATAGTTTCAACTCTAAATTAACCAAATCTTGAAATGATTTTGAGAATATGACAATATGACAAATTGAGCAAAATTATTGGGATAATAAGTAATCTAATTGACAATGAGAAAATGAGAACAATGTGTACAGAGTGAACCAAATTGGAAGTCCTTATAGGATATCTCTATCATTATTCCCGCTAGAAAGAAAATGAGCCCTCTTTTTTGAAACAAATTTGGGGCTGCCTATGAATTTTGACAAGTGTCATTTGTTGAGGCTCTGTTGCGAAATACTCGATTTTTCGGAATATCAATATAACCTCGTAACATGTTTAATGTTGAAAATATCGCCATAAAAGTAAAACGTTATAAAGGTATTTTTTGCGTGCAATCCATTGGGGTAGGCGGAATTGTATAAGCGCTTTCCATTTTCATTATGACGCAAATTAGTATTTTTTTTAATAGAAACCATAGTAGGATGAGCTTTAGTTTAAAAGAAGATTTTTTGTTGATTTCAATAATATATAGGTAATATGATCGGTCTGACATTATTTTTTTCGTTTATTTTCGATTTTTTACAAATTATTAATCTTTCCGTATTATAAAGGAGTAAGATCTAAATATAAAAGGAAATAAAAGGACAGAATAATTATTCATTAACTATTTTGCAAATTATTAAATTAGATAAACATTTTAAAATTATAAATATCTACAAAATCTAACAAAACGAACACCCAAACAACGTGGTATACAAAAAATTAAAGGTAATGTTTGAATTGATTTCCCTATTTTTTATATACAATGTTGTTTTTTGCAAACCTCTCTTAGCATTTAATATATGCACACTTGGAATATCTTGAATTGCATTTTCAAAATTTTGTATCAATTCGTCAGTATTCCTGCTAACATTTGAATAAATTTGTATTTGAGATGACACCACAGAAAATAGTCCTGAGTGGATAGGTCTGGAGATCTCGGTGCTCCATCCTATTGAAAGTATCGCCATATTGTCGAGTGTATCTTCAAGTTTGTTTTGTAGTATCTTTGAATATCTTTCTACGTTCAAATTAGTCGAAAATATTTGGTAAGCTAGGACTTTGTTTCCCAACAGTGCACTCTAAATATTGAAGCCAAACCATCCTTGTTGAACCCGATTTCCTATAGTTAGATGAGGATTAATGTTGCTCCAAAATCTATGGTTATTTCTATTAAAAATGCCGTCCTTACTTATGTATGCTTCATCAGTCCATATTATATTCTGCGAAAAATTTGCGTTCATCTGTAGCTGCTGTAAATACCAATTGCAAAAACTATTGGTTTTACATCATCTCCCGGATGCAAGAATTGCACTTTTCGATTTTTGTAGGGCTTATATTTGTTTTTTTTAAGATACGAACAACAGAAGATTGTCAAATAATTTCTCTAATTTCTCTGGTGGCTATTTCTGGATCAACCGTTTGATTTCCTATCACTTTCATGGTACGATATTATATATATTTGCGATATTTCTTGGAACGAGTTTTATTAAATAAAAATGAAAGTTTTCAAAAACGACTGGCGTCTATCTGGATATCGTTGCCAATACAATTCTCCCACCGCTTCTGCATTTTTGTTACAAATTATATAACACTCAATAATATTATATTTTTTGGCGTTTTCGTATACCAAAATTCATTTATAAAAGGGAAATAACCCGATAGTTATCAATTTGGAAGATTCACATCACAATAACAAGAATGTCTAATAGCTTATTGTTTCTCCCTAAAGAAAGCCTACTTGACTATAATGTGGAAAAATTAACAATTTGCCCAAAATCGAAAATAAACGAGAAAACATCATACTATATATTGTTGCAGTCAACAAAAATCCTCTTTTCGACAAAACCACTTTCATGTTTTCTATTCAAAAAATACAAATTTGTATCAAAACTTGAAAATTGGAAATTTGATTGCACACAAAAAAGTGCCCATATAATGTTTCACTTACACGGTGATAGCTCCAACATTGAACATATTAGGAGGCTTTGTAGATATTCTGAAAACTCGAGTATTTGGCAAGTGCGCCTAACAAATGACACTAGTTAAAATTCATAGGCACCCCCAAATTAGTCTCAAAAGGAAGAGCTCGAGGATGGATTGGTTCACCTTGTACAACGACAAAATGAACTGCCTCAATTTATTATTCATTTGTAATAAATAGTCAAGTTTTATGTATTCATAGTTATTTGTTGCATAATAATTTGACTTCATTGCGAATTTTATAATGAATAACTCAATAAGTAAGAGCTGGCAATAACTGCAGTCAGCTATAAACCCAAGTGCATTGAACTTACCAAGAACTTCCTTAAGGTGTTTCCGTTGATATTCCTTATTGGGATCGATATTATATATTACCACAATTAATAATTATACGCAGATTAGTAACGCTTTATAAATAAGTATTGAATAAGATGGTATAAAATAGTAATGAAAACTAGCTATTATCGGTTCGAAAAGAATTGATGTTAGAAGTATGGTCTTTTATGTAAGTAATGTTGAGTCTATCATAATGGCTAAATTTATTGTGAAAAATTTTGAAATTATTGAGTTCATTCTATTTCGTTAGCGTGGTAATTTGGGAATGTTGCATGAGCATTTTTTAAATTAATGTTAATATTGAATTATCAGGAATGCCGGAGCTATCTAAAAAACGATATGTCATAAGTCACACAAACGTCTCAATTGTTCTTATAAATGGAGTTGTGCACCTGTTTTGGTTAACATGATAATAACTAGCGACTACATCTCTCTTTATTTGTAACAAAGCTGAGTTAATTATCTCAAGAGTTTATATTTATACAGGCTTTTGATTTTAAATGGAGTGAATATTCGATACGAATATATGCTTTTTTGATTGTCTCAATCTAGCTGCTACACCTAAAAACGGTCGTTAAAACCAAAATACTGCTGTACGATAAACGTTCATTCATGAATTATATCCACGAGAATTTTTGATTGCGCATCAAAGAATGTAATTATTGTAGGACTTTATCTAGTTCAAACAAAAGTTGATTTTCGATTCGTTGTGTGGAAATGAAGACAAAGCATGACAGTTTTTCTTAGCAAATATATTGTTCATGAAATCTCACCTGAACTTAGTATCACAGATAAATAGATTGGCCGAACTGAAGATACCAAAATCATGCAAACTAAGAAACCAAACTGAACATACAGAATTGCAAGAAACATTGTGCTGGTAGGATTTGAGCCCTGAGCATGGTAAGGATAAATCATGTCAGACGGGTTGACGCATCAGTGGAAATTCCAAGTTTTGCGATAGCTCGTCTCGGCTTTTTGAATCTCCATCACCCAGAATTCCTGCCCCTCCGACTGCGAAGGAGGTTGAGCAGTTCTGAAGAGGTATGTACGAGTCACCGCGTCCAATTCACCAAGACACTCCAGCCCTAACACTTTTCGGAGCGTTTTGCAGTGAACTTCCGAAAAGAGTCAGCGAGGATGAGGTCCGACAAGATCTTGTCGGTACAAAAATTCTGCTGCTCCCAGTCCTGATGGCATAAACATATGGTGGTGGAAGAAACTTTCTTCCACACACCGCCGTCTGAGCATTCTTTGAATCTTGACTTAAAGAGGAGCGGCAAATTCCGAACTGGGCTGTCGAAGAGTACCCTGTGCTACTTCCAAAGGATGGAGACTCGTCTGATCATAAGAACTACCAACCGACCACTTGTCTCAACACCTGCTACAAATTATTTACACGTATCTTAAATGCTAGGTTGTTGAGATTGATCGGTTCGGTAATTAATAACATCAGCGAGCAGCGTGGGGCAAAGAAAGGCATGAAGGGTTGCTGGGAGAATCTGGTGATATATAGATCACTCAGGACTCCATATTCTACAAGCGCAATCTTGCCATGGCCTGGCCTGGATAGACAACCGCAAGGCATTTGATTCAACATCACATCAGCTATTATTATACTTACTCCAATGCATTGTGGTATCAACCCCACTAGACATCTTTTGCCATTCTGGAACACTCGTTCCACCATCACATCATGCATACGACGAGTCTTGACAGACTTTGTAATATTCGAGAAGGATGTTCTCCGGGGAAGTGGGAGACTCCTCAGTCTGAATGGTCTGTATCGAAGTGTGGTTCTGACTATAGCGTGTAAAGTTCTTTTGAGTTTTGACCCCTCCTGTGCTCTGTCAAAATTCATGACTTAGGCGGAGTGGGGGCATTTAACCTTAAGGTATCACAAAAAGCTGCGGAAGAGCTTGGTCTCGAATTTCACATCAGTCAAGAAGGCTAACTAAAGGCGTCCTCTGCTCCGGCAGAGAAGAACATAGTTTTGAAAGAAAAGGAAAGATCTCCTGTTCGAGTTCCGCACGCTATACCCAGGCCACAAGGTCGTATTAGTGGTTCTGATTATTATCGGTGTTTTGGGCTTTCGGTCTTTGCTGCGTTACAACTTAAAGAACTACAAAGAACTCTGAACAGATTTTGATAGACCGGATGTAGAAGGCAGTAATGGGTTCAATAATGCTACTTAGGGCACAAGATTTGGGAACCTGTAGCCACTTGACGACCGGTGGGGAGGAGTAGCTTCAGTTAATGGATTAGGTTTTCTGTCGCAATTGCTTCGATGACAAATGCTTTTGTCTCAATGACGGAAAGTCTTATCAGTTATACAACACGCCTGGTATATTAAACTATAAACAATGGATAATGTTTAATATGAGGTATTTCAGTTTGTTTCGGCCAATTTGTAAGCAAAAAAGATCGGGCCCTCGTTTATTTAGAAAACAAGGGCCTGGAAATCGGTAGAGAAGTTTTGATTAAAGAAAAATGATATCTTAAAATCATGGTTGACATAATGAATCTTATTCTCCGCCTGCTACAGACCGGTATTATAATATTATTCAAGGAAATTTCATACAAAAAAGATACAGGGTGATATTTTTTCCAATGTCCATTAACATATTTTTTCCTAAGAAATTGTTTTGTACCTTACTGGTAAATTCTTATGAAAGATGAACTCCGAAATTTGGAGAATTCCCAATACATTTTTCCAACTAGATTTTTCACAAGAATGTGTTCGAAGTGACCACCACCATTTTGTTCAATACAAAGACGTGACCTCTTATCTTACGCCCTAGGTCAATATTGAGGCGTAATAGAGTTTGTTACATCTGGAATCATTTGGTAAAGTTATGCCCGTGTATTCACTTGAATTGCGTAAACTTTATCCTTCATGTACCCCCAAACAACGAAATCCAACAGATGTATATCGGGAGAATGAGGTGGCCATTCTGTCGAGCCACCCTTCTGTTGGACCCAATCCCAATCCATCTTTCTAGATAGTTTTCATGTAGCAGGTCTCTAACTGGTCTATAAAAATGAGCTGGGCCGTCACCCATTTGAAAGAAAATATCACCCAGTATCTTTTTCTTATAAATGTATAAAATCATTTGCTTGAATAATATGAAATTTTTAATGTGTCAACCATGATTTTATTTTATTGCAATCCCCTGTAACACCGATACTGATGAAGACCGAACCCTTGTTTTTATGAACTTTTCTGCTTAAAATCATGAGTTCTATCACCTGTTTCAGTTGGAAAACAACCCGAAACATTCAGTATATTTAATATCTCTACTACTTACTCAACAATGTAATCAAACGAGGAAAATTATGATTCAGAATGACAATAACACAAATATAACATTCTTAGGAATTGTAATATCAATTTATATTGAATTTAACTATTCCCTTCACGTGTTACATCAAATAGGAGAGCTCATAAAAGTCAACTACTATAGATAATGAAATATCTCACTTGCCTTCTAGTGCCTTCTTTCCGGGTAGTCCTTGGATGACATTCACTTGACTCCTTCAATAATAAGATGGAGTGAAAAGTTCCGACCACACCGTTTTAATATACTTCAAACATACTTCCAATTTAACAATCAATCAATCAAGAAGATTACTTTCTCAAGATAAATCAATTTATTGCAACTAAAATCGAAATCCACAAGAACTGTCTCATTATCGTCCCAGAAGAATGGGATAATAGTTGTTCTACTCAATCTCTAATTTTCTACCTTGTGATTGGCATTCTTATAATACAATAGCTTCTTCCCAGTCAATTTGTTCGACACCATTCTGTGAAGATCAACTACTCCATTCTCGTCGAATGGTTCCCAGATAATGTGTTATTATCTTTTTGTTGACAGCGCTTATCGCCATCCCATCCAAGGTGCAAAAATAATTGAACAAAGTTAATCGGAGCTAGACAATTAATCATGTTCTGAAGAATATTTACTCAATACGTTTGAAGAGTTTAATTCAGTAGGTATTACATAAATTGAGGTACAATGTACTAACAAGCTCTTCAACTTTTTATTTGTTGTCATACATCACAATTGGAGGTAGGAATTGTTCTCTGGTAATGTAAGCTCCCGTGGCACGAAAGGTCCTCCCTCGAACACCAGAAATAACGGTGAAAATGATCGGAATACATGTGAAAAAATTATTATAACCGCGAGACTAGTGAAAATTACTTAATTGTTATTTCCAAAGATTTTGTAGAATTTGCTGAAAAAATTGAATTACTTTTCAAAACACATGCTTGAAATTTGCACAGTGCAATCATAATGTATGATTTTCGAAACCATTAACCTAGCTAACAAGTTTTGTTAATTAACATCTGATAGACCTTTTGTTAAAAATTGTTTTCCATCAGGTCTGTGATTGTGAAAAACATTTTCTTGATAAAAAGCCAATAAATCAATATATAGGAGGGATATAAGATTCAATTGAACAAGACATTTTTGTTTTCTTATATTGGCAACGGTTATATCGAAAAAATTTTGATTTAAAAACGTGGTGGCGATGCTTGGAACAACAATTCTGTCATGGTAAAAAATTTCTCTGACACACCGATTCTTATAAATAAAACAAATTTCAAAGTGAATTTCAGAAAAAGGTAGTGATGGTGTTTTAGCCTGGCCGCCGTTGACGCTTAAGAAAATTAAGTATAATAAAAAATTTTTTTCAACACATTTTCTGGAGGACGTATTTCAGGATGCCAGTTTTCCATCTCATGCATAAAAATTAAGTTTAACAAGTTGGTTAACAAAAATTCCCCAGATTTCATAAGACAGGAATATCCCACCAAACTTCATTTCAGAACAAAAACCAATAAGTTGCTAGTGTACTCTCACGGAAAAAATAATTTAATATCTAGCAAGTGTTTTGAAGAGTGAATTCATTCATTTTTAGATAATTCTAGTTATTAAAAATAGAAAATAACAACGTTTTACTAGTCCTGCGGGCGATATATATTTTTCCTGTTTTTCAAACATTTACATTTCAAGTGTTTGATTAGGTATACGTTTTGTGCCATGGTGGCTGGCACCATTACATTTTTTTAAACGCTGAAATATGTATATATACCTCTGCAGACCAATCCTGGTTCGTGATATAAATGGCGCTGTATGCAAAGTGTATAGATTCTTCGTTCAATACATGTGGAAGACACTGTCAGCTTTGTGATACTATGTTTTACCTTTTCAAACTACATGGAAAGATGAGACTTGGTTGGATTAAGTCGTACTGACGTAATCATTGTTATCAAACGGAATCGGCTCAATCGAAGTAAAGAAAAGTATTAGGTCTAAGGTATGTTTATTAAATTGTCAGTTATTTGGATCATTTCATTCCATTTCGCATATTATCATTATCACTATAATATAGTCACTTCAAAAAAACTGTTGATATTCAACATCCGGCAATTCAATATATAATCACTTCCTCACAGACACTACTTTTATTACAAAGGTATGTTACTCTGGGAATTGAAATGAGGAATTCTAACCAGATAAAGTAGCTATGGTGAATCTATCCTAAAAACTGTGAGTAATTGTAAACAAAGACTCTTGCACGGTAATAATCGCCTGGGTTGCACTTAGGTGGTGGTAGTAATAAAAGTGTATTTGCTATTCAATGAACATGTAATCTTAATTGTTTGGTAAAACTGTAGAAAGTATTCAACCAGAACACGATTACATACATTATCTATGTTTCATTCCCCATTAGATAAATATAACAAACCTGAACCGAAAAAGATACACTAGCAACCAAAATCGGTTTCTAGATCGATACTACTTCTACATTTTTTTTTGTTATATACTTGGCCTACACGAGAGGGAAACCTATGATGTCCAAAGAACATCATGAGCCAGTGGTGTAATGTTGGGAGAGGCATTAAATTTTTTGTTGAAGGTTTGGAGGTTATAGGCATAGAGAGAAATCTCACTAGGTACAGAGTTCCACAGCTTCGGCATGTCTCGAGTTTAACAATGAAGGGGTGACTTACTAGTTTGAGTTCGTCTAATCCGCCTATCTGGAATGTCTGGTGGTGGATTTCTGATGAATACCTATAGAAGAGGGTGAGATTTCTCACCTTTCTACGACGTTCTAGAGATGCCAATGAACTCGTAAGTGTGACATCATCATCGCTCTCTTACTGGATAGAAGAGCTTCAGGGTATGTTTTGGGAGCCGAACTCCAAATATGTGAGCAGCGCTCCAGGACAATGTTTAAGTATTTCTATGATCTTTTAAATAATGCTGTAACACTTTATGTCCCTGTTAATAATCAAAGACAGTCAGTTTTCCTAAGTGGGATACTTCTGAATCAATTTTTTCGAAGCAGATATCTCATAAAACCTACAAGCAAAGTAATCATTTAAATGACTATTATTCATTTCGTCAATCAAGAACTCTGCGTGAAAAAGAAACAATAGGTGATTAAAAGATGTACATTAACTCAATAGAAAATGATTTAAGCTCACATCCTTCAAAATCTGGTTCATTAAAGATAGAAAAAGTTACTATGGTTACCCTCAATTTATGAAATTCAATGGAAGAGTAACTGACGTTCCCACTGACCGCAAATTTGCTTGCAGAACATTTTCAATCTGCATATCAATCATTCAAATATGTGTACATAATGATATGATATATGGAAAAACTATGAATATCTAAAACTGCCATATACGTATCATTGAAGAATTCCTTCAAATTAAAGGATAAAAATAATAAAGGACCAGATGGTATTTCAGCTACCCTCATCAAAAATTCTCAATAATCAAACTCCCTTAACATATTATTCTAGTTATCCCTGACTGGAGGCTGGAGGTTATTTTCCAGATTATTGGAAAATTGGATATATTACCCCATTTATAAAAAATTACAGATCTTATAAAATTCCATATTTCCCAAAAATGTTTGAGGCTGTTCTCACAGATCAAGTACAACCTCTCCTAAAAAAATATTTTGATTGATGAGCAACACAGATTCTGGAAAAATCGTGCCACTGTAACCAATCTATTATCGTATCAATGTGATATCTTAAAATCATTCGAAAACAAACTTCAAGTTCACAAGTATATTGATTACTCGTAAGCCTTTGATAGTGTTTGCCACATTCCACTTGTTGACAAGCAAGAAGCTGTTGGCATTCATGGCCCACTTCTTATGCGGATAAAAGACTTCTTAACTACTAATCGTATTCAAATTGTGGACATTTTGAATAAATACTCAAAACCCATTGACGTTAAATCGGGTGTGCCTCAAGGATGAGATCTATGACCTCTCTTATTTAATTATTTTATAAATGATATAGCTTTGACAATCAAACGCTGTAAGTTATTATTGTTTGCAGATGACCTCAAATTATAATGAATTATAAAATCTTCAACTGATTGTGAATTCCTCCAAAATGTATAGAATAACTTACATATTTGTTGTAAAAAAAATTTCATGGAAATATATGCGACTAACTGCAAACTGATGATTCTATTAAGAAATACAAACTTTATAAAATTTTAATATCACATAAATAATGTAAAGCTCGTTACAGTAAATCAACGTGTAGCGTATTTCAAATGATAAATAGAGTTTTACAGCCCATACACCATATAGATAGTATAATAAATAAAGCACTTGAATTGTTAGGCTTTGTTAAACGTAATATGCAAGACATCAAAAATATTAGTTGTTTGAAAGGTGTTTATTTTTCTTATGTAAATTCTATACTCGAATACGATTCTCCCACTTATGATATTCATAGACTGGGAATAGAGGACGTTCAAAATAAATTTCTTACATTTATTGCGTACAAAGAAGAATTATACATAAATAAAAGTACTAATCTAGGATAGGTACATTAATCCATAAAATATTGAATAACTCCATTGAATCTCCCTCACTTTTAATGAAAATTGATTCCAGAGTTCTACAGAAAGCAACTGGATGTGAAGATTCATTTAACGGACAAAAACATTCTGTCAATTATTTCATAAGCCCACTTGATAATCTGTTCATTCCTATTGTCAATTATCAATTTTATTAATAACATAACTCAAGGACATATTATATAAATGAATAAATTATTGCATTCAATTTTTCATTCTTTAGTATTAGTATTCATTACATTATTAAGTAGGAAGTATTTATCATTTCTTCATATTGTTTATACGGTATTAATGAGTATGAGGTATTCTGTGAATAAAATACATAAAATAATAAAAATTTCGCGAAACGATCATCTGGCGACCTACGGCTGATGAGCTGATGAGGATGCAAAAAACATCCGATTACGCACCAAGTACCATTTAAGTCCACTGCCAGTTAGATTTGAATAGACTACTTTCTTCTAGAAGGAGACATTTCTATCTCCAAAATTTTGCGCCATCAGAGAATCTTCACAGAGTCACGAGCAAATACAGTTCCATCTTAACTCATGTAAAAACTAATCCAATGATGGATGCTGATGAGATACTCTAGATACTTATATTTTCTGGCTTAGACCATCAATTGAGTCTCCAAAGCGGTAACACTTATTAGTCAGGAGCATGTTCTATATTAATCTGAGATAACATCCTTACGAGGTGGAATGAGAAAAGTACGCCAAAAAACAATCTCATGATTCTCTTCCTCACGAAATAAAGTTGCTAGAAGTTATTCCAATTGCTGATAAACTGATACAATTCAAATCGATTGACAAGGTGGAGGGGGCATTTTACCATCAGATTCCACTTGGTTAGAAATTTGAATCCCTTCCTATTCTGATTTGCATAAATATCGCACCCAGTATTCGTTATTTTTTTGAAAATATGCTCCAATATAACTAATAAATGATTGTGATTTCAACAAATAAGTCGATACCTTGATATTTATAGTGATTGTCACGTAAAAAAGTGCAAATTGTGTTCGAAATTTGTGGCATCGGAACGGAATGAGTATAGACTGATCTCGACTATTACCCTGCAAATATATGGCGTTGATTGAAAGAGGTAGGTACATTCAACCAATGAATATTTCGTCGGTTAAAACTCTTGATTGTTATTGGTTCTGCCATCTTGCTATTGATGAAGTAATTTCACTATGAAACATACGAATGTAAAGAACATCAAAACAAATCATATTTATCAATAAGTTACTTGATGTGTTCACATCAGTGGCCTTTGGTGACTCTAAAATATGATGAGACTGTATTATTAATAGCGAAATGTCACAAACTGGAGGAAGGTTTCGAACAGTCATTTTTCTCATTCACAACAGAACATATGCAATCAATCAAGTCGTTCTGTAATGTTTTTGATGTTCCAAAATACAGAACTACCTTCAGACGTTTTCGTGTTCGTATCGTGAGCTATCAATTTGCATTGGTCCGACTTATTCTCAACTGACATTGACTTTTGATGAGGATATTGTCCTCAACAGGTCTTTCTCTCCCTGTTCATTCCAGTGGCGGCTCCTCGAAGGAGGATAAGGAGGCTCAGCCTCCTCACCAATTTATCTTAATTATCATTCTCCATTTTATTTCCTGTTTCTCTGATAATTCTTTAAATTTTACAATTAATTCCCCGTTCTCAGTAGTTATTTTTAATCTGGCAACAGTGGCCAGAGGCTAGATTCTCTATATATCTCAAACGCTAAATACGTGTGGTCAACACAGTTGCCGTTTTCCAAGCAGTTCAATTGCTAGATAGGGTAAAAGAGCGAATATGGCAACATCCCATGGAAGCTAGCTTCTCGTACGGAATCGTCGGTCGAATGAAATACGATTACTTGCTACCGCCCTTCCGCTAGAAGAATGCCACAAGTGTCGTGTTCCGTTAGTTCTTGGTTTTGTACCGCGAGGCGAAGTAAGGTTAAGTAGTTAAGTTATAATTTATCTAATCGGTGAACGTTAAAATGATGAGTGACTTAGTTGCTGGGTTCTTAGAAAATCCATTTAGTGGATTAACATATGATAGAAAAGTGTTTTGTTAAAAATAAACTGCCTTTACCGGATTTGAAAGGATTAGTGGTGAGGATGACAGGTATGTTTCAAAATCGAAATACACAATAAATTATATTGCTTGCTATTTACATCTGATACAACTTCATGTTGGGGACACTCGGGTTATGATGATTTGAAAAGTTTAGCTCATGGTATAGATAGACACGAAAAATCGCAGGAACATATTACATCAAGTATTAAGTTTAAATTAACCGGTAAACAGAATATTGTTAAAGGAGGAAAACATATAATTTGGTAGACAAGAAACTACATTATAAACAACTTTTTTTATGAAATTTTAGATACTATTGAAGGTCAAATTGAGATTCGATTTTCCGATTTACATGAATTGAAATTTTACGACTTGACGAATAGAAGATTTTTCGAATCTTTTTCAAAAGAGTTTCCCAATACACTTTTAGATAACTTAGTTCTAAAATATAAATTTTTTGATGAAATAGCACTGCACAATGAATTATGCATTATATACTCGGATAAAGATATTTTAGGCCAGTACGACATTCACGCCGATATGATGAAATATATGATAGACAATGATTTGCAACAAGTTTTACCTCAGTTTTATAAACTACTTTGTTTGACAGTCACCATTCCTGTCACGTCGGCATCGGTGGACAGATCATTTTCTACTCTCAAACGAATTAAAACTTACATGCGAAATACAATGAGCCAAAATCGTTTATAGAATGTTAGTTTGATATCTATTGAAAATGATTTAGTAAAACACTTAAAACAAAATGATACATCTTATGATAATATTATTGATCATTTTTCGCAAACTAAAGACCGTAGAATTCCGTTAATATATAAAAAACAGTTTATAAAAATAATAAAAAAAAACAAAATATGAAAAATTTCAAAAAAAAAAAAAAATATCAAAAATCCAAAGAAAAAAAAAACGAACAAAAAAATTTTTTGCCAAGAGAAACTACACCTCCACGTTGGTTCTTGCTTGGCAACAATTAATTTTGGCACTGAAGTAGCTGGTACGGTCGCTGTGCAAAGGTTAAATTTATTGGCTGAATAGAGTATATTTTTACAAGAACGTTTTATGTCCAGGCTCCTCTCTTAAAAAGTTCACGAGCTGTCACTGCTTCATTCTGCTGTTCAGTTCTGCTCAATATCAACGATCTACTGGAAGTGATCTTCTGTCCCCTCAATAGCTTTGTGAACGATGGTACATATACAGCTTTCTCATATGGAACTCCTATATCATCCAATGGAGCCAGAGACAGGTCGATGCAATAAATGAAGATCCTTCAAGAATTTTCAAATGGAGATCTTTCAATCTAGTACACTTTAATACAACCAAAACTCATGTATGTATTTTCTCCAGTGATACGGATTCCACAATGCCCAATATGATTATCATATGTACAACAATTCCTATGAATTCTTCGACATCCATGCTCGATATCATTGCAAAAAGTGCTTCACAGACAAATGGTTTTCGATTTCGAGATTTACACTGCAGCTACCTCTCATGAACTACAAAGCACAGATCCCTGGAGTACTGTTCACAAGTTTGGAGTTCAGCTCCCAAATATACGCTAAATCTCTTCGATTCTACTCAGAATCGTCTGGTATGTGTTGTTACATTCACGAATTTATTGACCTGTCTAGAATATCGTAGAAATGTGGGCACTTTCATTTTTCTTCACAAAATGTCATGGTCAGTGCTCATCAAAAATCTCTTGTTATTCTGTATGAGTACGGACTGGTCACCTTTTTTTCAGACTCGAGATCTGCCGCACTTTTTCCTATCAGACTTCATTTTTCTATCGAGCGGCAAAGTGAGGACTCTCCTGATGCCTATAACCTCTAAATTTAGAGGAAAAATTCCAACAACAACCTTCTGTCCCAACACATCACCGCTGTTCCACACGGTGTTCTACGAACATGATAGATTGTCGTATCGGGTAGTCATCATAAAAAATTCATTGTAGATTTATAGACTAAAACACTACTACTTTGTTTTCATATCACTCATATCATAGAACAATATTATTGTGACTCAGTTCCGACAACTAGCATGTCATCTTCAGAACGATACGAAAGTTCCGAAGATGACACGCTAGTTACCAAAACAATAGTGACAATAATAGTGTTCTATAATATGAGTGATATAAAAATAGAGCAAGTGTTTTATTCTATCAATTTTATAAAATATCACTAAGTAACGGCTACCACCATGGATTCATTGTAGATATTACCAGTCACAATCAGAATATGATTGAGCGCTTGCCTCACGATTAAGGCATATACTCGATCTGCCTAAAGTGTATTATTGTGCTGGATTTCATGACTAGCTAGTTGGTTACAGATATATGATGCATATTCTGCGGATTTACTTATCTCGCAATGATCTGTAATATCCAATCTTATTAGATTCGGTTGAATTAAATAATAATAATCATTTTCCTATTCGTGAATCGTGATGGATCTAATTTAAATGGTAAGGTACTGCCTCCCTCTGGTTACCCGGAGAAGCTGGTTCATAAGCGAATGTCTTCATAGACGTTCGATATGCGATATGTTATTAATTCTGAGGTATCATTATAAACCAATACTTCCTTATTCATGTCTTATCATGAGCGAAAATAGTCTCTAAGACGCAACTTCAGAAGAACAAGGAACATGATATAGATTGTACAGCTACTGCTGTTTAAAAGCCGATCACCTTCACTTACGTACAACAGACTGTAAAATTTGCAACCACACCTTTCTAGTTCAGATTTCATATTCCGATCACAACAGGTGCCTTTTATTTTAAACAGCAAGGAAAGAATTTAAAATATTCAATATTGCAATGCTTCAGCAATTCTGCGTTATAAATAAATTCACACTGTTATACCGTTAAAAAGGAGGGACCTGTTTGTTTGAGCTTCTCTTAAATTTAAAAGCTACAGTGTTGAATGAGAATTCAAGTCAATTTTTAGATTCCACCATGGATTCTACAAAAGCTTAAATCAGGAACTAAGCCCATTTTCCGAAATAGTGAAGTTATGTCTATTTTGAATGAACGGATTGCTAGAATTATGTAAAAATTCCACACCTCACTTTTCTAGCCCGTCAAGAGTGTGTATCTAGTTTCGTTAAAATGACCGGAAAATTCCGTTAAAATTCCGGAAATTAGTTATACCCCTAGGGTATAACTACCCTAAGCGAAATTAATAGGTGTAAATTTTTCTGTCGCAATATACACATATGAGCATATTTGACATTTTGCATTTATATAGGTAAGACTTACATTCTATTTTTCATATTAAACGAAATAACTCTTTTAAAAAATCATTGAGCTTGTGAAACATTTTATTACATGTTCAATTATAATTATTAAGTGAATATTTCACTTGTCTATGCTTGATTAGATAGATACAATAATTTCTAGTTAGTGAAAACTTGGTTGAAACTTCCAGTAGATTTCTTTGTACTACACTGAATAACTTCTCATTTTGGTTTTCTTCTATATTACACTCTTCAATCAGGTATGATGAGTATTTTAATTTTGGAGGATTTTCTCAACAAAGTTCTGCGCATTATGCGCATAACGAATATTTCTCTTCTTTAGCCATTATCTGTAATCTTAATCCTTAAAAACATCGAAAACTGCTGAAACTATTGAGTTTAAACTTGTTTAACTATACAGATGTCAATGTAATAAAGATTTTTAATAACTAATTACGTTTCATTTCAAAGTCACCTCTATTAAACCATAATATGCTGAAACTTAGCAATAACCATACGATGTGTATAAAACATGAAAAGATATCAAAAAGACTAAGTTCCACTTATTTAGTACGGTCAATCTAGACCAAAAAATGAGAGTGAAGGTACATAAAATCCCAACAAGCTGAAAACCAGTAAAATTGTTCAAAACATAATTATAAATAATATTTAAAAGTTCTCCATCATTCATTTATTCAAGGTCAAAGGTCAAAAAAATGAGTTTTTCGCGATTTTCAGCAAAACGGTAAGTTTTATCATAAAAGTACTTGAAACAAAAACTGTAGATCATAAAATTATATATAAAAAATGTATCAATACTTTTT